>VWZK01000121.1:265107-272607 GCA_013396935.1 Baryphthengus martii | reverse complement strand
CTTTTGTTTTCACCTCTCGGGGCCAGGAGCTGGGGGAATTTCGCAGCCCTCCTTGCCCAGGTTTACGCCTTTATCTTTTTTGCCGATCGGAATCCCACCTTCCCTGGTTGAATCTGTACCCTTTTCGGTCTCATCCTTTTGGGAAAGGCCAGTCTTTCCTTCTGCTCTATGTCCGCTTCCCGACGAAGGGAATCACGGGGAGCCGGGACATGGAGCACCGGACCAAAGACGAGGGGCTCCGAAACGTTCCAGGTTTGTCAGGGACTGAGGAAACGAGAGCGGGTCTGCCCCCCGCTCTGTGAATCCGCGCAGGAAGCACCGGAGGCAGGGAGAAGGCCAAGCGAGGGGGTCGCTGCCCCGAGTGCCCCCGGCTAGCAAATCCCGGAGGTGTCGGCCCAGCTTCCCCCTTCTCCGGGACAGCGCTGGCCTCTGAGCGGAGCGGCAGGGGCCATGGGGCAGATGCTCCGCCCGCAGGGCCGGATGGTTTAGGGGGACAGGGTAATTTAGGGGTGTGGGGCGAGCAGGAGGGGTTCGGTACGGGCCCTGCCCGCCGCCCGGAGCGCGGCCCCGGCAGCAGTCGGCAGGAAAGGGACGGGGCTGAGTCAGCCCTGAAAGCCACAATTCAGCGCTGTCACCGCGTCCCTACTGCTGCGGGAAAAAAAAAAAAAAAAGAACAAACAACAAACAACCAAACAAGAACAGCGACAACAAAAAAACAAACCAAACCAAATATATATAGAGAAAAAAGAAATTAAAAATGAGGGTGAAAAAAAGCCGATTCCGAATTGTATCTAAAATTGGAGGAGAGCAAACCCTGGACAATAAATCTACTCAGCAAGGTAATCCCAGAGAACAGAGCGTTTCAAAATTCTTGACAAATGAGAAACACAAGCTCGCGCTTCATTTCCAAGCTAACAAAAAAAAACCAACTTTTTTTTCCCCCAATATGCAAATTAAATAACCAAAATTGCAGCTATTTGGAAATGGGGGGCGAGTCAAATTAACTCGCTGCAAATCTTCGGGAGGAGGTTTTATTTACTAACCCACCCCAGCCACGTGTGGTAAACTTCTGCGGGTGCAAGGCGGCCGGCATCCCTTCTCTGTTCACACAGGAGTCAATAGATCAGAAATCCAAATTAACTGCCAGCCTATTTTCCATACACACAGACACCCTTTTTTTCTCTCTTCTTTTTTTTTTTTTTTTTTTTCTTTTTTTTTTTATTTCTTGGTTATGTTGAATTGTAGTGTTTGCAGCCTCATTAAATCCATTTCAAGACAAAAGAATAAAAGACTGGGAGGAGGGAGGGGACGAGAGAGGAGGGGGAAGAGGAGAGGGGGGGGGGAAAAAAAGAACAGATAAAGAAAACAAATAAAGCCCTTTAACTAGATCTTCACATAAATGTCACAGTTTCTCAGCATTTACGATTTGCCTGTTTAGCATAAAAACACTTAAGGACAAGATTGAAGGCTTTTCGAGAGATCTGGACAGAAGTCAAGGCTATCACTCGGAGGTGAAAAAAAACAAACAAAAAAATAACCCCAAAACCCACCCCTAAACAAAAAACAAGAAAAAAAAAGGGGGGGATGATGAGGTGGCGGAAAACAAGTGCTCTTCCAAATAACACTAAAGAAAAGTGGATTTCATTGTAATTCATAGGCTTGTTCCAAATACCAAGAGAGAAAGGGAGAGGAATAGAAGCGCACAGATGCCCCGACGAAGGGAGAACAGCTCTGCTCCCATTGTTGTGGAGTTAAACAGTGGAAGGGAGGGTTAACCTAATCCATCAAATTGTCTGGAAATTGTGAAGAAAATTCAAAAACCATATGGTCTCCAAGCGCTCGCCTTCTCTCTGCTGCGGAGGGGCACGCTTGTTTCAGCATGGCGAACCGCAGGAGGCTGTATATGCTCCATTGTCGCTTGTCACTTCAGAGAAGAGGGCTCATTTGTCCCCAGTTTTCATGCTTTACGCTAAAAATTACAACCCCATCCATTCTCAAAGAGGAGAAAGATTTATTTAGCCTCGGAGAAACTGGACCAAAAAAAAAAATCCAACCCACAAACCAACCCTGTCTTATCCGGACACTTCTCTGCCGAGCTCTACCACTGTACACCAGATTTGTCTTTCTCACATAAATTTTGCGAAGAATAGGGAGAAACACACGTTGCTAGACTCCAAAGGCAGGTCACGCTGCCAAGAGAAAACACATTCACCACAGCCCTAATTTCGAAGGAAAAAAAACAATAAAGGGGGTAAAAAGGGGAAAAAAAAAAAAAGGCAGGAAATGAACCATTTTCCACCCTCGTGTCCCCGTGGCAGCGCTTTTGCCCAGGAGCAGGGGTCCTGAGGGCAGCTGCCCCCGCTCACCCACCCCACTTTGTCCTTTTGTCCAAACCGGTGATAACTTCTTCCCCTTCGCTCGGATTTTTTGAGTTTTTTTTTGTTTTGTTTTGTGATTGTTTTGTTGTTGTTGTTGTTGTTGTTTGGGTTTTTTTTCCCCCTTTCCTTTATATATCTCACTTCCTCTCTTTCCTCTTTGATTTCGGGCTGTGAATGCCCTTCAGGAGGCGGGAGCAGGGGGTGCCAGTGGTCCCACTCGTCCTGCCGCCGCCAGCATCCCCCGCGCCGGGCAGCGCTCCTGCATCTCCGGCCTGACTGACCCGCCCGGTTCTCCCGCTGCTAAACCCCTACCTGGTATTAACCTCAAAAAAAAACAACCCCCCCCCAAAAAACAAATAAAGTTCTCGCTTGTGTGCGCTTTCCCCGTAATTTTCTTCCAGGTTAAAGTAACTTTAAATGCAAATGGGATGAGAGATTCCTTGGGGAGGGAAGTGGGGACGACGTGTGTCGTAACGTCGGACCAGCGGAGCGGTTTTTCGTTCACAAAGAAGGGCCTTAAAAGTATATTAAAATGGTAAAGATTTTATTGTATCGGAAAAAAGAGCTATCTGTACAATTCTAAGAGACAGTAAATAAAGCGACATTGTCCCTATTGGAACTTAAATAGCAGGCCTTTTAAAATTTGTACAATTCAAACAAAACCAGGTCTTAAATCTGTACAGTTTTGTGTTGTTTTTTTTTTGTTTGTTTGTGATTTTTGTTGTTGTTGTTGTTTTTAATTTATAGCGTAATATTTAAAGGTATTGATCTTGAGATTTCTCCTTTTTTTAAATTTTTTTTTTGTTTCCATAGCATGCAAAAATTCTAAAAAGAGTAAAAAATAATTCTAGGATTTTTTTTTTCATTTTCGTGTTGTTTTTTTTTTTGTTACCACCTTCATATCAAAAATACGAAAGGCAGCTTTTTAATAAAAGCACAACAATAGCAGAAAATGGTAAAAATAGCTTTTAATTGGTAAAATGAGGCAGAAATTGCATTGGAGACAAATCTCTATGCTCTAGGAAAAAAAAGAAAGTATATATTTTCCAACTTGCTTTATAACCCATCCCTAAGTTCCCAAGATTGCAAAAGAAAAGAATATTTTTTAAAGGAAAAAAAAATACTTCGTGCACATCTGAAACATGCAAGGAAAGGAAACTGGCTAACTTTTGCTGTTGCCATTTTTAGTCTAACACAAATCTCCTCTAAAGTGGTTCGTTTCGGAAGTCTTTGAAAACAACTGCCTACCGAAACATCTGTCGGAAGCCGAGTTTATTCCAAGGTTACACGTCCCCCTTGTAGACAAAATAATCGTCACTGATAGCTATTAAAAAAATAAAATCAAAACCTCAAAAATAAGAGGGAAGGAAAAAAATCCAATATATACGTTTAAATATTTATACCGAAGCCGTCCGTAATTGCACCATTCCGAAGATGTGACAGGCGGAGGGATATCGACTCTACCCTAAATTTATTGGTGTTTGTGGATGTTTGCAGTGGGTTTCTATTGCTTATTGCTCCGACCGAGGGGAAGCAGCCTCCTTGCCGCGCTGCCGGGGCCGGGCCAGGGGTGCCAGTTTNGCGTCTTGCCCCTGCCCTCGGAGCTGGGCTCCAGCTCGGCCAAGGCCACGATGTCCACGGCGGGATTGGGGCCCAGCTTTTTGGCCGATTCCACGTCGGCCTTCATCTCCTCCAGGTCTCGCTTGAGCTTGGCGCGGCGGTTCTGGAACCAGGTGATGACCTGGGCGTTGGTGAGCCCCAGCTGCTGGGCGATCTGGTCCCGGTCCGCCGGTGACAGATATTTTTGGTAGAGAAACCGCTTCTCCAGCTCGTAGATCTGGTGGTTGGTGAAGGCCGTCCGCGACTTTCGGCGCTTCTTCGGCGTTTGCCGCTGTCCGAAGATCGTCATCCCGTCCCTGCCTGCCGACGAGCCGCCAGATTGTCGTCGCTTTCCCCATGTCTTCCCCTGCCTCCCACGCGAGCCCCCAGACCTCACGCCCCTGCCCCTTCGGTCTCGATGTCGGGGGAGGAGCGGGACAGGGCCACCGCTCCAGCACCCAGAGGGCCCCGGGGGGAGGATGCCGCCGGGTACCGGCCGCTCAGGGACCCCTCATCCCACCTCGTGCGACACCCCGGGAGAATTAGGGGAGGGGGGAAGGACAAATAGACCGTGGGGAGGAGGGGGGCACCCATCCGCGGGAAGATCCCCCAATTCTGCGAAGGGCTTACCTTCGGCCGCCTGCAGCACGCTGACTTCCAGCCCCTTGAAGGTCTTGCTGGCCAGTTCTTCCAGGGCGCAGAGGGGCGAGGTTTGGGAGAGCAGCGCCCGGCCGGAGAGGGGCAGCCCGGCCTGGGGGTGCTTCTCGGCGGCAGAGAGAAGGTGGGCCGCTCCGCAGAGGGTGTAACTCCTCCGCACCGAGGGCTTGTTGAGGATGTCCTCGATGCTGAAGGGAGTGAGGGGCTTGTTGGAGTTGGCCGGCGGTGGGAGATGATCCAAGGGGCTCCGCCGCCGTTCTTCCCCCGAGGAGGGCTTGGGTTCTTCTTTGGAAGTCATGGTGGGGCCGGGCCGCACGGGGCTGCCTTCCCCACCCGCAACAGGGATGCGCTGCCGCGGGGAGAAGCCCCCAGCGGGACCACGGGGTGACGCCGGCGGAGACAGCGAGCAAAAGTTGAAGCCCACCTCCAACTCCGGCGGAGGAGCCCCAGGTCCTCCCGGGGAGAGCCACGTCGAGCGACGGGCAGGGCGACGGGCGGCGGCCGGGAGCGGAGCGGAGCTGCCGTCGGTCCCTCGCCGGGAGGTGGTCCTGCCGCACCTCCTGTCCCAGCGTTTTGGGTCGGGGATTCCCCCCCCCCTCTCTCCTCTCACTCTCAGCTCTCTCTCTCTCTCCCCTCTGTCTTCCTCTTCCCAGCTGCTATTTTAAGAAACACCCCAAATCGCAGCACTTTCCCTGCCCTCCCCCCACCTCCCAAAAGCGAATACCCCACAAAAGAATGAAAAATTATATATATATATATATAAAAAAAATTAAAAGCCCACTTCGGAGAGGGGAGAGCAGCCCTCGCACCGAGACCTCGGACCAGGGGGAAAGAGGCGAGAAGAGACGGGGTAATTGACTATTGCTAACAAGTTATTGTTGATTGGGAGGTAATCAATTATCTTCAATGACACTTTTCGCCCTCTCTCTCTCTCTCTCTCTCTCTAGCTCTCGCTCTCGCTCTCGCTCTCTCTCTCTCTTTCTGTCCAATGCAGGCTTTTGCAAGTTCGGAGACCCATTAATTAGGAGGCGGTATGGAGGTGGAGCCCAGTTGAATTATAATGCTGAATGCACTTGTCATATTCTGGCCCTGCTATTTGTTTGGACATATATATTTTTAAATTACATTACAAACCAGCCTTTATTGCATCAGGATAATACAGTATAGTGAAAAACAAAACAAACCGAAAAATATCCGGCAGTATCTTTTTTTATTTTTTTTATTTCCCCCTGAGATTTTTTTTCCTGCTGTTTCTCCCTCCTGTTAATTTCGAATACTAGTTTATTTATTTAAAATATCTCTCTCCGGCTCTACCTAGAGCCGTTTGATTTTTTAATGAGGGGAAGAAGGGGAGAGCCTTGTTCCAGGTAAGGCACACCTTTCCTTTCCAATAAAATCCGAAGGTTTCCGCTGAAATTGTCGTGCTCCTCTTTCCCAGCGCCCTGTATCGGAGCGGGCTGCGGGGGCCGGACCGGGGGCAGCTCGCTGGCGGGCAGGGCTCCCCGGGAGGGTGCCGGGAATGTCAGCGGAGGGACTGTGTGGAAAGGCATGGGCCGGGATAGCTCCTGGGGTGTCGGCGGCTTCTTTGGCTGCGTTACCGCCGGGAGTGGTTGGTGATCCCGACCGGGAGCAGCGCGGGGAGAAGGGACAGGCAGCGCTCGGGCTCCGCCGCCCAGCAAAGCTCTGTGACGCGGCCGAAGAGGGTCGGTTTCCAGTCCAGAGGCCTCTTGCTGCGGGCAGCTCTGGAGAGAGGCAGTGGCGGTGGGGCTTGCTGAGTCCCCCACCCTCGGGGGAAATCCAGCTCGGCCTAGCGCGACCGTCCGGATGGACCAGAACCGCTCCTTTAATATTATTTTTAACGGGCTCACCGGCCCGCTTCAGTCTCGCCTNCTCCTCACCTTGACGGGCGGGAGGTGGGCGGCTGGCAGCTCTCAGGCCGCTAGGTACCAAACAAGCACAAAAGAAGCAAATGGCTCTTCTCCTTAAAGCGCCCTCTTCTCATTTTTTATAGCTCTCTGGGAGTCTCTTTATGCAGTGACCTATTTTTAAAGGCCTATATTGGGTTATTCATCATATCAAATACTGCGAGGAGCTGGGGGGGAGTCGGTCGGGGGGGAGCGAATTACACTGATTCTAAATCGCCCGGCTTCTTTGCTTTGCTAGGTGGATTATTTGCTTCGCTTTTCTTGGTTTTTATGAAGTGATTTAAACATATTTTAACCAATTAGAGACTTTCCTCCTCTCCCTTGTGTCCCCTCGCAGTATTTTCCAGCGTGGTGTTTTATGTCAGGATCCGGGTTTTATTGAGAACTCAGTCGGGGATGCTGGTGTTATAATTACAGAAATAAGATTAAAATTTTAAAATGATAAAAAAGAGGGGGTGAGAAGTAGAAAAGTAGTCTCGTTCCTGGGTGAGAGTTTGGTCCTGCTGCCGGGCATTTTAAGTACGATGAGCCTCCGGCCTCAGGCTGCAGCCCGTCCCACCTTCCTCGTGGAGCAGAACGGAGACCCGGGGCACAACTTGCGCCCCCAACTCGAGCGCAGCCCGATCCGCTCCGAGCAGGGACAAAACCGCGCCAGAAACAACGAAGTCCTCCAAACCGTTCCCGATCCCCTGTTGTCCCGCAAGTCCGCATCTCCCTTTCCCTGTCTGCGCGAGGGGATAAGGCTTTAAAAGCATCCCGCTTTTTTTTTGGCTCCCGAATAGGGGCAGAGTCTGGAGGGTCGGGCAGCAGCCTCAGTACAAGCTACTCGGCCTAGGGGGACCCCTTTTTCGTTTGCCTCGGCCGCTGCCTGGCCGGGGATAGCCGAGTTTATGCTCAGCCCGGTGGCTCCAGGCCTGCCGCATGCCCTCGTCTCCAACACC
>VWZK01000121.1:168423-263589 GCA_013396935.1 Baryphthengus martii | reverse complement strand
CCCTCGTCTCCAACCCCCCCCTCCTCCCCCTCCCCCCACCAAAGATCACCTCACTGAGAAAGAGGATGGATGAGAGGGACGGGGACAGGTCTCACTCCCCTCCACTCACCCACCTCAGCGCTCTAGAGCTGTCCTGGCGGGGTCCCGCTGACCCATCTCCGCTGAGCTCTCGGCTACTCGCTGGCGCTTTTGGTGGAATTGGTTTTGTTTCCCCCGCTCTCACTTTTCCTTTGCAACCACTGCAACTCGCTCCACGCAAACAACTTCCACTCTGCCCTCCGGAGGTGGCCAAAATTCAGAGGAGGGGTAGGCTGAGTGGCCCCCGCCCCAGTTTAGGGAAAGAGCTCAGAATTCCCCCACCGCACCCGTCGAAATATAATTTTTTTTCTTTTTTCTTTTTTTTTTGGCAGCCCGTTTGGCACCCAGACCCGAATTAGGGACCTTCGGTGGCCCGCGGCAGGTCTCACGCATCTCCCCGTTCTCGGAGGGCCCCAGGGAGCAAGTGGGCACGCGGGACAGCCGGCTGCCAGCTCTGACCGCCACCACGAAACGTCGCATCCCGACGGGTTCTTCTCCTGCCCGTCCTGCTGAGAAGCAGCTGTGGATCGTGCCTCCCAGCTTTAGGGGCGTTTGGGAAAAAAAGACCCTCATCTGAAGCACTTCAACCCTTTCTGCTAGCTCCAGCCTCTCTGAGGGGGGACCTGGCACTAGTCCTGGCACTAGCAGGAAAAGTTTGGGTCAGTTTGGAGCAGGGCTGGAGGGAACGGCGGCCCTTAGCTGTACCCGAGGATGGATGAGGGAGTCCCCCCGGAGAGATCGGCAAGCGTCGCTCCAGGTTCCTGCCTTTCACACACCCGCTCCCCGCCGGAGCCGTCCCGGGCACGGTGGTCAGCGGCAGGGCACTGCGGGGCTGCCTGGCTTTGGCTTTGCGCTGCCCACTTTTGTCCAGGAAAATGTCACAGGAATATAATTAAAGCAGGCGGCATAAATCATTCAAAGTGTTGATCACCAAAGTAACTGCGTACAAATGACACCTCCTTTCCTAGCATAGCTGAGCCGTGCACGGCTCCCAGTCATGTCTGCGTAGTTTAAGCGGGCTAAACACGTTACCGCTCCTAACAAGCAATGGGAGAGGAGCAAACTCCGTGTCCTCCAGTCGACAGCGAGTGCCGGGTCCTGGCACAGCATTCAGCGTGGAGCCAGGGTGGCAACCCAAGAACCTAGGAAATAACTGTTATTTTTGTCTCTAAGCATCCCCGAAGTTTGGGGCTGCGAGTGTCCAGAGGCAGAGAGAGTCCGGTGGGACCCTCCGTGGAGCTCGGAGGAGGGATAGTCGCGGCGGGATCTGAGATCCCAGCCCTCTCTTGCAAAAACTGCCGGGAAAATGTACTCACAGGTATTCCCTGACCCCGTCGCCGTCGGGCACTTCTGGTTGTTGTTCCCCTTGGAAAACAACCGCCCCGAGCTGGGCGCCCGTCGGCTCTCGGCTCTGCTGGGGGGGAGGTGTCGGGGAGCAGGGAGACACTGCGGGGCTGGGAGAAAAGTCCCCGGCCGAACCCGTCTCTGAAGGTCGTTTCAGAGCTATCGCTTGCTCCTTCTTCGTCTCGCAACCAGCTCCCTATGGGAGAAAAAAAACCGCTGCACCAAAAATAAATGTGACCCAAGTGCCCGCACTCGGCTGGGGAGCCGGGGCCAGGAACAGCGCACCCAGCCCGGCTCGACTGGACCTCACCGGCCCAGCGAAGCCCCGGGCTTTCCTCGGCAGAGAAAAGCGGAGAAGCCGCCATTCCCCCTGGTGTCTCCGGCAGTGAGGACGGGACTTGCGCAGGACCGGGCAGGGGCGAAATTCGTCGCCCCAGGAACCCTGCTAGGAGCTGGGGAGCGGGCAGCAGCCTCCCCCGGGCGGGCGGGTACCACGGTGCCCACCTTCCCTCCTTTCTCCGGTGCATTTTCGTTTGCAAACCAACTCCCTGGGCGACCCAGTGGCGCCAGGTCCGGCAGAGCTTCAGGGTCCGGGAATCCCCTGCCCATCCCCGGGTCCGATTTGTTTTCCTCTCCAAAAGCCCCCGCGGAGTGGAGCTGGGCACGGCGATGCCAGGGTAGCTTCCTGTCGCCCTTCCACAGGGCCAGGAGAGGGGGATGAGACTAAATTTGAGGGACCTCCCAGGGCCGCTGGAAGCGCGGGTGCTCCCAGGCGGGATGTAAGAAAAAGAGGGGAGCCTGCCTCCTCCGCAAATCGTTGTGAAGCACAAATTAAAAGTCCGGGGCGGATCGACTCCTCCGGCCGCTTCACCGCCAAATGACGGAGGCCAGCACGTCCCCTCTCCTCTTAGCACGGCCAAGGACCCTCCCGAGCAGATTTTTGGGGTTCCCCTGGGGTTTTGGGGGACTGGAGAACTGGTCTGAGCTGCTGGCTCCCCATCCAGATCTCCAGTTTCTCCCCGGGTACAGGATCCTCCCGCAGCCACCGCAGGAGTTCCCGCGAGGGAAAGACGAATACGAGCATCTGAATGTATTTTCATTATTTTAAACTCCAGTATTTTATTTTTTTAGTTCAAGAAATCCGGTTGGATGCAAGGTCCCAGGGAAGAACAGCCGGGACGTGCCCATCTCAGCTGCAGACAAGTCGAGAACTCGATTTTTATTTTTTTTCTTTAGGAACTACTTCGATAAATGCAATTTGTAGGGCCGCTCTGGAGGGCAGGGAGGTGGGCCGGGGCGGGCCGGGGGCATTTCAGGCTTCCGTAGGTAACAAAGATTTAGCAGTTCTCGAGCCCTCCCGGCCCAGTCCGAATTCCGAGAGAGGCAAGGCCGGGCCGCAGAGCAGACAGGGAAGACGTCTTCATTCAGAGGGGATCAGCGCAGCTCCGACCCTCAGACCGTGGCTGTTCCTTGGGGCAGTCTCATTTTGGGACGGGGCGCAGCTACAGCCTTCTCTCCAGCCCTCCTCGGCGCCAGGGAAGAGGCTGAAGTAGGGGAACTAGCGCTTCGTGGATGCGGATCTCACCCTGAGACTGCGACGATGGGCACAGGGGGCGCGGCGGCAGGCAGCGCCCAGCCCGCGCAGCTGCGCCCAGAGGTGGCTGGAAACAGCACGCAGCGCCGGGTTTCCCTGTCACCTCTGGGTCCTGCGGGGCTGGGTTGCGGCCGTCGAGCCCTAGGGTGGTGCCCACCTCAGCCTCGGGGGTTCCCTCGCTTCACCCCAGAGGATGGCCTACAGGATGCCCTTCTGCCCCCTGACTCCGCTCTGGGCTCGGGGCTCGACAAAACTTTGTGTGAGGCGGCGGGGGGACGGGTGACAAGGGACGACGATGTGAGGACGGGACACGGACATGTGGGGACGACAGAGTCGCCCGGGGCTGTGATAGCCGAGCCATTCTGGCTCCTCTGAGACCTGTAATAATTCCACTGCTCCCGGCACGCGTGAATAATTCACCAGGCTGCCAAATGCAAGTAACGTTTGTGGCAGCTATGAAGGAGCCGGGGAGGCGAGGGCTCATTTTTGGGGGGCAGGAGGAAATGTGGGGAATCAATTGAAACTTAATAAAAGGAGTGTGGGGGGGAGAATGGCGGAAATAAGCCAGGCAACTTCTTCTAATAACAACTTAGTGTTAATAATTCAGGAGCAGTCATTGGATTATAGCGCAATATCCGAAGTACGCGTTGCCGGCACAGTGCGGGTGGATAATGTAATCGGAGCTCATTTCGCCTTCCAATAAATTACAGCAGCAAAAGTTTCCTGTTAAAGCAGTTATTTGTATTTCTTTTTTGAAGGTGATTCCCCTCCCTCCTCCTCTCCAACAACCGCAGTAAGAAAATTAATTAAAAAGTAATATTTCCACCCTTTGCAAAAGCAGCACTGAGATGAGAAGCTAGAGTTTGGTGGTGATCTCTTCCAACTTTGAGTGCTGTGAAGCTGCTCCTCTCTACCTCTCACTTCTTTCTTTCTTTCAATGCTCCTGTTTTTCCATCTCTTCTTTTTGCATCCTTCTCTGATCTCACAGGACCTCTCCAAGTTCGGACGAGTGCTACTGGAAAGAAAAATGTCCCTACAATTCATCCTTTTGTGATAGGCTTGCTGTGTGTGCTCCCCTTGTTCCTTCTGGGTCTTGTTATGAAGGGGTAGCAGCTAGAAGTAGGGTCAAACAGTAGTTCACTTGCCTTTCAACTCACATGTGAGGTGAATTTGCAAGGCTTCAGATGCCTCTTGTTCTTTTTCTTCCAAACTGCAGCACCATGTAGCAGTAGACACAACTCCTCAGACCCAGCCAGAGTATTGCAACTCTCTTCTTCTCTATTCCACTGTTTTTCTCACCAAATGCCAGGCTATACTCTTGCACTCTTGTGGTCTCCATCCATGGCAGGGGTTCACAAGACAGTTTTCAAACCTCTCCCGGCCCTTGGTGCTGGACACAGGGCTCCACTGCATCACTCTCCAGTGCCAAGTTGCTCACAGCACTCTGCTTGGGGCCTATCTCAGACTTGCCTCAAAATGTGACCTTTCCCCAAAAAGCTTGTTCATGGCCAGCAGACACCTCTGATGGGACACTTTACACATCTGTTTATTTTATTCTGCTTTCTACCCCAGGAACCTAGACACATTACTTGTCTGGATTTGAATTAGGCATGGCTCTTTCCATAGGTACTTTTAGCATCCTATAATGGTGGCTGGCATTTCCCATATTGTGTAATAGCTCCTGTCAGCTTAGAGCATTTCTGTACTGATTGCTGTCGGATCAGGCTGTCTCCCTGTCTCCAGCACAGCAATATGATATAGGGAGAAACAAGAGCTTCCTACAGGAGACTGGGGTGAGAAAAATCTCTCCTGTTAGGCATTTCCCTAATTCCCGCTCTTTGGGAAATGATTCAGACTCTGAACTCTGAGGTTTAATATCACTTCTAAAATGCCTCATTTTTAGTGATTGCACTTCTGAGCATTGTGGGTTCCATTCTGTCTTCCTTCTTTGCTTTGTTCAGTTTGTGACATCTTGTGTGATCAAATTCCCACATCCTCCTGCCTGGCACCCAGGGCTCTTTTCCAGCTGATGTACGCTTGCTTTGCAGCAGTGTAACTTTACTGCCTGGGCTTTTTTTTCCTGGGCACTGAATAAAGCATGTATTGTGAACAGCCTCAAGATTTTGCCCATTTTTTCTGCTTAAAATCTCCTCAGGGTCTATTTAGTTCTGCTGCTTTGTACAGGTGTAGAAAGAGGGTCTCTGCTAATGCCAAATGTGCAGCAACACGTGGCTCTGGGTTCTGCTTGCCTATGACAAAACCAGTTAGGTTCTCTGCATCTGCCATCGTTAGTGTTACAACTTAACGAGAACCTACCAGCATTCTTCAGTAAGAGCAAGACCTGGATAGGGAGGTATTAAAACCACAAATCGCAGAAATAACACAGTCTGGGGCGCGCAAAAAGGCTGCTGGTGTGGGTGCCCCTCACCCCCGAGAGAGGCTGCGGATAATTTGACAGGCCTGTGGCAAGCGAGGATGTCGGTCTTGCTAGGCCAGGTATGGAAGAATAAACTTCGATGCTAAAGGTCCGGAGGGGTCCCTCCGGGGAGGCCGGCGGGGGCAGCAGCCACTAGAGGGGGTGCGCGGGGTTCTCTGTTGCGAGGCTGCTCCTGCCCCGGGCGAGGGAGAGGTGGTGGGAGACCCTGGGGCTCACTGCGGTTTTGGAGGTGGCAAAGCAGCCGTGGAGAGGCTAGTTCGGTTTATCCTAAAACACAGGACAACTTTCCAGGAGCTCCTTCCCTGCACTTCAAATCCTGTGATTTTCTGCTTGAGAAGTGTATACCTGATTCTGCTGCTGCTTTCAGTCTCAGCAAAGAAATTGATGCTGAAAGTCTCCCGTGCCCTGCAAACCTGTTGCCAAACTCCAGATGGTCCCTTATTATAGCTAGAGAGAGTCCGTGAGCCTTGGAATACATGGACTTCAGGACAGGGTAGAAAAGTGAACTCAGTTTCCCAAGGCTATTAATTTCCCAAGGTTAAACAAACATTGACAAGGTAAAAATTACAGAAGGCAAGATTTTTTGAGAGGTATACAGACCCTTAAGTGGTGACCTTATTACATCCAAGGGATATAGGCAGAGTATAAGGAGAAGTGAAGTCTAGCAGTGGGAGAAGAAGCACCCATGCACCCCATGGCTATGGAGCAGTTGTAATATTGTGGGTGCACAGAAGCCTCTCTTCTCTTTGGTTTCTGCCCTTTTGCCCAGGGCATGTGTGCAATCTGCGGACCCACTAGCTCAGCATCGCGAAGCTGGGCATGTAGTGCTGCAAGAACATGACCTTTTGCTCTGAAGATGGCAAGAGCTTTGTGCTGGCAGCAGAACAACATACCCAGTACAAATAGAATCATTCTGATAATAAATCACCATCCATAATAAGAAGACATTGTTAATAATAAGTCACTCAGTGGCCTCTTGAGACCAGCGTACAACTTACTGTAAAAATAGATAGGAAACATGGTGTGATCATTACAAGCAAGATAACAAATAAAAGAGAAAATGGCTTTTATAGGCATTTAGCTCTTCTCTTCTTCCCCCAGCTTCCAGACAGGTCTGTTATCAGTCACTATGCCTATGATTTAAGTTTGGTCACAAACCCAGATGGGATTTTGCAAATGCAGAGCCCTGGGTTCACAGCACCTGAGCTGGCCAGACTGCTACCTGCAAAGAAACTGTCTGGCAAAAATCGCTCATTTTCTTTTTTCCTCTCTACTAACAGTATGATTCCTTAGTTGTCCTGATTTGTCCAAAGGTCCTGAATAAGCAAGTGCTCCCTGGTTATGATATACAGGAGCCAGCTGAAGCCTTGCCCATGGATGTTGTCTCTTTCTGTACCTCTTCAGCTGGCGGGATTTTTTTTCCCAGCTCCTGTTGCTTTGTTTTGGCTCAGCTGACAAGGTGACTGGACTTCAGAAATCAGAGAATAATGAGGGGCAAACACATGACAAAATCTCAACTTTGAATCTTTGCATTGAGAACTCACCAAACCCAGGAATATTCTCACACATAAACTAGTTGGCATCAAAAACTTGTGAAAATTTCTCTGTGCACAGAAACCAAGGGAATCTGATGCATTTGTTTAAGGACAAATTTGCAAGTTGTGCCTTGCACTGTTTCACCAGCTCTGAAACAGATCTGCTTGGGATATCAGTGCTGCTTTCTTGCAGCAGAGGGGAAAGAGGTTAGGACTGTTCAAATCTTTCTTGGTTTCTCTTCTTATTTGCGTTTGCCAGACAAACAATAGCAGATGTTATATAGTCAGTTCAGTTCACTACTAGTCCCATTATGTTCTATTTATGTTTCACTTTATTGGCTTTTTTTTTTTTATTTTCCTATTATTGTTTCACTCTGGGGGAGGCAGAGGATATAATATATTCATCTTTATTATACAAAATCTGTGTGAAGCATTTAATAAAATGCTGTTTCCACACAGCTAGGAATATTACTGTTAGCTATTCTTAAGTTAATGCTCCTATTAAAAAATGTTTGATGGCTGCAGCGACTGGAACTTGTGTGGACAAAAAGCACACACATCACTAAATAAGGCACTCATGGCAATTCAGAGATTTCTGATGCCTCGTGGAAAACTTCTGTTTAGCCAGATTTCTGCTTACTTAGCATATTTCCAGCATTGTTCTTCCCTGGTTTTATTATTATTTATATCTCAAAGGAAAATAACTTTCGCTTTTTCTCCCCCAAACTTTCCCCTGGTATTGGAGAGGTCAAGACTATGCCTCATCCCCAGGTCTCTTTCCGAGGTGGGAGTTTTGGCAGAGGTAGGTGTGAAGGTCGCTCAGGAAGGACACTGATGGGAATGCAGTCACAGTTGCTGTCTGAACCACGACCAGATTGTGTCAAGCTTGTGATACTCTCCTGTTCCAAAGCTGCTGATTCAATCCCCAAAATGCCTGCATGAGGTAAGACAGGCTCATTCTGCTTTATAAGCTTGTGTATGGGGGCGGAGGGTTTACACTTACTGGAGATGGAGCAGGGCAGCATCTGAGACCTATAAATCATGGCACCTGGCTGTACCAGGAGTAGGAGTGGTTCTCCATGATCTCCATAGACCAGGAGCACAGGAGATAGTGATGCTTCTAGAGATGCTGAGGGGATCATGCAATACAGCAGTGAAAAGTCGATGTTCTCACATCAGGTGAGAGCAGATGAGTGATGGAAAATAATCTATTTCTGAAAAAAAACCCAGAAAGTTATTTTCAGATGGAGGTTTTGTCCTAATCAATAGCTTTCTCAGAAAGATGCAGATATCCACAATGAAGTCAACATTGCCTCAGAGTTTGACACGTTTGGTTTTAGACCCAGAGTTCAGTCAAACATACAACTCAACACCATGCTTCTCCCCAGCACACGCAGGAGTTTGAAATGCAGGTTTAGGTTCATGAACCCTCTCAGAACCAGAGACTCTATCCCTGCCTTTCTCCTCTGAAGAGCAATGAGGCAGTTCAGTGGTGTGAGTGCTACATATTCACAGGAGAGCTAATGGCAGTTAGCCCAGCACTGATACTGTCACCATATATGAGAGGCTCAGAAAGGCCATATAGAGTCTAATGAAGGTCTGCCTAGCCCTTCATTCTTACTCCACCGCTTGCTGGTGATGGATGTCCAGAGAGAGCAAAAGACCGAAAGTGTATTATTATCAGCAGTATTACATTATTATAATACAAACATTAGCAAGTATATGACAGACTTCCCTGGGATACTTTCCCAGCCCTTGGCAGTATGTGGTTCAGAGAGTTCTGAGCCAGAAGTGAAACCTTTGTGTTTTATAGCCCCAGATAGATTGTTCCTCCAGGAACGTGTCTAACCACTTGTTCAACTCATATAATCTTTTGGCATCCATGATATCCCAGGGCAATGAGTTTCACGGCTGATCTACAAGTTATGCAGATAAGTTCTTCCTTTCATTTCCTTTCATCTGCCACCTGATAGCTCCATGTCCGCTTGTTTAGGAAGCTGCGACACACAGTTAATCCCTGCTCACCCACTCCTCAGCCTGTCTGACAGGACAGATGTCTGTGGTCCTTGGTAAAGCCTGTTAGCCTGGAAACACGGAGCAGTGGGAGAGGTGAATCTCCTGTCATTCAGGACTGAGCAGCTGATGGAGAAGACCAAGGAAATCCAAGATGCACCTCAGAGAGAGAATGACATTCATGGTGTGGTGGGCATTGGGGAGCAATGTGGTGTTCCTGGTTGGGTAAACACCTGGGAAGATGTTTGGCTACCAGGATGAATTGGAGGAAGATGCCTGGCTGATACATGGGGTTGGCTGATGTACGAGGGAAGATGACTGTGAACATGAATGGTTGGCTACTGGGGCTGCAGCCATGAAACAGAAACGACAGGGAGCTCATCCCGGTTGACAAAGATCTTCAGAGTTTCCTGAGGAGTCAGGGCAAAGCAGACCAGGACCCTGAAGCTCACACATATTTTCTTGGGAGGGACCTAAGCTGGGCATTAGTGCATTGAACAAAGGTGGAGAGCAGCCACTGGCAGCACTCAAGGCAGTGCTGCTGGGATGAGTCTGTCCTCATCCTGGCTCCTTCAAGTGCTGCAGTGCTCTGGGTTTGTTCCTTTGCTAGCCCAGGTTTTGGTGCCTTTGTGTATCCCACATTCCCAGGGCAGGGAGGGCTTTGTAGATGTAAAATGAATCATCCAAGGAATTTGGATGTAGATGGAACATTTAAGGGACTTTTGGACCCTGCTATGAAACTATCATGCCTCGGGAATGATGAGCTATAGTAGAAGAGTAAGGACAAGTGTCCTCAGCATCCACAAGTTTTTTCTTAGTCTCGCTAGACATGGCACCTTGTCTGTCAGACAGGGAGAGGAATTGGGGGAGGACACGTCTGCTGTTAGAGAAGTCATTTCATGGCATTGCATTCTCTAAACAAGAGCACCTGCAAGACAGAGAGCTTGGTAAGCTCCTGAAAGTGGAAATGTTTTTACAAAAGCACCATTAACATCTTGTGAGAGGTACCTGGGAATGTGACTATGGGAGGGAATGAGGAGGTGCAAGGGGGGAGGGAGAATGGGTCTTTGAGACAGGTTAACCTCCCAGCTCTGTGGGGTTATGTGAAAGTCTCAATGGCACCATGGGGACACTAGCCCTGCCAGGCAGGGGAGGAAGCCCCTGGAGAGATTTCCTGAGGTTTTTGCAATGTGATAAGAACGAGGAAAGAGCCAGATTTGCTTGACATACTTCGTTTTAATGGCAGAAGGCTGCCTACTGTCTCCCTGCTCCCTCTCTGGGATGCATTTCTGTCTTTGTCATATGCATGTTACTTTTGGACTGGTGAATGTTACCAGTGATGGGTAGGGACCAAAATGTCCTTGGTGCAGATGTCTCCCTCTAATCAGTCCTGTAGGACTTCAGCCCTAGGGCGGTTTGTTGTCCTGCTAGACAGACTCCTTGGGTCACCCCAAGGAGTGACCCCCCAAGTCTCATTGCTTCACTGGATTTTTGCAAGTTTTTAATATTTCACTGAAAACTCTGGGGGTAGTTCAGCTTGCACATGTGGGTTTTCTCACCTGAGTTTTGTGGTGACAGAAGTACCCTTGACGATGAGCAAATGTTATGGACAAACCACCCAGGGCAAGGGACAAGGATAAGCCACAATTCTTTTCACAGATTTCAGCATTTTCTCATGGTTTTGAACCTGCTTCCCAGTTTTTTTGGTTTCTTAGTGTTGACAGCACTGAAACGGATCGAGCATGGGTTTCCTGCCAGGATCCACAATTCTAGTGATTTTCCAAAATCCCTCAGACTCCAGGAGCCATTAAACAAAATCACTTTCTTCCCTGCAGCTTCTCACTGCAGCTCCTGATCTGATGACCTACTCTGCTGTAACGTGCAGCCCCCGAGATTGCATCCTGAGGCACACCTCCCAATCCCTGGATGTCTGCTGGGCACCTTGCAAACAAACCTTGGGCTTGGCTGCTGGCTGCCCCTGGCTCTATCCACTTCCACGGTGCTTCAGCCTTGCACGTTCACTGGCCGGACATGAGGAGCACAGGGAGATTTTACTTCTGTTGGTCTATCCATCCGTCTCTCTCAATATAAAATATAAAAATGATAAAGCTGTATTTCAAGTACTCCCTGTTGCTGAAGAGTGAACTATGCATGGAGGAAGTCTGTGTGCCCTGGAGGCAGAAATGCCCATGTGTTCTGGGGAAATGCTTGGGGAAGGTGTGGTGCAGATGTTTCACCCCACAGTGTGGGTCTGGAAGAGCTACCAGAACTTGTGTTCATATCCAGCCCTTCACCCTGTAGAGATAAATTGGTCCTATTTTGATTTGCGGAAAATATATCACCTTTACCAGAAAGTGAGCAATGATCTTCCATTGCTTTAGGTTGAGAAACAGAGAGGTGCTGATTTCCCTTTTGTGCTCTTTTCCTTGCTCTTGGTTATTTTGAAGGCTGTTATGTTAGAAACTCCTCCTGGCTGTAGTCTCCCAGTTCAGTTTACCATAACCAACACTGGACAATCTTTCTCCATCACTCTTCTCCTTACAAGCCAGGCCTTAAACTGCGCCTCTGAATTAGCTTTACTCAGACACCTCTACATTACTGTATTTCCTTCCATCAGCCCAAAAGCTGCCTGGAAATCAGTAGCAAATCTCCCTTGTGGGGCCTGGAAAGGGAGCTGCCTCAGCCCTGTCCATACTGGTCTCCTGTTGTAGATTGTGCTGGGGAAGACCATTGCCCCACTGCAGGGCTCTTCCTTCCCTCAGACCCCCAGCTTCATGGGACTGCTTCATGGAGCAGAGCAATGTGGTGTTTGCAGACCCATATGCCCAATCCCTGCTAGTACCTGAACTCAGAGGAGGAACATTGTCCTGGCTGTGGGGCCATGAAGAGCAGGATCTGTGGCAATGGGGGACAGTCTCCACCCCAAGCGGAAACAACGTTGCAGACAGATGAGAGGATCAGGCAGAACATCATGAGCAGACAGCCTCTTCCCATGGCAACACCATGTAGGAAAAGCCTCCTCCCTATCACCATAAAACTTCTTTCTCTTTCCCAGTGAACCCCTTTCTCTTCCCTTCCCTGCGCTAGCACCTGGGAGCAGCCGGTTGGGCTGATGTGCGTCTGCTGAGCCCTGGCTGCTCGCTGTCTCTTCCGTCATTTGCTCCAGGGAAGGCCCATGGCACCATGCTCTGCTGTCTGCCTCGACGGCTTTTTTATCCCGTTTCCCTGGTTTCGCATGGCAGCGGCCCACGTTTGCCTGTGCAAAGCCTTCCTCTGGATTGCTGGCAGCCGTGTTTCCAAACCCAGCTTGCCGTTTTCCCCAGAGTGGTGGGATTGATTGGCTCCAGCCGGAATGGGCATGGCTCTCCGCTGCTTGGACCGAAATGCAACCATCTGTTACACCTCTAGTTAAAAGTACATAAAGTTGAGCATTTGTGTGTAGACAATACCACCCCTGATACGCTTTCCACCACACATGCCTCTCACTCTTTGGCAAGATCTTGCGCCGCAATGGGCCCAGTACAGGCAAAACCGGCACTTTAGCTCTGCTGGAGCCAAGCAGCACATAGACGGCAGGGGCGTAAATCAGCT
Organism: Baryphthengus martii; assembly: GCA_013396935.1. Lineage (NCBI taxonomy): Eukaryota > Metazoa > Chordata > Aves > Coraciiformes > Momotidae > Baryphthengus > Baryphthengus martii. The sequence continues at coordinate 250,997 of VWZK01000121.1, read as the reverse complement.
TTTCCTTCTTTTGCTGCAGCCGTATGCCGTCAATTTTGCAGTGTTGTGCCCCGGGCTTACGTCTGGCTGGGGTTGGTCCCACTACCCTCTCCCCACTGGACTGAAGCCCTTCCCATGTTGGCGGCTGGGCTGCCTCGTGCCTGCCATGCTGGTGGAAACGGCAGCACATCGCTGCATCTCGGTTGGATGTTCCCATCTAGAAAAGGCATTGAGAATAAAAAGGCAGCAGAGATGTGGGAAGATGGGACCAGCATATGAGATAGCCTGGAGGGTGGGAGCGTGGAGATGAGTGTGGCAGATGCATCACCCACATAATTCTGCACCTGCAAAGGCCTGGCCCACATACCTGCCCTGCTCACCACCCTGTGCTGCCAGCCTGGCACCATTTGCTATCTAAATGTCCCCTTGCGGGGTTGTCAGGGAAAGGCAGGGAAGCAGGGTGGGAATGCGGCTGAGCCATTGCCCCCTCCCTGAAAACACTGAGTAGAGCAAGCCCCTGCCATGGCTATAAGATTTCCATGGGCAAATGAATTCTGGCTTCTCCAGTATTGCTTTCCAGTTCCCTCCCTTTCCTAGCTTTGTGACCTCTCAGAAAGCTTCAGACTACTGGAGAAGATGGTTGTTTGCCACGCTGTACCCCAGAAGCAGCTGCCTGTCTTCTGCCTATCCTGTCATCACCTCCTTACTGCGGCTTTCCGCGTCCACTACTCAGTCCGTGCTCAGAGATCCAGAAAAGCATCTAGAAGCGTCCCATTGAGGCCCTGAATGGGCATAGCATTCAGCCTATGCTGGCTGGATGTGGGTGGGCACGGAGAGCTTCAGTGTCTGCAGGCTGGGGGAAAGCCCAAGTGTGCAGCAACAACCATGGTTATTGCTCTTCCTGAGGCACCAGATATCCCAGCCTAAATCAATCCCTGTTATTCTTCTTTCTCTCCAAGGAGCATGCAGGCTACATGCACGAGGCAGAGAGGCAGAGCAGAAATAGAGGCACGGGGCTGTGAAGTGACCCCACCAAGGCCAATGAGCAAATCGGAGGAAAGGAAAGGCATTACTTTCCTCCAGCTCATTTATACTACTATAAAAAGGTACCATTTGCTTGGCTCTTTACCTTCACCAAACCACATAACTGAGTTGTTTGAATGGGGCAGCTCCTTTTGGAGAGGCGTAGGACAGACAGCTCAAATTTCTCAGCCTTTTGAGGCTTACAAGTGGACGGTAGCATGTGACAAGGACCTTCAAAGTGCAGAAGCATCCCCCGTCACTGTCAATAACCTGGAAATGCTAGTCTCTTGGGTCTTTCACTGGAGTCATAGCTCAGATGAAGCAAGAAGAACATCATGTTTGTGGCGTTAGCATGAGTGACGTCCCTGGGAGCTGAAGGATATTTGGTAGCTAAGCCTTCTCCCAGATCCCTCCTGAATTACAGAGGGACCGGTGGTGATGTATCACCCATCCTTGACCTTGTTCATCTTTGTGGAGCAGTGGTGATGGTGGAAGAAGGGAAAGGCTAAATGCACGTCCTGGGAGCCAGGGTGGCTCTGAAAGCTGAGAGGAGATTTGGGGGCTGGGGGAGAAGAAGAGACATCTGAGCTCCATGCAAGGACAGCAGATGGATTGAAAGGAGCATAACCTCATGGCAATGCATGCTCTGGTCACTGCAGCTAACATTAAGGGTCAATTATTTTCAGTGTAACCACTCATTTCTAACTGGAAAGAGAGCGACCCAATGACACTGATAGGGCCTGCTGATGTCCATCTCTGCTGTGGGAGAAGACAACAACACAAGCCCTGAGCTTTGCTTATCCTTGACGTGTAATCACAGATCACCGTGCCTGGATTGCCCTCCAGACCCTTCAGTGTACCAGATCTGGCACATGCAGACTTGCCCAGGAGCACACTAAGCTTTGAGGGGTCAGCAATGTCATGTGGATGGGTGGGCACATTTTTGATATCCACCTCCCTCATGAGTTCTAGGAAGTGTCATCTCCCTCTTTCAAACCATCCACATCGAATGCGCTCAGGCTCTGTGTCTGGGGGTCAGAACTCAGGACAGGTCAGAGCCAGATCGGCTGGAGAGAGCTGAGGCAGGATGGTGCCGTGGTGGGATCTGAATCCCAGTCTGTCCTCCAGCCCCAGATCTCTCTTGTGTGTAACAGCATGCATGCCTGGGCATAGCTTCTTTTGGAAGAGAAACTCCTTCAGGCCAGAGGGCTTCCCTGTCACCACGTGCAGTCTCTGAGATAGCAGTGTGTGTATCAGGCCTGCTCAGAGGCAGCAGGGGAGGGTTTGAGTGCTGTCCTTGCTGTGAAACGTTGGTCACCTATCTTCAGAAGACCACTACTGTGCGTGATGCCCTGGTATGAGCTGCCCTTTCATGCCAGCAGTGCTTCATACAAATCCAACCCCTGGAGGGATGAAGCCTTGATTTTACAGATGCAGGCAGCATCAAAGCAACTGTCTTAGGAAAAGCATCTCCCTCCTGCAAGCTTAACACTTCCCTTGCAGGAGGAACATCCCCTGGGGGCTGTGATGGAGGATAGCCCTGGTAGCCTGGCTCTGCATGTGCCACAGCCCAGGGCACCAGACAACAGGACACAGCCAGTGCAGGGGCTGGTTGTCACCTTGCTGTGCTCCCCTACCCCTGCTTCCATCAGCCAGCTGAGCTTGGGAGCTCTGTACTCCTTGGGAAGGGGTCCAGCCTTCTGAGATGAGTCACATTCCCCCAGCTTGTGCCGTCCATGTCTGGGTGTAAGTGACAGCCCCCACTGTGCCAGATCCTTGACCTGGGAAGAATCGTTTGTGCTGGCAGAGTGCTCTGGGCTGCACTGGCCACTTAGCTATGGTGGCAACCTGATGCAGAGGGACACCATGGCACAGCCTGGTGCCAGGCTGGAGGTGCTGCTTTGATCAGCCCCTCTTGTAGGCCACATGATACTTGTGATGACCACACAGTCCTCTAGCCCCACAGCATGAGGACATGGGCACTTATAGGGGAGGATGCTGGAGCAGAGCCCCTCCAGGCTGGCTGGTTCCAGGCTGTGATGTGGTCCTGTCTTGGTCACTTGTGCTGAGACCCATGGCCAGCAACATACTCCATCATGCTAGAGTGGTTGAACGCAGTAGTGGTTTGGATGAGCACCTTAACTAACAGCAGAGATGTTCTGGAATTCTATTAGCCACCCAGGATGTTAGGGAGTGGATCCATGGAGGGGAAAAGGGGACCTTGTTGGAGAAAAACACTCCAAAAAGACACAGAGGAGAAATAACCAGAGCAGGTGGCAAAGAAAAGGGAGAGAAACAGAGGAAAGAGGACGAAAGGAAAGATCAAGGTCCTGCTGTCAGTCAGCCCTTCAAAGGCCGGGTGTAAAAAGATCTCAAAAGGAGTGGAGGCAGGTCATGCCAGCCCGCAGCCGGGGACAAAGGAGATGATGACAAGTAGCTATTTTAGCTGATGGCCTGCAGCCATTTCGCCTGGGGCAGTGCACTAAGCTAAGCAAAATTCGGCCTTGGATCAGGAGTTGGGAGAGAAAGCCAAGACGGTGGGATGAAGGGCTGGTCCCTAAGTGACACCAGGAATTAGAAGGGTGCCCAGACATGGTGCTATGGGGCACTACCCCTTCCAACGGAGCCACTTTTCAATGTGTTTGTTGCAGCTTTGCTGCTGGAGACTTCTTTGGATGTTTTTTGTGAGGACGGGAACATGAAATGCAGTCTTGTGTCTCAGAGTGGGGATCCCAACAAGCACCAGGGGAGCATGCTTCAGGAGCTGGGGTGCCTGGGGACTGTCTACTTGCTCACTGATGAAAGAGGCTTATGTGGGACCGTGGTTTCTGAAGGGGCGCTTTCTCCTTTGTGAAACAGCAAATGAATCAGGTGCATGGTTTTGCTGAGACACAGAACTCACACCTGCTCATAAGGTGCCTTGGGAAGCAGTATGTAGAAAAGATGTTTCTCAACATATTTTAATTTTCTTTCTTTTTGTATTTGTTGTGGTGTAGCAAGGGTTGTGTGGGAGCCAGGCATATGGGAGCTGCTGAAGTGCTCTGCTGTGCAGCACAGCGGGGATCTGTTGGGAAAAACAACCAGAAAATAACTGAGTATCTCTTCTAGAATCTCTCACTGCTGTCTTCCAGGGACAATGGAAAAGATGGTGCATCTGTCAAAAGGATGCAGGATGCAATCCACAAAGCACCTGCTTTACTTAAAGCACAAGCATAAACTCTTTGAAAGCCATAGAGTTTTAAACACATGCTTGTTGAATCGGGATGGAGTCTGTTACATAAACATCGAAACTGGTTTGCAAACATGGCTGCTTTAAATTCATCACCCAAATTCACATGTAGACACCTTTCTGGATATCCTAGTAGCCAGAGCAGTGCTGCTGGGTCATGGGAAGCTGACATTTATAGAAGCCAGACCCTAAGCCATGCCAGGCAGGCATGGAGCAAACCCAAGAATCTCATACATTAATTGAATTGAGACATCATTGACAGGAAAAAAAATCTGACTCAAAGCTTCTAAATCCACTAAGCTTTAAAGTGCAGTAGGAAACAGCCAAGAGAATTGCACCCAGGATGAGCTTGGCCCTGCTGCTCCTTCAGCAGTGATCCCTGAGGCGATGTTGAGTCTAGCATCTTTGGCATTTTTATCCTATTTCATTCATTCTATTTATTCCTGATCCTGTTAACTTTATCCTATTGATTCAAATGCGTTTTCGTACTCCCTTATGGTCCCCTTTTGCATCACTTTCGGCTTTTAGGCAAACAGGACAGGCTCTTTCTGCCCTAGGAAAAACAATGATTAGCCCAGGAGCACGCTTCTCCCAAACTCCCCTCCCAGCTCTAGGAGTCTGGGGTTTATTTATTTATCTTAGTTAGACAAATAGCTCCATTTTCACGCAAAATAGGATGTCCTTCTGAATGCCTACAGAAAAGGTCAAAGGGTTTTAACCATGCAAAGGGCAAAATCTGAGCCTGTTGAAGTGATGTTGGTGCAGTTCAGAGCATCTCTGCGACTGGAGCCATCTGCAAAGGCTGCAAAAATACTGGGAGGTGGAGATTTACGTATCTGGCTGCCAGCTAGCACATATGTTCACTGTGGAGGGGTCCCAGCGTTACTGCTTTGTGTTGGTTGCTGGTACAGATGTGGTAGTCAAATCTCTTAGAGGTGTTCAATTTACTTTTGCCTGTTTATAAAGACATCTCTGATATTTTGATGGATCTGCAGCTGAATGCTGAGCATTTCCAAGGCTCAGAGAGATGCTCTGGTGTGGGTTTGTGCATCTGAACAGTCTTGTTCTGATGATGGCGAAAGAGAAACAATGGCAGAAGGGCATGGCCATCTGAAATGGAGGTTTTATGCATACAGATTCCTCACCAGTAGTTTCTGCTCTGGCACACAGAGAGACCTGTGTCCAGTGGAACTGCAAATGCTAAGTACTATGGGACTGGGCATGGGGCAAGTAGGGAATTGGGCATCTGCAAAAGTCATTATTTTTAATAGTGCTTTCGCCAGACTGGCCGCCTCTGCTCTGAGTGAACTGGGGACTTTTAGCAAGCAGGTCGCAGTGGATCTAGACCTGGGAGCAATGGGTGTCTCTGTGGCTTGCATGGCTCAGCTCTTGTCACTCCCAAATTTTCCTTTCAAGTACAATTTGTGGGAGCCCAGACTCGCATGCCTTCCAGATTGTCCCTTTGGTTGCACTTTTTTGAGCTAAAGACCTGTCTTGTGGCATGTACGTTCTGTCTGGAAAGAGGAATAAAAGACCTTGCCATAAATAAATACAAACCCCCAAATGGCATGCACAGAGCCTTGTTCAAAGTGCTCGGTCTGTTTGAAATCAGCAGCCCCATAAAATCCAAATGGGTTCAGAAACCCTTGGAGTCATGAGATCTCTCCACATGAAGGGCCTGGCTCAGTGGCTACCCCTCACCAAGGTATCAGGGCTCGTTCCTTGAGCCAGCAAGGCTCCACTGTACCCCTTAGCTCGAGACCGCATCTCGGGACACGTAAATCAGAGCCTTCGCCCTTCGCCGTGGCTCTCAGCAGCGGGGTCGGGGGTCATGAGCTCACCTCTCAAAATAATCCCGGACGATCAGGAAGTGTTTCTCATTTGATGAATTAGGTGTATAAAATCCGTGAAAGGCTCACGAACGGACAGACCTTTTCCTTTCTTCATGGGGATAATATTTCATGATTTGGAGAGGAAAGAGTGCAAAGAGAGAGGGGGAAATAATTAGCAATTTGTGATTAACTCTTTTCACGGGTATTTTGTTTCTTTGTTCTCTGATGCCGCCTGGAGCCGTTTAAAAAATGACTTAACAACAACCAAACTAATCGCTCTTTGTAACTAATGGCTGTGTCAGAACTTGGAAATCAAACCAAAAGGTCTTGGAAGAAGTTGCAAGGGAAATGCTGAGTGTGGGAGAGGAGGTGGAGAAGAATTCCTTCCTGGGTATCAGATGGATGCTCAGAAAGGGCCCTGAGATCTAAAGTGATAAAGGGAAGGACAGAAAACCTCTCTAAATAGCGGAGCGCTATTCTTGCTGATCCAAGCTGATTAGGCTGCCTGTGATCTACCCCTTCCTCTCCCCGTGGGTGAAAGGTTTCGTTCAGTCACGCTTGGGACCAAAGTCCTCCAAGACTTCCACTTTAGCTATTTGCCCAGTGCAATACTTAAGATCAAGGAATCATGGAATCATTTAGATTGGAAAAGACCCTTAAGATCATCAAGTTCAACTGTTAACCCAACACTGCCAAGTCCACCACGAAACCATGTCCCTCAGCACCACATCTTCATATCTTTCAAACACCTCCAGGGATCGTGACTCCATCACTGGGCTGAATAGCCTGTTCCAATGCTTAATAAGATTTTTGGTGAAGAAATTTTTCCTCATATCCAATCTAAACCTCCCCTGGCACAACTTGAGGCCATTTCCTCTTTTCCTATCACTTGTTACTTGGGAAAAGAAACCGACACCCAGAGGTAATTGGATCCTTTGAGTTTTGGGTTTGGGTTGTCAGGGAGATTCCCAGCAGGAATAGGAGGGTTTTGATGGAGCTCTGTGCTGTGTTTCAAGATGAGTTCATGTTTGTGAATGACTTGGAGGCCTCTCCCCATGTAGATCTGGTGCATGAATCAAAGACAGAGAAACACTGCTTGCCTCTGGCTTTCTTGAGTTTGGCTTTTGCTGCTGGATGGGGAGATCTGTGGCTATCAAAAGGTGAGAAACAAGGAGTGCAGGTGGTGGGAAACATGTAGGGATGGGGTCCAGGGTGACGTCTCCTTTCAATCATGAAGGCCACTAACAAACAATATGCGCAAAGCAGTCTATTGGCAAGTGATGAGGGCTCAAAGTCTTGTGGTCTCTAATTGGGTCACATATAAAATAGAGCTTCCTATTGAAAGCCTTTTGGAGCTATGATTTAGAAAGGCAAATCCATTCTGGTATCTGATTATGACACTGACATTAAAAGCACCAGGAACCACTGATCGATGTAGGTTAATTTATTTAGACTATAAAACAGGAATTAATTTGAAAGGGGCTGTGGTGGTGCAGCAGCTGAGACTACAGCCATCCCCTATGTGGTGCTGGCAGGGTGACAGGGACACGTTGGCCAAACTGGAGGTGGAAACCATAGCTCACCCAAAAGGCATGCTCTCTGTCTGCCTGTTCCCTCTCCCATCCCTGTGCTGGCTGCAGGCTGGGAACACCTTATTGCAGAAAACTGAGAAACTGCGTCTCAGATGAGGGTTGTCTTTTATTTGCCCTGCAATGGAAACTGTTCCTACTCGGGCACGTTAGGCCTCTGTATTACGTGAGAACAGAGTCCAGTTTTCTGAAGCATTGCCCTCTGAGCACACAGCTGGCATGGCTCGGTCCTCATGCAGGTACTGGTGTGCATCATGCCCACTCTGGGGACCTCCTGGGTAAATGTGACCAAAGACCATCAGATTTGGAGGGATCTGGACACAAAGGGTCATAGCAGGCAGCTGTGGTCCAGAGCAGTGAATTTTAGCTCCTGGTTCCTGCCTAGGGGAGTGTTGAAGTGGAAGAGATTTCCTTAGCCCCTCACTTTTGTTTTCCTTGGTTATTGTTTAAAATGCAGAGATTATGAGGTCAAACTTTCTCAGCCAATATTTTTCCTAATGAAAAATGTAGTAAGGTACGAGTCAGTGATCGAATCTATATGTTGAGTGTTCCACACTACAGTGATTTCCACAGACAGAACTTCAATAAATCTTGTTTTCAGAGAAATTATATGAGGCCGATGCTCTATTTTTGCCAGTTTAAGATCACTTTTCCCCTCTGCTCTGTCCATGTGGAACTTTCCCCCAGCTGAGCTGCCTTTGCTACAGTAATGCAACAGATCCTCATGGCTGCAGCGTGAGTAGGGCAGGGGTATGAAGGTGGCTGCCAACGTCCCTTTGGGGTAACCCCACATGGAAGTGTGATTGTGGGGTCCCTTTTCCAGAGATGCCACAGACTCTCCTTAGACTCAGCAGCAGTTTTGCCCCTCAATTTTCCAACCCGAGGCATTTTGCCTGAGTGTTGGCAACCCTGGATACATTGCCTTTCCCACAGGGAGAGAATTACAGGCATAGGATGCACATGAGTAGCGTGGCTCCTGCTACAGACTGCATGAGAGGCCCACCACTGAGCTGTATTTGGTCAGGGATACACACCTTTGTCCTGCCACCACACACAGTCTTGCCTCTTATCAATATTATTTAATGTTTGAACTGCCCTGGCATCAGTCAGTGCTCCACTCTGCTGTGCATGATGCGATGGCAGCGCTGCCACCCTGCACGTGCACGCTTGCAAATGCCCTTGAAATACTAATGGTACTGTTGTATGGATGGGAAAGTCCTTCAACATCCTCTCTCCATTGCAGCTTAGGAGCTTTCTCCCGATCTCCAGCCTGGTTTGGTGATGCTCATCGGGTAGGCAGATGCATGGGAGGCAACGTGCTCCCCATATTGACTGCCCTGCTGTCGAATGCCTCCGCCCGCTTGGTGGATTCAGCGACAGCCGGTGTACAACAGTATTTCACAGTCTGTCCATAGGATCAATATGACATTTCCATTCGTCATTAAATATGTCTTCTTTACTTTGTGCTGCATAAATCAACCTTTCCAAGGCGGCTCCTGGAGTGAAGTCGCTCTGACCAAAATGGGGGCTTTTCTTAGTATCATCAGCATTCTCATGCTCTGCTGGCGTAAATGGTGTAAACTTTGGGAAGAAACACAAAAATTAGGTACCTCTCCCAGGTGTTGAGAGAAATTTAACCTTCCTGCTGCCCCTGTGTCCTCTGCTATGCTGCTCAATGCAGGAGGTAACATTCTGGAACAGCTTGTGCTTGCCCCAGGGGTTGGGAAGGTACCACGGTCACTGCTCCTGGGCTGTGCTGGATTTTGTAGCCTTAGACTGATAACAAATCAGCTTGGTGTGAGCAAGGTAGGGTGCAAAGGTACTGGGCTCAGGTGAACCCTTGAAGTGCTGCTGGTCCATACAGGGCAGGGGCAAGGGCTTCTGGTGTGATGGAGAGAGGGCAATTGCTGTGCTGGGATGAGTATCCTGTCTTCCAGAGATGGACCAGGAGCTGTGGAGGTGGTGACCTCCCTAGATAAGCACAATTCTTGCTCCAACCCATCCTGAGAGGGTTTGAGCAAGCTGGAAATACAACCGCTTTCTCACCTCTCTAGGTGTGACCTTATGTCCTGGTTTCATTGGGACAGAATCCTAAGCCAGTCATGATCTGCAGGCCCTTAGCAGTTTGGAGTCAGCCAGGGCGGCTGATCTGAGTTGGCTACAGGTGTATCCCATAACAAATCTCTCACTCAGCATAAAGGAGGAAGTTTGCTGAGGATGAGGAGTGTTCTACTTGGCCTCCTTCTGATTCTGTTCATCTTCCTGCTTCTGAGGACTACCTTCCTGTTTGTTGTGACCACTATACTTTTGCTGGGCTGAGTATAACTTTATTTATTTTATGCTGGTGTTGGTATTAGTTTTGCTATTTCATAACACCTGTTTTCCCTCCTTTTCTTGATCTCTGTTCTTGTCTCGGTAGGTGTCATCAGGTGATAGAGCAAGGGCTATAGTTTAGCCCTCAATACAGGCTAAGCGTAGACACCCTGGAGAAGCTCATCTTCGTGTACTTTCTCTCCAGAAAGCACTATCCAGTGCTCAGGCCTGCCCATATGGCAATGCCTCCCAAAGCAATGGAGCAGTGCAGGACTAGGATTGGTGTCTTGAGATGGTGGGGATGGACAAAAAGTATCTCATTCTCACTGTGGTCACATACAGGCCTTGCTTAGCAGACATGAGGATGGTGGGTGCGTAGGACCCACAGGATGCCTGAGCAGAAGGGTGTGTTTAGATCTCTCTGCAGCTAGCCACAGCCCTTGGCAGCAGTGGAGACAAAGGGAAGGACCTGAAGGGTGAGCACAACGCTGGCTCTGCAGCATGCTCTGATCTCCCCCGCAAAGAGTGGAGCCCTCCCTATGCTCTGGCTTTTTGTCAGCTGGTTCCCTTGTCCCTTCTGTACACACACATTTTAGCACTGTCTGCAAAGCAGTTTGGGAATCGATATTGCAATTGTGTTGTAAGTGAATTAGTTATAGATCAGCTTGGGGTAGGATTAGTTTATAGATCAGCAGGCTGGCAGGTTGCAGGGAAAGAGCACAGGCAGACATGCACACACGCACATCCCCCGGTGCACCACTCTGCTGATGCCCAGCAAGAAGAGGAGGGTGACCAGGGCTCTGTGGGCCTGGAACTGCTGTCCTGCAAAGTGCTGCTATACACAGGCATTGTGGGCAGGGAAACACTTACTTCTGGATTTTATAGTACTTAGAGCAGCAGAGCAAGTCTTCAGGAGTAGCAGAGGTGATGTTATACCCTGATCTTGAGTCTGCAGATGTGGAATGAAAACCTGTCGGCTGGCTTCATATAGCCCTGGCTCTACGGCTTGCATCCTTCCTGAAAATGCTCACACCTCTACCAGGAAGCTGCTGTGGACATTTATCCCAACAGCTTTGCCAAAAAAATATGTGGAAAAAACCAACTAAACAAAACCATCCCAAACACAAACCAATCCTCACAGGTTTCTTTACCTTTTTCTCAGTGATTGAAATAAGCTGCAATTCTCTAGTTGCCACCTGCAGACCCTGGGCTGTGACCCTTTTATCAGCCTCATATGAAAGCAATGTCCTCATAAAGGGCTGGGGAAATTGAGGCACAGAGCAATAAGCTGTTTGCTGCAGCCAAAGTGGCTGATTCAGTGCACCCATCCAGGTTCTTGGTACCAGCCTGTACACAGCCAGCCTTGGACCTGGGTTTCTTCTGGCATGCTGTCCATTTCTTAAAGTCCTGTTGAGTCCCTTGTCATGATTCTAGGCTCTTCTGGCTTCTAAAATTAGCCCAGTGCTTGGGTCCATGCTCAGGGGGTTTCCCTTTAAATAATCCTGCTGCCTCCTCTCCTGTTTTTGCTTTGAGTAAGCATGCTGCAAAAACAACTTGCTTCTAAAATAAGCTTCTCCTCTAACTCCCAGTTTAAACCTGAGTAGCTGAGCATGACATAGTGGGGTTGGGATGGCAGCTGTGCCATCTCTCTGGACACTTCTTGCTGCAATGGCACCTGGGAGCAGCTGAGGCAAGGGTGCATGTGGATTAGGGCTGTGTGAACTTCAAAGGGAGCCAGGGCTCTGCTGGTGATGAGCAGTGGGGCATGATGGCAGGTGTCCCCACTGGTGGTAACCACCACTGTACAGCCTGTCTTTTCTGGAGAGCATGTTTGACATCAGTACAAGCTCATTTGATGAGATGAAATATAGGCAGACCTCTGAGGAGCACTAGTCCTCTGGGCAAGGAATAGTGAAGTGATTTTTCCCTGGCACCTTGTGCTGATTTTCCTAAGTAACCCTGTCTCAAACCCCCTTCTCCTTATGTCAAACTATTTCAGCTGTGAGGCCAGGTTGCTGGAGCTTAGTTTACACCCATTGGATTCGAGCCGGGGCCAGATCCCAAGCTCAGTTTCAGAGCTGTAAGTTTGGAGTAGTTCCACTGAAGTCAGGGGAGTTAATTCCAGATTTACACCTTGTGGTACTGAGGTGGGACCTGGAGCCTCTCTGGCTTTGGGGATGAAGGGGGTAAAGGCAGCCTATAGGGGATTTACCCTGGCAGGTTGCAATGCTCAATCCCTGGCAGCGCATCTGTGCCTGAGTATCCCATGGTCGGAGTTATTAGAGCAAGCTCTCTATTATTTGATATAATTTACTGCTATCCCATTGGGTTCCCCTTACTCTACACTCCATGAAACCGAGTGGAACTAACCCGAATAGGAGGATTATGGGCTCCAAATGGAAACGGTCGTGCCAAGCGGAGCACCTCGCGCTGAGCAAAGAGGGTGGCTGACAGCCTCAATGACATGCCAGCACTTAAAATGCTGATGATGGATGAATGTCATCCTGCTGAGAAAGGAAGGGGGTAGGGAAGAGGCAAATGGAGGGGGGAGGGAATCCGGCCCAGAGGAGCCAGAGAAGAAAAGCTGGCACCAGAGTTGACATCCGCACTGATCCTCGTCCGTGGGCTGTGATTCATGGGGAGAAGAGAGGGCTGAGCTCCTGTCCGCGGGCCCTGCCGCTTTCTGCATGCTGGATAGAAATTTTACTGTTCTTGGCAGCTCTCTTGCCCACAGCACAGGCACATGCACAGGCATATATATTTATATGCACACTCAGAATGCACAGGAAGAATGTTTAACAGATACGTGTGTAAATGTGTGTGTATATATATTTATACACACATGCACAAACATATGAATTTCCTCCAAGACACTTCATTAAAGGCCTTTGTTGTCCCCACCTTTCACTGTATATTATATTTCATCCACAAATCACATCTACTAAATGACTTTAAAGGTTTTCTCTTGTCTGAGGGGGTGTGTTTTCAGGGTGGTGGGTTTTTTTTTGTATTTCCCAGATGTCAGGGGATGTCAGCGAGATGGCTGCATTACTTAGAATATTCTGAGTATGTCTCCAGAGTGCCTGGGTAGGGGATTTCTCTCTCTCTGTCTCCTGCTGTATTCCTGACAGCAAAGTAATTTGCTTGTATAGATTCTGGCAACAAGAACAACGCAAAATCTGGCTGCTTGACAGCGTTGCATTTTTAACTTGAGGTTGAACAACTTCAGTCTGAAGCCCTCTGGGATTCCTATTTCAGGGTTGTTGGCTCCTAAGATTTGCTCCAGTGTTGGGTGACTGTAGATGGGACCATGCTGGTGCCTTCTCTAGCATGAGAGCTTGCAAAAAGGGCCCTACTGCAGGCTGTGACTCAGGCTTAGGGCAGAGCAGAGCCCTTCCTCTGGGTAGGGTACCACACTGTGCCGTGGCCCCTTTCTGCTCAGGAACCCATACTGCATGTGTAGCATCCCACTCAGGGTCACCACAGCTGCTCCCAGAGGGGTAAGTCCTAGAATGGCCAAAAGTCCATAATTATTTTGTAGAAATGCAATGGCTAACCAAGAAGAGAGGGATCCTGTGCCTAAATGTGCCCTTGAGAAGTGCATGTGTTCCCCAGGTGCATGAGCAAATCGATGCTCCAGCAGCTGGTGTCTGGCCAGGCAGCTGACATGCCAGAAAATGAAGCAAAATCCATCTCAGTATCTGCTGGTCATGGTTCTGCAACACCAAGGGGGTAAAAGAAGGGGCTAAGCTTGGGAAAAGAGCCTGCAGGGTCGTCTCTGGGAGAGACCCCAGATTCGGGACTGAGTGGAACCCCAGGGAGAGGCCGCTGCGCTGGTGTTTCGGCAGGCGGCGCTCCCTGCCCTCGCTCGGCTCTGACCCCAGCACCCCCGAGATTAATCCTGTCACCCACCTCTCATAGCAGCTGCTTAACCGCATACAGCAACCCTGCGCAGCAGTTTCAGCAAGAGAGAAGAAGCCTGTATCCAATTGAAACCGCAGGGGGGATTTAGGGAGGCAGAAGGTAATTTCCCGAGCTGGAATATGGCCAGGATACAAGGACTAATATCCTGGCTCTTGGGGAAACAGTCATGGGATCTTTGCTTGCTAAGAGTCATCCTGATCTCTGTTTTAAGTCAAATCTGGAAAAAAGGAAAATGAGACAAAGAGAATAACCCCTCCAAGATGCCAGGGCTTCGAGGCACTGCTTAAAGCTTCCCTCACCACAGGGAAGAGCTTCCTGGATGCAGACCCACCAGGCACTCCAGACATAAAAGCCTGGCAGCCACTCCATCCCCTTTCATGGGCACTCTGTGCCTGGGGCTCCCTTGTGCACCTAGATGGGGCTGATGAGTGCCCTGACCCCCAGGAGGAAAGCAGGGTGCTAATGTCCATCAGTAGCATCACGAAGAGTATTGCTGCAACCTGGTTGTGTCGCTGTGCCATTGCTTCCCTCTACTGGGAGATACTAGAGAGTCTCAGAGAGGTCCTATGGCAAAGCAGGTTTGGGGATGGAGGGCTGTATGCTGGCACCAAGCACTCACACTGCAGATGTTTTCCCCTGGAAAAACTTGCTGGATATGCCCAAAAATGATCGCAGCAAAAACATAATCTGCTAATCGTACAGAAGAGTACAAGCGTGACCATGCCATCCAGTCTTCCTTTTCCTTGTCTTTGTGGACTCACACCCACAATTTCACAACTGCTCTAAGGGGATGATAAACCGTGTTTGCTCCTTTACTTTCCCAGGGCTGCTGGGCTCAGGGCTGACCCTTGGAGGCACCATGATCCTACTGAGGGAGGTGGCTTAGCTCTCAGGATAGTCTGTTCTTAGATGCAAATACCCTAGATTAGTTGTCTAGGAAGGTCTAAGCTGGTGATTTGGACAAGGAGCTAGGGGAGGCAGGGTAAAGCAACACTGCCTCACAGAGCTGCCCTGGTCCTTCCCTGCCAGCGCACATCCCTAGACTGTGAGGGGAGAGCTGGGGACCTTCCTGTCTGGGTTGTCATCAGTTTTCTGCCAAGGATGCAGGAAAAAGTGGATGTAGTTTCCTTGCTTGTGAGTGCTGCCACTCAGCACTCAGGCAAGCAAAGGCTTCTTGGAGAGTGTGTAAAGTGGCCTGTGGTGCTGTCATCCCCTTACTTCTGATCTTCTTCTGGGCCACAGAGGTGTGAGGGCTGCCATGATCCTGAAATGCCACGATTTAGGAAGTAGGCAAGTCCCATGTCTCCTCCTTCCACATCTTCAGAGCATCACATTTTTCTGCTACTTGCCCCTCCAAATACCCAGCTGAGGTGTACAGTCCCAGGAAAGTCACACAGAAGCTGCTTTAACATCCCTCTCGGGGACTTCTGAGGTGGCTCTATAGCCCTGGCTTAGAAACTGCTGCAGAGAGGATGAGGTGGGAAGGGAGGAAGCTGGTGGCTGGAACAGTGGTGGTGTGAGCATTGGAAAATGTTGCTCTCCATGCAGTGAGCTCCCCTGCTGCTGGCATTTGCCATTGGGAAAGGATCCTGCCTGCTGCTCAGTGCCACGGAGCTGGCAGAAGAAAAAGCATCCCTGATGTGTCAGGGCAGGCTGCCTTGCGAGCCAGCTCAGCTTGCGTCCCCGGCTTTTATTCAGCTGGTTTGGTTAAGTGCTTTGTTCAGACAGGGCAAGGCAACCTCAGCCTGAACTTGTGCTAAGTCATCTCAGTGAATGGTACTGAAGTGCTGGTCTAATGGAAGTGAGCACGGGGTTAGCACTGCTGGGGCAGCCCGACAGCTTCCCACCTGCAGGAAGAAGAGAAGAGTCTGCTTTAAAATTTAAAACACTTGGAAACTGCTCTGGAAGCCCCCAGGTTAGGAATTATTGCTATTCCTAGTGTGGCTAGAAAACCTTGAATGTAATCTATAGGATAGTGTCTCTTTAATCAGTGTCTGCAGCAGGTTAATAGCTAGTGCTCTTCTCACCTTTACAAGTGATCCTTCCAGGCCATTTTTTCCCTTATGGCTGGGCTCCCTGTGATCTGCCTGCCGGCTGGCAGCGACTCTCCGCGTCATTCCCTTGTCTGTTGCTGCGACAGGGCAGGGGATAACAAGCAGCAGCCCATCTCACTGCCCCATACATCACGCCCGAGATCTGTATTTTGACAGTTGCATTTTGTCTCCTACTTTCCAAGCAATGCACCCTCAGAAAGTCAGGATACTAAAGCATCCTTGGATTTGATTGAAGACTTAGGGCAGGCAGATGCATCCTCTAGACCACCTCAGGAGATCTGGCTGCTGGGAGGAATTGTCCTCCTAAATCCTATCAAGAGAGTGCAGGAGTGCTGCCAGAGCTTTGCTATGCTGTGTGGTTTCCCTGCCTTGCCCGTTCCTCCACCCTGGTTCCTGCCTTCTGGCAGCCAGGAATGAAACCAGCCAAGCCCTAATATTAACAAGCCCTGACCATTGCACTTTGTTTAATTGGGTTTGCACATTTAGCAAGAAGTTTGGAGTGATAAAAAGGATTTGCTGTTGGGAAGTTCCCAGCAGGTTGCTCTGACCCTCTCAACCACATCCCTGGGGTTTAAATCCCCCAAGCACAAGCTGAGCTGAGCTCTGTCCGTCCCACTTCAGGATGCCTCAGCAAGCTGGGTCAGTCTGTCTCACATACAAAGGCAAGCTCTCCCAGCCCCCTGGACGGGCTGTGACGTCACGCATTTTGCAGTCAGAATCTATGCCCCTTCTCTGTCTAGACTCTGAAAGAGTAACTATGCACTGAGTCCTAGGGTATAAGTGAAGGCACGATCTTCCCCACAGCTAGGGTAGCTCATCCATCCATCCCTATGTTCCTAGAAGAGGCAGAAGCCAAAGTCTACTCAAAGGTGTTTAGGGCTGGGTCTCCACAGTGAGACTGGCTCAGTGGGCACTGGCTGCCCTGTACCTGTTTGCAGGGCACAGGCAAGTTTGAAGGCTGGGACAAGAGGTTGGTCTCTTGTGGCTGAGGCTACATGGCTGGAAAGCCACAGAGTCACTCTTTACACGAGGTCAGTGGGGAGCCATGGCATCGGTTTGGAGGAAGTGGGAAGATTTTCAAGATGAGAAGGAAACCAAAGATCCTGCCAGGACCTGTGTATCACTAATGTAGCAACATGTCACACAATGATTACCAAAGAGTCGCATCCTGCCCTTTGTGAACAGAGAAAGACCATTTTGGCCGTTATTAATAAAGTTCTTGCTGGCAGCTCATGCCCAGCTGTGCTCCCTGATGGACCAGATCTGTGTTATCCTGCCTGGTAGAGAAACCAGCTCCCAATCTTCCCGCTATCCCTCCAGCAAAAGCAGGGGAAGATGCAGCTCTACTATACTCAGCAGGACTTGGTGTGTGCATGCGTGTGAGAGCAGGACTGTATCGGCCACTTGCAATTCTCTGAGGGTCCTGGGTCTTTGCAAAGGCAGCTCTGTCAATCAATAAAAAGCAATCACAATAATGAAGTATCAAGTAGGAAGAAAAGATTTCAGGCTCTACATTGTTGGGGGATTGGGGGTTTTCTTTAAATGAGGCAAGAGAGGCTGGGAACGCAGATCTTGCAGCAGGGATGACAAATCTGCTTCTTTTGCATGGGGGAAGTGGCAGGACCGTAGCCACTCTGACCAGATCCAATGACGAGGGAAAGGCTGAGAGAGGACCCCATTTCTACAGACACAAAGGACAAGCAAGTGGCGGCAACTTTCGCTGTGAAAAGTCACGTTTACCAGGAGAGGCTGTGAAATCCAAGCCGTTCCCAAGAGCTTGTTCCCTTCCCACCCCCTCAGTCTGGGGAAGGGAGTTGTTCTAATTTTGTTTTTATTATCGTTATTCCCTCCTGGGCAAGTGCTGGGAAAGTGGTAAATTTTGCAGCTGCCCAAGAGTTGGTGGAAAGAGAGATGGGAGGGATTCATGCCAGAGCTGGATTTCTCTTCACCTTCTTCCTGGCTTCCTATGGGACCAGGCATGACTGAAACCAAAGCACCTCCTGTAGCGTCTCCTTTCCATCTTGGTTTTCCTCAGCCACACCATTTCCCCTTCTGTAGGATCTGTGGGATGGCCTGCGGTGTGCGAAGGCAGCAGTGCCACCAGGTATGTGGGACTATGCTGACTACATTGGTGAAGAGATGGGGAAAGTTACTTAGCACAGAAGGCTTTTAAAAGCTGAGTGATGAGCCTGCTTATACTGGAGCGGAAGATGCTGTGGGCTTTGGTTAGTAAGGCTGCTTAGAGCTGGGGAGCTCTTTCCTGACAGCGCTTGCCAAACTGCCCTGTTTTCCCAAGGCAAGCCTGGTCCTAATAGGGCTTTTTAGTGCCAAGGCAGGTCACTCAAATCCTTTTCACTAATTAAGCCTCCCACAAATCGTAGTCATCTTTACCTGCATCCGTGTGGTCTCTGATAGGGCAAAACTCTTTCTTGCCATAGCAAAGTCAATTTAGAAAAAACAACAACAAAAAATAATAAATGATATCTCTACCTGGCAACCAAAATCTCCACTGATTCATGGCGATAAGGGCTATGCAATTGCACGTGGTATGGGAAGGCCTGAGACAGGGCCTGGGATTGCTGTGAATGCACACAGGTCAGTCACATGCCATTCTGTGTCTGTGATGCCAGCTTGTGAAGATTTTTAAGCAGTGTTTTATGGGTACAAATTAATTACAGCCGCAACCCAGGCAGACCAATGAACTAGAGAAGGGGATACATCCATTGACATTTTTGCAGATGGTACATGCTCAGTGTGCCTAAGCCTGGCCATTCCTGCAGGGCAGTTGCAGTCCGAGCTCCAGCTTCACCTCTTGCCTCTCTGCCCTTCTCCACCTTGTGCTCGCTCCCTTTGCTTTGGTTGTGCTGACTGCCAGAGAAATACCTGGGATGTGAACAGTCATGGGCTGTGGGAACCTCACTGGTGTCTCCACTGTGGATATCTCTCTGCCTTGTGGTATAACTCACACTAGGGCCCCGAGAGCAGCATGTAGAGAACAAAGTCCCCCAATTTATTTCATGCTCTATCAGAGCTGCTTCTTCAACCCTGTGGCAGCACCTTGGACATCAGTGCTGCAGGCACTGGCTCCAAGACAGACTATTCCAGCTGGGGACTGGCTGCAGCTCTTCCTCTGGTCATGGCCTTGCAGCTCAGCCCAGGAAAACTTTGCACCCTTCTGCCTTGAGTCTTGGTTCTCTATCCACAAAGACCTTGGCCCAGAGACAGGGCAGCAACTCCTCCCATCCTCTGTGGACTTGGTCCTTTCTGAGGAGATGCAGATATAGATGGAGAGAGATCCTCTGAGCAGGGCAGTCACATCTGTACGGGTGCTGTCTGGAAGGCATTTATTTGCCTTCCTAGAGGAGGGAAGAGGATAGAAAATATCACCAAATTCCTGCTTCCCTGGCATGGAAGGAGCGTTTGTCTTTGCTGGTCACCTTTGTCAAATCAAAGGGACAGTGCTGGTGCTAGAGCTGTCTGAGCTTCCAGGAGGCGGACTGAGCCAAGTGCAGCCCTGATTTCATGTTGGGTCCTCCCTTCCAGCCCAGCAAAGAGCCTCCAGCTCAGACCATGGGAGGTGGGAGGGAGAAAAAAGGACAGATTTATTCAATGAAATTAATGGAATGACACTGGGTGTTAATAACCTATTTACTAACACCTCCTTCTCAGTTTTTCACTTAGCCAGGGAAATGGCTTCCTACCCTCAGCTGTGCCCATCATGCTTTACCCCCATTTATTTAAGACTTCCAAGGAAAAGCCTGCTCTAAGGGTAACGGGAGGGGAACCCCAGAGCCAGATCCTGCCCCAGCTGACTTGACTCAGCTTACCTGAGGGTCTCAAGCCCACATGCACTCACTCCTACTTTGTCTATACAGACTGGCAGGAAAGATGAGGTTGAACAAACCACTTACACGCCAAGTGGATTAGCCAAATTGCATTAAGCTCCCACAGGGATGTCCTTGTTCACAGTCTTCATTTGATTTCTCTTTCAAAAGCCCACCAAGATGAATGTGATTATGGCCTCTTAATCCTGCCCACACATGTCCATGTGAGGTTAGTGCAGTGTAATAGATGCCCTTTACAAGTGCACACTGGTGACCGTTCCTGCGTGGCTAAAGCCTCAAGCCCAGGTGTTAAGCAGATGTAAACCCGATGTGCAGACTGAGTGCTACTGCCTGCCCAAAAAGCTGCTCTCACAGCTCAAATATGGAGAGGAAACTCCCTCTTCCCGAGGCTGAGGAGCAAATCTGTGTCAGAAGCAAGAACTACTGTTGGCGCTCAGCTCCAGATCAGTTCAATTCCTGCAGTGCTGAACATCCTTGACAAGTCCAGCCTGTGATCAGAAGATTTTTTATTTTTTTTTTTTTCCCTAGAGATTAGGAAGTGGTACCCAAATCCTAGTTCCATCAGGAGTGCTGCAGTCCTGGTCTGATTCCCACCTAGAAGCATCTGCAAGTCCCTGCCCCTGGTTGGCTCTGCTGATGGACAGGTTTATTTTTAAGAGTATCGCTTTCCTAAGGCAGAAGCTACAACCGAAACGTCATTGCAGCCAAACGGCAACACTGGAAATCCATGGAGCTGCTCAGCTAGTTATTGCAAAGCTGTCCAGCTCTGCCCGGCCAGGCATGGGAGACTGTAAAACAGAGGGAAAGAGATTTACATCAGTTGCCTTTTATAAATAAGAAACCAAACCCAGGCTGACTTCAGGAAGGGAGAGCTGCAAAAGGAGGCATTCCCCAAACACACCCTTTGCATCAGCCACCACCTAAAAAGAAATCCAGGCCTCTGTGTAGCAGGATTTGCCCTGGCCAGAGCATTTCTCCCTATTTTCACAGAAGAAACCATCCAAAGCCATTCACACCTCCATGGAAGTCTGCCACAGCAAGATGTGCAAGGTGCTCCATTTAGGGAGAGAAACCAGCTGTGGTTCATTTCTATTATTAGTGAGAAAAAAAAGTAATCAAAGACCTTCTTGTCTGGAGACAAGCAGGATGAAACCGCAGGGGACAATTTCCATAACTCTTTCAGCCAGCACTCAAGCACAAACTCTCTTTTCTCAAAGTCAGACCGCCTGCCAGGGGAGCAAATCCATTCCCCTGGTATCTCAGAACTGTATCACATAATCCCTTTAATAAAGCAATCAAGTTCCAGATTTAAAACAGTTATATTTCTACCCCGCTGAAAGGTTTTTTTGCAGAACATCACTAGTAGGAAACCTCCTTAAAATGTGCTGCTTTTTGCTGGACTGACCAAAAATAAAAAAACCCCACACAAGTAAACGGTAAAACTGTTATTTCCCCATGGAAACTGTTGGTTTTGCCAGAATGATATTTTCCATTAAAAATGTTTTGCTGGAGAATTCCCAACAAGTCAGGCTGCTGCATCACTGATTTTAATTGAATACAGAAATTCTCTTTTCCCTTTGTTCTTATATTCACTTATAGTCAGGAGAAAGGATGGTTACAGATCTGCCTCCTTCACCAGCGATGTAATGTCACCCACCAGGTGACATGTGTGAAGAAAGAGAAATGAAAACCCAATGTGGCTCTTGCTACAGCCAGTGCTCTCCAGGCAGTGGCATAATCTCTCACAAGGCTGCCTCAGCTCTCAAAGCCCTCTCCATCTCCAGCTGTTTTTTTGGAGATGCTCATTTTCCTAAGCATAGCTCTAACAGTGAGGCTGTGCTGAATTCACAGATAATCAGTATCTAATTGGATTAGGAGCTGATAATATCTTTGACCTTTTTTAATGGCTTGTCTGGCCTGCCTTTCTGCAAGGTTGAGGCTTAATTTTAGGAAAGAGTTTTTCCCACAAGTGAAGCATGACCCTGTTAACCTCTGAATCAGAGAGGTGACCTTCCTTCTCCCCAGCTGCTGTGGAGCTGTTGGAGATGGCAACACACACCCGAGTTTTACACATTTGCGTACAAACAGACTGAATCTACCTACAGAAGTCAGATCCAGGATCTGATTTTCAGCTAGAGCTGGGTTGCTGCGGAACTAAATTCTCAAGCAGAAATGGTGAGTCAAAGGAGTATGAAGGTCTTGTGAAGTAGTGTCGCTGCCAGTGTCAGCTGTGCAAAGCACGTCCCCACCAGTACTTCCATATGCAATGTGGGGAAAATGAATTGCCAGTGTGACGAAGGATCCAGAGCTCAAGATAGCGAGTGTTTGTGAGACAAAGGCATAGGGATTCTCAAGCGCTTTTGTGGTTATGTCTTGGTCGGGCTCACCTAGTCCTATCATTGCAGCTAAGCATGTGCTCCCATACGCATGAGCAGGTTCATACAAAGGCCAAAAACAGCTCAGAGCAGAGACAGCATGTTTGAGTTACAGCTAGCTCATGTCCATCACAAACATACTGTGCGTGAGCACAGCGATAAGGTGACTGCACCACAATCAGACAAACATCTACACACACACAGCGTCATTTGTGTGAATGCACCCCATGGACACTAAGGGATGCCACCTCCCATGTGTTACAAACATGTGTGTGCATCCATCCATCCACTCCACCTGCCCTGCCTGCCATGCACTTCTTTCTGAGGCTCAGCTTGGCACTTGGAGTCTCAAATTGCCCTTCATCACTCTGCCTTCCTTTGCTTGCTGCCCGTTGTCTATCTCACACTCATGCACACATTGACACCCTCCAGGCCATGGGACACCACAGAATCCCTTGGTTTTCCCCCTCATACTTTCTTTCTCATATCCTCTTCCTGCTTGCATACCCACCACCTTCCCTTCCTACTTTCATTCACAAAAACCTCTCCATACACTCCATAAAAATCTCATGGTCCTGGCAGGGGAAGGGGGTGTTTTGAAAGCTATGAAAGCTTTCAGACCAGCTTTCATAACCTTTTCAGTAGGGACTGACAGGCTGAATTTTGGGGCATTGGGGTTTAAGGAGATGCAGGGAGCAGGATGGGAAGGAAGTCTGCCTGATGAACAGCAGATGTTGGTGATCATTGGATGGAGCTGTTAATTTCACCAGAGTTTATTGAATGGCAATTAGGTGGGGCCTCATTACTGTAGCCAAGTGGCACAAAGATGTGCTATAAAAACACAGGGAACAGGGATGTGCACTGGCAGAGTAACAGCACAGATGCAGTGTTTAGGATCTGGAGTCTGTGCTCAGAGGTCCTTCTCCTGTGTGGTGTCAGCTGGAGCTTGGGCACCCAAACCTGGCTACTGGGCTCGTCTCAAGGTGAGAGGCTGCAGATTCAGCAAGGGACTGTGAGTGTGTGTACTCAGGGGAGCATAGGACAGGAAAGAAACAAAAGTCTGAAAACAATGACTATAATGAGGTGTGGGTAACAGTCTGGGCAATGTGGGCAGTTCTCCAGCTCAGCCAGGGACTAGAAGCAGGGTAAAGGGTGGAAGAAGAGTTTGGAGCTTTGTGAAATACATTCCAGTGTATCTGGTGTATCCTGCCAGGAGACGGGGTAAGATGTCTTACTGTTTCAGGCATAACATTACCCCAAAACAAGCAGTGCAGGATCCCAGCAGGGCAGGTTTTCATTTCATGTGACAGCCAGAGACTTAACTGCTGCTTCTCCAGCAAGCTGAGGGTGGTCCTGATGCTGCTGGGGAGGAAAGACAGTGTTTGGTTCCCACTGAATGTGGGCATGAGCCCCACCAAGACTGTTTTCCAAGAAATATTCAATGGTGTCTGCATCAGTACAGCCTGAGGCACCCCAACTGGGTGGATTGACCAGTGCAAAGAGAGCAAGGGAGCTTTAACACCCCTGCACAGCCCAGCTTTAGCCTTGCACTGTCAAGTGCAAAGGAACATCCAAAGAAAGGTTAGAGATAGCACAGAAAAGTCCCAAACAGACCTTTCTCCTAACACAGGAGACCATGCTGCACACACATGTGTACATATAGACAACAAAGACACACTCAATCTTGTAATGACATGATTATATTTCACTTCTGTCTTGGGGGAAAAATCAAATGATGCAAATTCAAACACAAACAAAAACTTCTGCTAATGAACAAATTGCCAAACTAGAGAGCAGCAGGGATTTGGAGGGTTAAAATGTTTGGGATTAATTAACTGATTAATTAAGCCCTCACATCAGCCTCCATCCCCACAGCCCTGCTATTGCAGGAGGGGTGTACTGGGAGTGTGTGATCTTGTCAGCACGATGCAGGAGTGCTGGGGGGGAAGGTGCTCAGCAAGGGACTTTTACATGCACATTTGGGATTGTGGGGTTACATTTAGCTATGATCTGAGATCTGGTGTCTCATGCAGACCTTGCATGAGACACCCTCACACCTCTGCTCCGATCAGAGTGGCTGTGCATGGGGGCTGCTGACTGCCTTGGGATCTTAAAAGAAAAACATAATTTTCAAAATACAAAAAGATTAAGTGGGCATGTGGCTTCCCTTTGCTGTGCCCTGCCGTGAACGGGACAGTGGCAGTGTTCTCTGCTAAGCAGTCCACGATTCCCACCATGTACTTATCCTGGAGAAAGGGAGTGGTGGGTGTTGCAGTGTGATCTCAGAGGAGAGTAGCTGTGGGGGCATTTTGCACAGGCCTCTTGCTCCATCTGAGTTTTGAATGTTTGAAACTGGATGGGATTCCATGAATTGCCAATCTACTACATTGAAAAAAAAAAAAAAGCATAATGCTTTTAGCTTCTTCTCCCATTGTTCCTGATCCACAAAACCATCAAAGAAAACCTCCCCATGCCATGAGGACACTTGCCTGATTCCTGCATCCTGGCTTCATAGAAGTCTATGCACCAAATGTACCAGTGGTGGTTCTGGTGGCTTATCTGCTTGTTGAGTGCTAGTAAAGTTTTCAAGACTTGAAACACTGCTATACTCCATGCTCCTAATGCTTAAGCCACCTGTGTCCCACACTTTTCTCACAGGCAATGGATCCCATGTCTGGAAGAGTGCAAACAGCCCATGTTCATTAACAAGACCTGGCCTGAACACTTTCAGTGCAGCTCTACAAAGTTCTCCTGGACAGATCTTTTGTACATTAAGAACAGCGTTGCAAGATTTCACATCAGAGTAAGAGAGAAAATAAAGAGAAAAAACTCATATGAACCTGCACATACCAAAGGTCATTAGATGCTTCAGACCATGCATTTACGCTGGGCAACTGCAAGTAAAGCACAAGCAAAAAAGAGGAGGGTGATTACAATACCTCTCACTATCCTTCTGAGAGTGTATGACACTGACTTAGCCTGCCTCACAAGTGTTTATTTCACTAGATGCAAGCATGGCAAGGGAAATGGCAACCAGTGCTCACCCCATCACTACTCTGTAGTTTCACACTATAAATAAAGCATCAAGCTACCGTATCCACCAGATTCTTCCCTATCTTCTGGTCTATAGCAGTGCAATGTCTGGGCTATGTACAGCATCAGCCCCTGGCGTTTTCATTAAAGCCCCAGCTTCTGGATTCTGTGACTATACAGGTGGCTCTGATTTTTTCTGAGAAGAGCAAACCTGTTAATAGTTCAGAAGGCAGAAAGAAAAATTTAAGATTAGAGTCCAGGTGTCTCTAAATAGAAGGACTTGATCTATTTTGCCTGAGAATTTCTTATGGAGACCACTTCAAAGTAGAGATTTTTTTACTTTCCATATTTGCTGTTTAGCTGCAATCTGCAGTTTGGATACTGCTTTCTTTTGCTTTCTGACGTTTCAACTTTCCCTTCCGATTCCCTGCAGAGACTGATTTAGAAACACCAAGATTTCTGGCAAGTGAGTTTCCATTCCTTTTCCTGCCCAGACAGGCTAAAAGCCATGTGGGTAAAAAGAAGGAGCTCCAAGCTCCAGGCCAAATGTCCTCATTGGCAGCTTTGTGTGAATGTTGAATTCTTGGTGCTGGCTGCTTGGAGGGCCCTGAGTTTGTCCCCAGGAAGCTTTGAGAGTGCATAGAGGTACCACAACAGCTTTGCCTGGGAGCTCTGCCTGCAGAAAGGCTCATTGTAATGGCCCAATGCTGTCCTGTAGAAGATAAACACCTTCCAGATTGCAAATCCTGCAGGTGTCACCGTTTATACCAATCCTCATCTGTGTTGGAGATAAAACCATGTATGGAAGAAATGTACTGTTCATCAAGGAGTAAAATAGGTGGCACAGGCTGTAAAGTCTGCAACATCCACACTTGAGTTCAGGTGGGCTTACCCAGGAGGATGAATCATTTCTGATGCTCTCAGGATGCGAACCTTCAGCAGCTGAGCTCACCTAGGAGCACGAGGCAGCACTCCCACAGGTCATAGGCCTGAGCTGGCCTGGGAAGAGAAGAGACTTCTTATCAGCACGCCCCGAGCAGCAGCACTGCCTACACACTTACTTTTTCCATTCAATCCATCCATGTCTCTGAGCGTCCTCGTAGTCCACATAGCATCATGCCTAATTCTTATTCTTCATGAGTTTACTGTGATTGCAGCAGTGCCTGGAGCCCCTCAGGGAGATGCTGGCCCTGCTGCTAGAGCCATTGCATTTCTCCAGGGCACTAGACAGGTCAGGATCTAAGCAGACAAGATGGATGCACCATGCAGCAAAAAGAAACACAGTGACTCCTGTTTCAGAGGCAGGAGAAATGGAGCAGAAAAAAAGATTAAGGCCTAATCTCCTCCAGAAAGTTTTGCTGACAGAAGTTTGAGTGTATTCATGAACTGGCAAATTCCCTGAGTGTGAGTGACCCAGTCAGCAGGGTCAGGCCTCCCACTTTGTGTTCTCTGGCTTCATCATCATGGGGAAATATCTGGGTTTAGTACACCCTGGGAGGGCATTGAGATGTGCAAACTGTTTTTGGTCCCTGTAGCTCTTCATCTGGAGAGGGCAGAGTTGAGGGTTTGCTGGTGCTGGATGGCGAGTGTCCAGCCCCATGCAGGCAGTTTGGGTGCCACTCAAACTGAGGATGAGACAAGGCAGCTCTCCTTGTCTAGAGACACGAGGATGCCAGCCAGGATGTCCTGGAGCGCTTGCTGGAGTGCCAGCCTCATGGTGTCTCAGCTCTGGGAGAAGATGTGAAAGGAGGCAGTAGGCTGCTGCCAGCCATGAGCTGGACATCCAAATTCAGCAAATGACCTTGCCGATCTGTTCTTGGGTTTAGCACAACTTTACATGGGCTGTGAGATGCACCAGTCTGGCAGGAAGTCAGAGCAGCCTCCAAAGGATGATCCAGCAGGAGACTGCACAACCACTGTCCATCCAAAGTCACCACCTGAGCCTTCGGAGAGGAGGGATGTGTGACAGCAGAAAGCCCGGGCTCAGGGTGCACTATGCCACGAAATTTGGGGAGAGGAGAAGGGGTGGAGGGCTCAGGAACCGAAGCAGGAGAACGCTGCTGTGAGTCAGAGGCAGGATGTTCTGAGCACAGGACCGAAGGCTGGGGGGAGCTGCCAGTGCAGCCTCTCGGCACAGAGTGCTGACACTTCTTTTTGTTCAGCCTGACAGCGAGCACCTGGTGCCCCCACGCGCGGGGCCGCCGGCCGCCCCCCGCCCGCAGCGAGCGCGCAGGCACACACACGCGCTCGCCCGCAGCCCCGCAGGTTGGGATCAATGCAAACATATGCTGCCATTAATGTGAAAATCACTTCTGCAGACATGAGGGTCTCTCTATTCATGGCCTTCCCCTCTCCCGGCAGGGAAGAGAGGGGGGTCAAGTGCAGACCTTTTATTTGAAAGCCCTGAAAGGGACAAGGCGGAGAGAGGGAGAGATGGATGAGGCTGATGGCAATAGGGAAAATGGGACAACGGCCCAGACTAACCTAAGGGAGCTGCTCTCCTGCCACGGACTGTGCTAAATCTGCAGTGCTGCCTTCCCTCCTCCTTGTTCAAACACTTCCCTGGTGCTGCCAATTTTGCCCTTGCCTATTGCTGATAAAGGCAGGGGGAGCATACGGGACTCAGAAGAACAGTGTGACTGGATGCCACAATGATGTGCGCTCGTATAAGAGCTAAGTGGGCAAATTTCTGAGAGGGTAGCAAGCTCTCCTGTCATGATTGAAACAGTGCTGATGACGGGTGCTAGCTAGAGCAGTTTTGGCAAACAGCGTGAGAGTACCCAACCTTCCCCAAAAGCACAGGATATGTTTTGGCCATCCCTGATGTGCGTGGGCTCGGTGCACTGAGCTGCACAGGGCTCAAGTCTCTTGAGGTCAATGGCATCTGATTATCTGGATGCTGCTTCTCTGCCATGCTGTGGTGTTTCAGTGAAGAGTGGGGTTTACTGCAGACATTTACAGCAGAGGTCCCTCCTTTTTGGGCAATGTAGCTTCTCTGATGTCCTCCTCTACTTCACTGGCCGCCTGCTGTGAAACACTCTGAGGTGCTTTGCCCCTGCAGCTGCAGTGTGGACGTGGTGGGTGGGCAGGTTCGGTTCACAAAGCATCAGGGGTCTGTAAAACAGCTGGAAGGGCCCCATGTGCATCTGAATGCAAAAGGGGACACAGCTGACATTAGAAGAACCAAATGGAGTTTCTGGACCTCACAGTCATCTGTCAAAGGCTTTAAAGCAACGCTATGAGACGTTACTAAGGTGCCTTGCCCCACTCTGCCTTCAGTTCTCCCATGAGATGGGATGGGCTACGTCCCTTGCCTGTCCTGTACAGAAACAGCTTTATGCCAGAGAGTCTATGCTATACATCCAGGCTGTCCCTGGCTGCTGCTCTCATACAAAAAAATCTATAATGTTGTAGTTTTGCTGTATCGAGAAATGCCTTCTTTTTCTGCATCTTTCTCAGCTCTGAGCTTTTGCTTTAAGGGGTAAAATTTTCCTGGCTTGACTTTATGCCCGTCTCAGACCCATCTCAAAGCACCTGCTACTTTATAGCATCTCCATTTTGTTTCCTTGCGATGCCCTAGCCCAAGCACGTGTGTTGAATTCCCCAGCATCTGGCCTTCGTTCATATCTATCTGTTGGAAGCTGAATGCATCTCTGATTTGGGAAATCAATCACACTTAATTGAAGGGTGATTGTTTTCACATACAAGCCTGCCACATCACTTTCATCTTTATCACATTCCCTTTCTCTCTGGGTTTTGTGTGACAAGATACTGCAGTGCAGGAGGGAAGAGGTCACTGACCTTGGACCTGGATATAATTGAAAAAAGGAGGGCAGCGTCTCCTTTCTTTCCTTGGGTGGATCAGCTTGCATTTCCTTCAGCTGTCGAAGGGAGCACGTGCGCACGCCTCCAGAGCCATATTTAATCTGGTCTCGCACACAGCCGCGCTGCGATGCCATGCAGCACAGCAAGCTGGCACCCAGCACGGCTGGAGGCTCTTGCAGGAGAAGGTGTGTGCATTGCAGCAGGGAAGGGGAAAAGTTGCAGGATGGAGTCTGACATGTAGTATTGTATTTTGGGTGCCCAGTATTTCTGGATGACTCTGGGCATCTTGAAGAGTAACCTCAGGGAGATCAGCCTGGCTTTTTAACAAGATTTTGGGCAAGCCTCTTTTCTGTTCCCTCTTGCTCTTTGCTTGGTCACACTGGAGACAGTTTTGCACCAGGACTCAGTCTTTTTTTTTTACTGAAACGTTATGATGTACAGCAAGGCTGTAATTTCCTTCAAGAGCTCCCATAACACAGACGGTGCATGAGCAACCCCTCCCAGTGGGCATCTGCAAGGACTTTTGCCCAGGTCCAGTCTGATGTCACTGAAATGTACCAGTCCAAAGCGCTGATGATCTCTCAGCACACAGAGATGCCTTCCTGTCTGTACCAGTGTGCTGAATTGTAAGCTGTTCCCAAGACTCCAGTTTGAAGGTCTCTATAGTATTGACTTTCTCGCACTTGGAAGTGCCTCATTTATCTTGTGTTCTGCATTTGTCTTTCCTGCCAGTGCAGTAGTAAGCGAGCGAAGCTTGCTGCCAGCTTTTCTCCCTTAATGACATAGCACATATGCAGACAAGGATCTGAATCAGAGCTCTGGAGACAGTCCCCACTTCCTCACTTTGGAGAAATGTATGTTAACACAGTATCTTTTCCTTGCAGTTTGTCTCTGGGCTTGGCAATAAATCAACCCAAATACCCTTGAAGGCTGTGATCCAGGGCACGTCTCCAAATTTTGGATTCATCTAAAGGCTGATGGTGTCAACAGGAAGGCTCCCACTGGCTCTGATGGCTCTTGGACTAGGCAGCCCCAACTATCTCTGACTTCGGTTCTTTTCCATTGTGGTCAGATTTGCCCCTTCCAGGGGTGGAGAGACCCTTTCTCAGCAAAGATCCAAAACAAGCCTTCCAGACAAAGTGTCTTTTCTAGATAGCATAGAAGGAATTTAAGGTTCCTCCATGAGTGAGACCACATGGTGCCTCATTTTTCTTAGGTATCTCTGGTGTGGGCCTCTCTTTCTGACAGATGCTGATGACTTGCAGCCCAGGCAGACAGGACTGAAAAGGGTAGGAGGGCTGGAGTTTGTGTGATGGAGCTGTGGGTTTCACTGATTTCTAAACAAAGATTCCATCAAGACATGGAGACTTACTCCCCTCCCAAATTTGTACAGCTCTTGTCAATCCCTTGACACAGCTCCCTGGGCAAAAAAAACCAACCTGCCAGCATCATTGTGAAGGCAATTACAGAAGCTTGGGACCTAGATGTCTTCCTTCTTCAGAGAGAGGAACCAGAGCGCAATCCCAGGATAATACAGTGATGTACCCACCGCCAAGATTTCCCACCCTGCCATGCTGAGGATGTTCTGCATCTGTTGGGCCTTCTCTTGCCTGGAGGAGATTTGTGTTCACAATGAACTTTGCAGTGTCAATGTGGGTTACAAAGGACCTTTTGAGAAGTCACCGTGGAGTGGGCAAGGAAGTATGTGATGCTCACCAAGGCTAGGGGTACATGGGCAGAGCCCTGCTTGGGTCCAGGGACTGAACAAGGTCTCTGGGGTCCTCAGTATGGTAGCAGGTCACTGTCCTTTCTGAGATCTTCTTTCTGAAAGCTACCAGGAGAGATTGTATGGAGCCAGCAGGACAACCTTTTACTGCAAATGGTGCATCTTTGGTGCTTCATAGAGTGGAGCCTTCTCCATCATTGTGGGAAGTAGTGGATCCGCTCCTCTCAGGACTAGTGGAGAAAATGTCAGCCCCCTGCCCAGAAACTGCTATGTTCAGGAGCAGGAGGATAGAGCAATCAAGCCAAAGCCATAGTCCAAGCACTAACTGCCTTTTGTACAAAATTTTGATGAAAGCATGAAAACGGATGCAAAATTTTCAGGTTTTTATTACAAAAAAACCATAAACAAACCCAAAGCCCAGAAATTTGAAGGAAATTTTGCACTTGCTATTAGTCTTTTCAGGTTATTTTCCCCCTTTTGGCAGAAAGTAGTTGATGATATTTTCCATCACCAAAAATTCCCACACTGAGGGTTAAATACAAAGTCTTCTGTATTGAGCAGAGCTGAGATTAAGGAGAAACCTGTCCCATTCCCTTGGCTGAGGCCAAGAGGGATCAGAGATGACTTGCTGAGAGTCCGCCTCTCTCTGGCCAGCACCTGGAGGAAGTAGAGCCTCTCCAGAGCACTCTGAGTTGCTGCTATGTCTCAGTAAGATGGCAAAGCCTTGCCTTTGTGAGTGTGAACAGGATCTGGCATTTTAGCCTGTGCTCTGGGAGCTCAGGATGGCCTGAGCAGCCCATACTGCCTGGCAGAGGGAGCCACTGGGCTCTGCCTCGCTTGTGGGGAGGCTGAGTCCCTTCTGAGCTGGGGAAATTCAGAAATCACAGCAGAGGTATGTGAGTTGATGGAACACAAGGTGTCCTGAGGACGTCCCCAGGGGAAGGAGCATCCCGGAAGTGGCCAAAGCGTCTTGTCCCCGGCAAGCTCTTTGCCTGCCAGCATGAAGAGAACAGAGTCAAACACCTTCACCCACACCTATCAGCAAGGATGGAGGAGCCCATGGCCTCCCTCCTTCTTCCACTGGCATTTGATTCGGACATATACCAAAAAAGGAGCTGTCGGTTAAAATAAGGGCTGCTTTTCCAGCTCCCGGAGGACCGCTGTGATGTGACCTGCAAGGTGTTGCAATCCTTCTCTGCCACGGGCCTGACTGTTTTTTTGCCACAAATGCATACACCTTCCTCCCCCTTCCACAGTGCTTATCACAAGCATTTTGGTAGAACTGCCCTTGTCATATAAATCTAAACATAATTCTCTCTTTCCTGTTAAGCTAAAGAAAATAAACGTGTAGGGCTGTTACTGGAAGCCAAGCTGTAGGACTGCCCTAAATTCTCTTCTTATTGAGTCTGGGCTGAAAATCACTCAATTCTGCTGAGGACACACATCTATGCTTGCACACACAGGGAGGGAAGGAGGGAGGGGGGAGGGTGAAAGAGAGAGAGAGAGAGAGAGAGAGGACATGGTGTGTATAAATATCTCCAGCTCTCTAGATAGTCGGCAGATTTATTCCGCTGCCAAGCCTGCAGAAAATTGACTTGTTTCATGGAGGCAGGCTATTGACACATTACCGCAAGGAGGGTTAGGAGAGAAAGCGGTGCGGCTGGCGCCCCTCTATTATACGATAATGTAATCAGCATTGTGGGAAATGACTGTGGGTAAAATGGCATCGCTGACATTTATATTAGAGGATATTGATGGCAGGAACTGTGACCACATCTATCGTACCTCCCGTTTGCCAGGATTGACACAGACGGCTCTTGTTGGCTGGATTTCCTCTCTCTCTCTCTCTCTCCCTCTCTCTCTCTCTCTCCTTCCTCTTAGCTCTGTTGCTCGCTGCTGTCACTGCAGATAGATAATTGAAAAATGGATCTCACCTTTCCAGCAAACAGGAGTGGTTCAGGCAATTACTGCAGAGGTTATCTACTCAATCTCGAGGCCTCTTCTCCGAGAGAGATTCAGAGGAAATTGGATTTTACATGGATGTTTTATTCTGCAAGGGCTTTAGTATAAATAGAGGCAAGGAGACACCAACAGACTGTATGGCTGAGAATCACACGCAGAGGGGTAGAGCGGGCTTTTGACAGGAGGGCTTGGCTGTGGACGTGGTGGTAATACCATGCGATGGTCCTCTGCAGAATTTCTGATTTCAATTTGTTTGTTTGGAGGTTGCTTTTCTTTTCTTTTTAAGATGGAGGCTAAAAGAGGGTACTCCCATCCAGAGCCACCTGGCTATATTTTGCCCCTGGAATCTAAAAATAAGAGGGAGTTGTTCCCCAGGGAAATAAAGGGAAACAGATGGCAAAATGCTCTGAAGATGAGAGGGCAGAGGAGAGAAAGATGTATTAAAACACCTCTGGAAACTGTCCGGCTCTTAAAGGAGGGGAATTGCTCCTGGGGACGGGATATTACCCAAAGGGCTATTCCTCACGAGCATTCTTGAAGACGCCTTGAAGTGCCTGTATGAGAGGCAAAAATATACCCACGGTCCTTTAGAACACACTGTAATGCCAGGCTTTGGGCTGTGCTTGGTGGGAATCCAGACCTTGAAAGCAATTTGCAGCTGGTGTCCTTGCCCTCAGAAACTGCTGACCCGAGGAGGCCAGAGAAAGACCTTAAAGGTCTTGGTGGCCTTGACAGTTTGGTGTGGCAGGAGGGGACAGAGCACCACACAGTTTGGAGCACATGTGTAGGTGCATGTACGTATGGCATACATCACACCTGGCCTCTGCTTGAAAACCTTCGCAGGAATTCTCTTGATAGAAGTCTGGTCTTGAAAACAACAGGACATTATTGTTACTACATAGGACCCTTGAAACTCTGCTTCATGGAAAAATAAGGTATGTTGCCATTGAGGGCTGTCAGTACAGCAACTCTCATCAACACTGAATTCACTCTTAAATGAAATTTTGAAGAGGAAAAATTGGAAAGGGTTTATCTCAGTGGCTTGGCAAACCTGGTGGCCGAGACAGTATTTTCTGGAGGAGTCTGGGTCAGGTATCCCATTCCAACTGCTGCTCAGTGAGCACAGAGGAAGGCTGTAGGGTGGCCCATAGAAAGGCTTAGCAGATGTGCCTGATCATGGATCACTTTCCTGAGAAAGCCAGGCTAAAGTAGGGTCTGGCAGGAAGATTTTGGGCCAAGCTGATTCCCCTCTTGGGGAATTCACCGATCTTTTAATAGGTAGTATATAATGTGTCGGGTGTTTGCACATGTGGGTAAATACTCGTGCTTGTGGGTAAGAGCAAAGCACCGTTGCGCCCTTCAATTTGGTTTACTCCCTGTCAGTTCAGGATGCACAGGGACACAGCTTTGCACTAACAGCTCTTAGACTGCTGTCCCAGATGGAAGTAACAGGGCTGGTTTTGCAGGAGAAGAAATTCAGCACAGCATCAGTCTCATCAGTCACTTGGCTGTCCCCAGCAGAGACCCATGCCCAGGCCATGGGTACTTCTCCCCGGGCCTGGGTCTCCATACCCTGCCATGTGCTGCAGTCCTGCTGTCCATCGTGAGCTTTTTCGCACTCTCCTCTGCCTGTCCCCTGATGTCAGTGCTAGAGGTGCTCATCTCTCTCACTGATCAAATCATTCCTGACATGCACAGCAGCAGCCTCCTCCTCACTGAAAGTCTGTCTCCAGGGTCCCAGGTGAGGTCCTGCTCTCTTCTCTCCAGGCAGCGAGAAGGCAGAGAAGGGGGAGGGCAATGAGGAGGATGAGGACAGGCTCCCCCACCTCTCACACCTTTTCTTCTCATAATACTGAAAGCCAGAGGGCCACAACAGCCTATTGCCTATTCTGGCAGTGAATGCAGGGCTGTAGATGAAGCCAGATGGCTTTGAATGAGCGATGAAGCTCACATTTTCAAGTGAAAGAAGAAATGAGTTGCTGAAGCTCAAACTTAAGGCAATTCCATTCCTAGAGATCCCAGAATCTGGGAGGGATGTTTTCTAGCAGGCCATAAACAGATGATGTGTCTGAGTTTTATCTGAAATCTCCCAGCACAAGGCTGGCAGGATGGGAGGAGGAGAGAGGGGCAGGGAAAAGTAAGGCTTTGTGCTTGCCCTCCTTCTTCGTTAGCCCTGGGCTTCCCCTGATGGCCTAGAGAAAAGACCTGACCTCCTGCATCAGGACCCCAAAGCACAGTCATCCAGGTTCAGTAGACAGACGTGGCCAAGATCTTGGAAAATGAGTCAAAAAAAAAAAAATGTACAGGATTAAACCTGCAGAGTCATGATTTTCACCTTGCTTTTGTACATCTTTTTCAAGTAAAGGAAATACTTATCTTCTATGATGTGGCCAAAATCTACATTCTCTGAAGGACAAAAATCTGCTTTTTGAGCTGCAAATGATAGACTGAAAGAAGGTGAGGTGTCCAGGCATGAGGAAGAACTGTTTTAAAAAAAAACACAACAGCAAAAAATTTCAAATCACAGTGAAGCAGCACATTGGCTTCATTTCCTTCCGAAATTTTTCATCTAAAGAAAAAGGCAATGAAACGCTGCTGAAATGACATTTTTGACAAAGTGCCATTTTTCAGCATGACCTCTCGGACCCACTCACACCAGTGCTGCTAACTAGTTCTGCGTTCATCAAAGCCTGCAGGAATGGAGAGCAGAGTGCTGATGAGCAGAAATGCTTTGTTTTTTTCTCCACCAGCGTCTCATGGGTCTAAGTTCCAGAGCAGCTTTCAGAGGAGATGTTCAATCTGAGCTAGTAGTGTCTGTGAATTCACACAGAAGTAAAGGTGGCGGCTTGAGGAGACTTCATAGACATCAAGAGCCTGCTCTTGTGGATGCAATTTACTCCTGGGGTTTGCTTGCTCCTGACACGCTTGTACCAACACAATTATGGAAGGGGAACGTGGCTTTCAAAAGCCAGTGAGCTTTCCATCTCCAGGCTTCTGGTATCAGAGGACAATTGCAAGTTAGCACATGAAGAAATGCCTCCTGCAGAGTGCCGGGGCAGGAGTTAGGGTGTGCTGAGTAATACAGAGGAGACAGCAAGGCTCCTGCCTTCCAGGATTTCCAAATCAGGAGCAGATGGGTGCCCAGGGTAAGGAAAGAGACCACACTGCTGCCACAGACAAAGGTCTTTGTGGTGGACCCGAGTGGATTCTGAACACCATGAAAAGTTCCCTAATACATCTAAAAGCCTAGCAATTGAGCTGAGTGGCCTGGTACATTGTCTTCTCTATAACCCCTGTAATTGCCCTAAATATGGTATTTGCTTTCATTGCTTGGCCTGGATTGCTGTGGACTGTTATTGCATACTCACAAATAGCTGCTGTGTTCCACTTTGGTGGAGACTGTACTCCACAAAGGTGGCAAGGAGGCTTTGCCACTGTCTAAATAAGCTTGCCTGAAGTGAGATGGATGCCATGAGACTTAATTTCTTTTAAAAGCTTTGAGCTCCTTGGACGGAGGAGTACAATATTATTTTATTAGCATTACCACAATTGTTAGTGGCATTACTAATATCAATCTTATTAGAGTCATAATATCTGGTCAGGTTCAGAAATGATGAAGCTTGGCTAGCTGAAATCCTGGGTCTCAGGCCACATGCCAAAGATTTCCCCAGTGGGCACGTAGTGATAGTCCACCAGCTATCTCATTGCTACTGTAGGAGATCCGTACAAAAGAAGACACAAATATGTTGTTCCTTTAGAGATAGGTTTCCCTGGTATTATCCTACTGTGGTGAGACCTCCATCCTAGATCAGGGTCCCTCTTGTCTCTTCAGCCCCAGAGCATGAAGAACTGTCTCCGAATTGATCCCATTTAAATGTGCTTAGAGACACAACACTGGTGACCTTGGATGCACATGTTCAACAGTGAGAGAATTAGCAACTGTCCCCAGCGCTGATTACTAGGGCCTGTACAAGGCGTGGAGCTGCTGCAGCCCAGGCATGGAGGGAGATGTGAGGGACAGATCAGGGCCTTGTCATGGCCTACGAGCAAATGGATGGAGAAAACCCCTGCTCCCTCCCTATTTGTAGATGCATTTGCTCACCCACAGAGAGAACTACATCTGCCTGCAGCCCTGATTTGGAGACATTTGGTAGGTTCTATACTTCACTCCGTTTGCGTTTAACCTCTCCCCATGTCCTTGCCCTGGCCGTGTTACCCTCTGCTCCTGACCAGAAAATCTTTCAAGCTTTCCTTTCCTTCCCACCTCTCTTGGCATGTGTTACATTCACTCCGGGGGCAGGAGGAAGGTGGGAAGGATTCATGGCATTGATCAATAACTCTTTCCTGCCCAGCCAGGAACTCAACCCGCTCAACTTTATTGCTGCAACCAGATCCTGGCTCGAGGGATGTTACGACAATCCGCCTGGGCTGTGGGGGCCAGAAGAACAAATACCTCCCTAACAGGCATGACTTCAGCCTGCACATGCCCCGCTCCCCGGATGGCTCCTCTGACAGAGGAAGCCCCCGCAAGGATTTACAAGTCCCAAACATTTCCTGAAATTGTCACTCCTGGTTGTCATCTCGCCTTCCCATCACTTGCACTGGTCGGGATCCCTGTTTGAAGAGAAAGAATAGTCTTGAGAAGGAAGAGGAGGAGGTGTGTGAGTCCTGGTGATCTGGCCATAGGACTGGGCGATGGCAACGGACCATGACAATGAAATATCTGAGCACTCTGGCCAAGTCTTTTTACTACCTGCAATGGAAAATGAGTGCCAGCTGCAAATCAGGGATTTCAACAGCTTCTCTGAAGGCATGTCAAGCATTTTATGGCTGGAAATACATCTAAGGTTTATTATGGGCTGCCCACTGATCTTTCCTGCATGCATGCAGTGTCCAGACTCTGTTCCCACTCTGTCTTTGGGTGAGGAGGGGTCCCCACAAATTCATCATTTTTTGGATGGTAAATTGATTGGTTCCATATGCTGCTTCTCTGCTTTCCTGCTCCTGAGTGAGGATTTAACCTCAGACTGAAACAGGCTGGAAGCTGATTTGCAGGGTAGCCCTGGTCTACAGTGGGACACAGCACATGTTGCAGACCTGTCAAATGTCACAGGCAGCAAGACTCATCCCATGGCTCCCTTCATAGAAAGACCAGGACTCCCCATTCCCACCATTGCGCCTCAACCTCGCCATTGTACAGCACCTGACATGTGTGAACCCAAACCTTCATGAGAAGAGCACCCCCATCATCAGGTGCTATGCTGGGAGCTTGGGAAAACAGGCAGAATAACGGGAGCCAGACCTACTGGAGGTGGGGAAGCTGCTGCAACCAGTATGCAGCACCATGATTTTGTGAACTAGCATGCGAGCTCTCCAGAAGGCTGGACACACTGGCTGTTCAAGAAAACATCTCTTGTCTTCAATGCTAGATGTGCTAAAGCCATGTTTTATATGTCAATATACTAGGGCTTAACTTTGCATCTGAGCAGCCAAACTGTCTGCTTCAGGGATGATTATCTACACTGAGCAGTGCAAAGAAAGGCAGCAAGGGGATAATGGTCTTACAAGGTTTGAGCTCCTTCTCTCATTGAAGGTGTTAATTTGGGTCTCTCTTCTTCCCAAGCACTTATATTCCTAGAGCCTGAAATGGCTTCACATTTTGGAGGCCTCCTCCCTTCTGTCAAAATTACTTGAAACTGTCCAACCGCTTGCATAGGAAAATCCAAGCTCAACTCCAAAACTGGTGCCCTTTGGGCACCAACCATAAATCACAGATATCAGGGCTGGGGAAAAAGGAGTAAGATATATTGCTAACCAATGGGTCAGATCTGCTACCAAATCCTCTGGCAGATGGCTATACGTTTCTGTAAGTACTGTATATATAAGACCATATACTTGGCTATTCCCATCAAGGCTTCTTGAGGCAACTCTCAGCATGTGCTTGCCAAAATGGGAGTGTAGCCCTCTTACCATGCAGTAAAACAAGATATCCTCAGAAAAGTCGATGCACTTGGTATCTTTGCTGTCGATCTACCCTGCCTGCTGCATCTCACTTCTGCTTGCCGCATCATGACATGATGAGGTTGTGGACACCATGGCATGCTAACCTGGGTGTGAAGAGGCTTGCTGGGCAACCACACCCAATCCAACCCTGCTTATTAATGCATCCAGATGGATAGTGCTGGTCTTCAGCTCAGCTACCCACAATGGTAGCTCCCTGCCTCCTGTCCACCCTCCTGGTGGCTCTCCGCACTTTGTTCTCATCTCAGGTTGCTTAAAGGATCTTTTTAGTCCCCGCTTCAGAAACAAATCCATGTACCATACACAACACCGCCGTTTGGGACCTTCTGCTCAGCTGCTTGTTTAATGGCTCCTTTCAACTTCTATTGATTGGTTTCCACTCTTCCTGTTGAACTCACATCACATTTTCAAGCTTTCTCTTCCAAAAAAACCTCAACACAGAAATTTCCCTACAGTGTCCTGGTACTAAGAATTCTGGACTTGAAGACATGCAGAAAGTCATCACTGTCAGCAATAAATTAGGAGAGCTGGGGATGTACATGGGGGAGGAGGAAGAGTGAAAGAAGGAAAAGAGAAGAGGAATCGGAGTAAATCTGAGGAGCTGCAGAGAGGGATGAGGCTTGCTATCATGTCACCTCCTGAGCGAACAGGAGTCTGAGATGGAAGAATCACATTCCAAACGCAACCTGAGGACAACAGGGCTGTAGGTCAGTGCTGTGGCATCTCTCTTGGCCTGTGCCATTGTCATCATCTTGGTTGACCCATCCAAACTGGCTGCTGAGTCTACAAGCACATTCCCCCCGCCATTTCTGATCACTGTAGGAGTGGCAAGTCCTTCATTGAACTCATGTGTCCATGGACACAGCCAAGGAAGGGCTGTAGCACCCCAGGGCACCTTGGTTCTGGGCGCTGCTTACTCGGTAGCCATTCTGGATGTTAGCCTTGCTGTGAGGAGCAGCACTGAGGTGTATGGCCAGGGTCCCAGCGTAGATGCCTGTTCCCTCATATACTCCTGCTACCACCTGCTGGAAAGAGTCAGGCCGCACGCTCGCCCACCACAGGGAAACCCTGTTTGGAGCCATAATGGGGACAGCACAAGGACAAGGGCAGTACTGGGATGAACCTGGCCACTTGCTGCCCTCTCACTCTGTGCTCAGGGGACCATGATGCCGAGGTCTCTCTCCTAGCATGTGGCCTCCTGCGCGTTGTTTAAGGGTTGCAGTTCCTGAGGTTTTCCTGGGCTCCAACACTGCCCTGCTCCATAATTTTGTGTAAGCCACTGCTTTTGCCTGTACCTCAGTTTCCCTGCTGCTACTTAAAACACCAGTCCTTGGTGTTGCTCGATCTTCTCCATTTCACTTACTGTGACTGTAAACATTGTGCCTTCCTAGACAGGTGATGTTAGGTTCACCATGCTCTTATCCCTGCCTTTCCCCACCGTTCCTCAAACACTTCCCATCAAGCAGCGCTCCCCTGCCACAGAAACACAGCCATGCCTTACGTAGGGCACACAGGATACTAATTTCTGACTGTCTGGAGAAAAAAAACAATGCCAAAAGCCAAAATACCAGCTCAACACGTTCTCCTGTGCAAGCTGGGCCGGGGACCAAAGACAGTCGGTACCAGGCTGGAGGCTTGTGTATTTTTGTTGTGGGTTGTTGAACAAACCACACAGTTTTACCCTACAGGGTATCATAAATAAGCAATGAAAAAGCAGAGAAGTGAAAAGGAAAAGTATTTGCCTGTGAAAATATGCCACAAAGTAAATGAGTCAGAAGGATGTGGACTGTGCTGTGCAGGGGCCTGCTCTGTGCAAAAGCAATGCTTCTATAAGGTAGAGAAAGTGATTTAAGAGGCTGCAGGTAAACATGGACTCCCACGTACTGTTCTGGGGAAAAGTGGCAGAATAAATATGCAAATCCTTCTTATGTGACAGCCAGGATAGTGGAAATTATTATGAAATAGACCTGTAGAAGGCTGATTAATAATTTATCCTCAAATGGAAGTTAATTCTTGGCTGAGCAGTGAGGATAATAAGGCCGAGGAATCAATAAGAGCATTTACAACTCTGTAAAACGCATTTACGAGTGCAAGAAGATGGGTTGCTTTGTGGCCATGCCTTGCATGAACTAGGAGAGAGGGAAGAGAGAGCACACAACAGTGATAGTGCAACATCGGCCATACAGGCAAGTGTAGAGAAGGAGCTGGGCATCAGGAGACACCAATGGAGCTGAGCTTCATCTCTGGACCACTACTGTTAACATATGCCTGGATAGCCCACAGAGGACACATTAAATAAGCCTGGTCACTTACAAAGGCTCCCATAATGAATGCAGTGTTGGCAGAGCAGTTCAATGGTGCCTTCAGCCAGAATGTGACTGTTCTCAGGGACAGAGAGGAAGTGACTGTCTGGGACACCGTGTTCATGGGTGGTCTGTGGACATCTGGCCTAGCTAATTAACCTCTTCGCCACCCCTGCACCACAGCACACATGGGTAGGGACTCACCCTGCTCTCACAGAAAGAGAAGAAACCATTGGTCTCCTCCTTTGGTGTAAACTCTTAAAAATAGGTGCCTCAGATTTCAAATAGTGTCCTCGGTGAGATCTACTGAGCAGCTGGAGATTCATTGCTTGTCAACTCCATCTTCCCTGGGCAGCTGAGGAACAGAGGACTTCACAGCAGAAC
Organism: Baryphthengus martii; assembly: GCA_013396935.1. Taxonomy (NCBI): domain Eukaryota; kingdom Metazoa; phylum Chordata; class Aves; order Coraciiformes; family Momotidae; genus Baryphthengus; species Baryphthengus martii. The sequence continues at coordinate 209,580 of VWZK01000121.1, read as the reverse complement.
TCACTCTGGGAAGCAGCAAAGTTGGAGGCATCTTCACATGGAGTGTCTCAGAGAAGGGAGCAGGTACCTCTGCTTTAATGCAGCTGAGAAAGATGGGGTCTCTCAGCGTGGGCTCAGATGCTGTGACCCAGGTAGGGACATAAGCCCATGACATGTAATTGTCGCCGATGACTTTCAGCTTGTGATCTGTGGGTTTCCAAAATGTGAGAAAGAAAAGCCAGTGGGGCCACAAATCACCAAAATCCACATTGCTCCTGGCAAGTTTTCCTTTTTGATTTCCTCTGTAATTAGAGCAGTGACATTTTGGGGGAGCAGAGGGACATGAGAAGGCAGTTCCCACTGGGGATGTGCCTGATACTGAGACCCTCCCTGCCTTCGGCAGAGAGTACAGATAATAGACATGCACAGATTTCCTCTTAGTGCTGTTCATCCCCTCAGGGCCTTTGGCAGAGTATCTTCAGCCCCCGGATGGCACGGTCTGTCCTAGCCGAATGGTTCGACAGAGGGAACATGAAGGGAGAAATGTGAGGCTGGAGGGACCCTGATAGATAGTCTTGCAAGACAGCTCTCCCCAAACCTTCCCAACAGATGGGTATCCAACCTGCTTGTAAATACTGCCAGTGAAAGAGGCTCCATCGCTTCCTGACAGCTTGTTCTAGGGTTTGTGTGTGCTCAGAGTTGAAGGAGTTTCCTAACATGTGACCTAAATCATTTCTACTGCAAATGGAGCCTTGCTTTCTTGTCTTGTCCCCATGCTGAATATGGAGAGCAATACATCCTTGTCTTTGTATAAGAATCTTACACACATAAATATTTCTTCTTGCTGCCTTATGGTCTTTTCCCTTTTGGACAAAATAAATCCACTTCCTTCAATTTGCTTTTCAAGGTCAGATTTTCCAAAGCATTTATCTTTGTTACACTGTGATGCCAAGAACAGTGCACAGCCCTCTGGATGTCCCACCTACTGTGAGCAAAGAAGAATAGTCAGCTTGAGAGTGTGCTTCTGGTCTCCCCCCTCAAATGGCATCTAACAGGACTTCATGAAAAACAGAGAAGGGCTACAAGGATGGTCAGAGTGTTGAAATTACTGAGCATGAGCTGAGATCCTTCAGCTGGTGCGAGATTAGAGGCAGACTAGGTGACGGAGATCAATGTTATCGAACGGGTAAATAAGGAATGACTGTTCACTGTTTCTTTCAATACAACAACCAGGGCTGCCAAGTGAAAGCAGCAGGAGAAAGAATAGAAAGATAAATTCTTTATGCTGTGTACAGCTAACCTGAGAGACTCCTTGCCTTGGGATGTGTGGGTGCTAGCTGTTTAAAGAGGTTCAAAAAGGAACTAAAAAAAATGCATGAGAAAAAACCCACAAGAGCTGCTGTTAAATACAAAGCCACAATGTTTGACTGAGGAAGTTTCCTATCAAAGACTACTTGCTGAAAACTAGGAAACTATTCTGGAGAAACATCCTAGCACATAGACCCCCTTCTTACACATCAAGCATCCTCTTAGACATGATGCAGAACTGCATGGACCTTAGATCTGACTCAGTCTGTCTTCTGTTCTAGCTTACACTGTGCCTCTGTTGAGCATCCAGGACACTATCTGCCTTAGTGGACAACAAACTTGCTGAAAAATGGGTTCAGCATTAGGTGGCAGAAGGGCACTTTGACTCAGTCATCTAGGCTCTCTTAATAGCTAAAGAGAGAGGAGACTTGAGAAACATGGAGAGAGAAAGAAGGCGTCCATGCATCCTGCAGAATCTCACATGAGGAAAGATTAAATTTAGGCGTTTTTTTCTCTGTCATAATAAACTCTGATCTTACAAACATTGCTCAGCTAAAAGTGCATGCTGGGCTCCTACGGGACACTGAGGATGGGGGAAGGTGACCTGCCTTGCAGCCTTGTGTGGCCACAACTTTGTTCATGCCTCTGCTCCTAGATTTAAGGCAATTTACAGTAAGATTTCACATATGCCATCTCAGCCAGGCGTGAGATCAACTTACTGTCTGGAGCAAAGGTCAAGTGTTCTGCAAGGGTGAGGTCTAAAGCAAAGCGGTGTCTTGGCCCATCTGAATTGGGTTGAAGCTGTCAGCAACCATCACTTCTGTGTTTGTAATTTAAGCCTGAGCAGACAGAAAGAGGCTAACTTTGTAAGAGAACTCCCATCGTTTCTCACTTCTAGCAAGTCTGCGGATGGAGTACTTAAGAGCAGGAGATTCCTCCTGGTGTTATAGTCCTCCTGGCATGGATTGGAAGGTGCCTGCTGCAGGTGGGGAACACTTGAGGCTTTAGAGGACCCTGGGTTGTAAGTGGTTTACTTCTACAGCAGCTCCTTCCAGGGACCAGTGTAGATTGACTCATACACTGATCAGCTGGTGTGCACAGCAGCTGGTGGGACCCGGAGCAGGACAACTGAGAAGAACATGAGTTACTTGCTCTGCCCTCCAATCCTGCATGTGTCTGGTGGTCTTTTTGGTTCCTTCCTCAGTAGAGATCATGGACGACTTTGTCCAGTGCTGAGCCAGGGTACAGGCTGTCTCCAGGTCATTCAGCTGCCCACATCTCTCTCCACTTTCAGAGCGCTCTAAAACATTGAGGGTGACGTTTCCTGTGGGAGAAAGTATGTAGCTGCTCTTACAGGGGCTGGTGACAATGGTAGAGAGGGCCATTCCTTAGATTGAATGAGGCACAAACACATGGACTGAGAGGATGGGTGGGCACAGACACAGGTTTCCAACATTTTGTTTATTTTTAAATACAATACTCCCTTTTCCCACCTCCCCCTCCAAGGCGTCTTGGAAGCCAAGACTGACACCTGCCAGGATGTGAGATGTCCAGACAAAATCAAAATGATCCTCTCTAAAGCTGGAGTAGAGAGGAACTGGCTTCAGCCCCTGCAGAGTTCAAAGGGCCATCTGGGTCTGGGGTTGCAGGGCTGGGCAATTCCCAGGTGCAGGGGACCAGCGAGGTGTCAGTCATGTCCCCCTGCACACGCTCCTGCAGTCTCTCGGCATATGACTTTGGGGCAGCTGGTGGCAGCTAAATCTTGGCCCACACATCCCCTTCCTTGAGAAGCATGACGGAAGGGATTAAGTGGCTTGTAAGGTGACACGGGGTTGATCAGCTCTCGGTGGTGTGGTGGGAGGGGAGATGCTGAAACGACTTTCCCTATCTGCCCTTGGTTTCCTGTCGAGTCACTACCCAAGCCCAGAAGCCTGTCCTCACTCGAGCTGGAGGAAGAGCAGCTCCTATACCTGCCACCCGCTTTTTGGGCCTTAGTTTTATGTCTTTCTCCCTCAAGAGAGCTGGATTTGTCCCTCCAGTGTCTTCTGTGTCCCAAGCAGTGATAGTCCCACTGAGGTGGCTCCAGGAGCTGGGGGTACAAAACATGTATGAGGGCAAGTAAACGCTGTTCAAGCACAGATGTGTTCACTTAATGGGAGAGGACTGAAGTCCCTCAGCAAATCCCCATCTCTTTCCTGTCCGTGCAGCCTGTGGAAGAAGAGGAATGATCAGCACAAAACGTCTCCTGCTTTCATCCTTCTGTGTCTATCCCACTGAAGGGACACAGGAGCCAGACTTATCCCAACCAGCTCAGCTCACACAAACGAATTAACCATTGCATATCCCAGCACTGGGGACAGAATTTCACAGGGTCTTGACGATAGCCTTTGCCTGGCCATTAGAGAGGGAACTCTCTGAATGCAGACCTGTGCTGAAGGTGTGAGCATCACAAATTTTGATCATCTCTTCCTTACCTTGAGTCAGCTCTACCATGGTAATTTTCCCCTCACATGGCACACAGAAAGATAGTGGGATCCTGCCACCATTTGGGGACACCAAAGAAAGCTGTGCCACATGGAGAGCTTTTTCTGCGAGCACTAGTGGCTTAAGCATCTCCCTGCAATTCCTCCTCCAGCTGCACTACCCTATCCTTCTTCCTGCTCCCAGCCAGCCCCCTTGGCAGGCATTTCTGAATGACTTCTGCGCTCTGCACTGGACCAATGCTTGTACCCCCCACTGCTGCTGACAGACATAGGTTGGGAGCATATGGGTCTTACAGCAGAGTCCTAACAGCCATAGGGAGCAGGATTAGAAGCTACTGTGGTATATCTGTATTTTCACATGCTTTGTCAGCTCTGTTACTCCTCTGCAGCCTTCCCACCCTCCAGCAACACCCAGACTTTCTGTAACACAGATTCCACCAGAGGGCAGGTAATAAATTTACGAGATTAGTTCATGTGACTGGTCAGGGCTGAGGCTGGCCAGATTTTTTCCATCTGATTAGTTCACATCCCTGCAGCACCTATGGACCCCATAGAGGTCAGGCACTCTGCATCTAATGAGCAAATCTTCACTAGACCCGCAGAGTTTTACAGGCAGAAGAAACACTTGATTGTCCAGTATTCTGTGCTGACTCAGGGGCAGCTGCTGAGCTTTCCTTTTCCCAGGGCAGAAGACAGCATGCATCATGATACAGGTAATGTCAGGTCAGATGGAGCAGGGAGCAAGGCATGAGGCTGCTGCTGGCATGGAGACCATCTCCCGTGGTCCGCATGAGCTTTTTTAGTTACTATATTCCCCCGCCCAGTCTTCCTCCTGACCCAGGAGGCTGTGTGCCAGGCATGGCTGCACCAGTAGGAGGGATCAAGAAGCAGGGAGACACTCAGCGCTTTGAACTAGTGATACCCAGACTGGCTGCAAGGCAGGAGACAAGGCTGTATACTTAATCCTTGAGGCTTGACAGTTTGGCATTGCCCTGTAACAGATTTTCCTTCATTGTGAGAGCCCACTGGTGAAGGCTTAAACCAAAATGTGTAAAAAGACTCTTGACTGGCATCATTAGTGGAAAAAAAGCCTATCTAAGCACCATTTATTGTGGAAAATCTGGCATCTCTAGTGGAAAAAAATCCAGGCCATTTCTTCTGGAGAAGAAAGCTCAGAGAGTGCTGTTCTGGCTAAATATCTATCTCCATGAGGGTCCCACTGCGGTTGCATCCCTGTCCTGCCAAAGGTGATGGAGAAACAGGAGGGAGCAGGTGCAATACAGACCTGACAACATTAGAGGGAGCTTTGGGAAGGGGTCTGAGAAGAGTCGGAAACAATAACTAGATGTAAATTACATTTTGTGAGTTTGTTTAAATAAGGGATCCAGTTTAATCCTATCGACTGTTTGCTTAGTGTACAGCTGAAAATTAGCATCAACAATTTTATGCACACTAATAAATTTAAGCCATTACTCTCTCCATCTGCAGCTTCATTCATATAGTTTAAGAATGAAAGTGATTTCCCTGTGAATTTCTAAGGCTTGGTAATTTACTCCAAAGAATGTAAATAGAAAGTGCCTGAAGGCCCAGAGAGGCGGTCTTACAAGCCCTCCCTCACCTTCCTCCTCCCTCATCTCAGGCGAGGCAATGCAGGACGCCAGGCCTGGGAATTGAACGTGGATGCCGGGGTGGCTGCAGTCTCCAACTGCCCGCTGGTGTTCTGTGGTGGCTGGGCATGGCCCACATCAGCTAGAGAAAGGGAGCCCTGCACACTGGGACACTTGGCGTGGGTACAGCACTGTGCTCCAGGATGGCCGAGAGGAAATCAATCATCTTTTATTGTTCTTTGCTCCTCCGGTTGGGGTGGAACATTCCTCCTAAAGAGAAACTTGTTATCCTCCCCAGCAGTGTCCCTGCTGAATTCCTGGCATCGGTGGCTATAAATAACCCCCTGTACATGAGAACAGCATGTGGGCAAAGCTCCCAGGGACTGCAGGCAGCACAGGTCTAGCCTCTGCATGTACACTGGGCCCTGCTGTCAGACCAGTTGGAGAGCTCTCCAGCCAGCTGGGGAAGTAGTTTCCCTGTTCTTAGCTTAAAAGCCAAGGCAAAACAGGCAAAAGACTGGAAACCCATCTGGCTGGCTGTTCTCACTCCAGAGTTCTAGGTTGGGCCTGTCCGGCTGGGGCAGGGACAAAGGTGTGATCAAGTTCTGTATCTTAATGAGCTTTACAGTCTGAGGCCTTGAAATGTGGTTGGTATTAAGATTAGAAAGTCTCTCTTTTCTTTTTTTTTTGAGAACTGCAGAAGTGTCCCATCCCAAGTCAGGATAGAAACCATCACCTGCTGCTGTGGCTACAGCAGCACCCTTCCCATCCCCAGAACTGCATGGTCAGAAACGTGACTATTTGTCTGTGTGTCCTGGGTTGTTTGGGTTAATTATCACCAGCAGCTACTGGAACAAACAGGTGGGAGGGACCAGAACTGGGAGGAGCCACAGCTGGGATAAAGAACTGCACCAGCTGATGGGATATTTGATAGCAGGCTGAGTCCTGCCCCTATATAAGGGGAGGGCTGGCCCAGCCTGGGGGTGTGGGTGTCTTCAACTTGCTTCTATGTGTAGCTTTAGTGTGGCTGGAGCGGTGAAAGTTGGCATCTTGGGAATAGGTAGAGCTTTCCTGGTTTCTCTTACTTTGTGTGTCATTCCATTAGAACTATTGTTATTACTGCTGTTTTCTTCTCTCTTTGTGTTGTTTCAGTAAACTGTCCTGATCTCAAACCCGGGGGTATCACCTTTTTTCTTCCTCCTGATTCTCCTTCCTGTCCCACAGGAAGGGGTGAGGTGGGGGAAGCAGTGGCTGCCAGCAGAGTTTAAACTACAGAGATCTGCCACTTTGAACTAATGTGGTTTAGCTTTCAGTCTTTCACCAAACTATTTTACAATTCGAAAGAAAAAGCTCGTTTTAAGTAGATAGCAGCTACTTTTTCATGGCATAGCATGTAAAGAGTTTCAAAATGTTTATACTTTTTTATAAAATAGGAACTACATATAAACCAGCCCACTGAACAGTTTAACTTCAGCAAATCAAGAGATAGAATTAATAAAACACTATTCTGCTTAGGCAGAACACTCTATTTTACAGTGAAGGAATGGGTGGATTATGCAAGAAGTCTGTGGCAGATCAAGGGATTGTTCAGAAGAAACTAGGGGGTAGCAGGAGATGCCAATGATACAGTAAGAAATAGGTTTCTAGGAGAAAATCCATGACTTTAAAATGAAAAAAACCACATTTGGCTACATAAGCATTCGAGGTCTGGGATTTGGACTGGCATTGAGACTTCCATTTTAAAGTGTTTATATAGCATCAAGCACAATGGCCAGAGCTCTGAAAAGTGTGAAAGTTTGAAAAATCCAGAGGGGAGAAGGAAGGCTGAGAGTTCCAGATGTGCAGTACTTAATTAGAAATGTCCATCTCTTCCCTCTCTCCTTTCACTGATTTCAAAACTCTCTGCAAAGGAAAGTCCTTAAGGAACACTCATTTCAGATCAGATTAATTAATTTCACTTTAATGTCAAGGTTTAAAAGCATCATACATTTCAAACGTTAAAACTGAAAAGTCATGTCTAAACACAAGCATAGTTATTCTTGAAAGTACAGAAGTGTAGTCATTAAACGTTGAGCAAACTTTTCCACTGGATTTTCTTCCAAATTAAAATCCTGGTAAAATGAGGCATATCTTTTCGATGTTGGAAGAATGGTCCATTCTGGTCAAACGTTGTCCAGCAAAAAAATTCGTAACCATCTTGCCCTAGGCTTTATTTTTAATTATTTAATTTTTTTTGCCCTTCTGGGCTTTGTCACAAGGGAAGATGGAAACTAATACTGTGTTTTGCATTAACAGATCTCGCTGGAGACACTCTGGCACACTGATCTCTTGTAAGCAAAAGCATCAAGTCAATGCTTTGCTGGTGAAGTTGAGAGAAACTGGAGTGCTCCCAGAGACTACAGGCACCACAAGCCAGGTGAATATGGATGAAAGTTAGGTCCTACTAGTAGGGCAGAATGTAAATATTTTTGATAGGGTTCGAAATAGGTAAGAAGCACTGTGCCTTCTACTGGGTGGAAAAAGAGGAGATGGGCAGGGGTAAGAGGAAATCAGAAATCCAAATGGGAAATGAGATGCAAAGACTGCACAAAAGCCTGTGAGAGAGAAGCAGTATTGATCAGGTATGTATCCATATGGAAGTGTCCATGTGAAAAAGATGATTTTCCCTAAGGAATGATGGTGGAACAGGAACAGGCTGCATGACTTTTAAAACTGACAGACTATCACTGTTGAAGACTGGAGTCCAGGAATGGATATAATGAACAGAAGAGAGGAACTTGACCAGCCCAGCATCTCTGCCCAAGAGCACCCAAAAGGAATAGTGCTATGACTAAGGGGACTGGAGAGTGCAGCGAGAGGACTGACAGGGGCTGAGGTCTTTCCACATTATGGGTGCTGACCTATGAATCCAAAAGATGAATGCCAGAGAGGGAGAACCATGATCAGCCACTGCATTTCTTTAGAGCCAGATTAAGCAACAGATGTAGAATATAGATGCGATTTACCAGTTGACCCTACAGAGCTGAACTTAACCGCCATTCACAGTGTCTTTATTGTTTATACCAAACTTGGCCTCAGTTGGCCAGATTCTGACCCCACTGCAGGTAAATTCAAGGTTACTCCCCTGAAGATGGCAGCCCAGGTCTGTAGTGCAGCCAGCGGGCTTTTAAGTAGGTTATACTAGCTGTGGATCCCACCAGCCAGAGTTGGGGCATCTTTGCAGACTACAAAGGATTGATACCAGAGATTAGACTTTGGTGGTTGGATCGCTGTACCACCTTCCTCACTGCCGCCTTCACACATAGCCTGTGGCTAATCCTACAAACACACTTTCTCTCTCCAGGCAATAAATTGCAGGCAGTGGGGAACAAAATAGATGTCGAGGTGATGCGAACCCCTCCATCAAAGTCTAAGTTTGACACATCCTTTGTTTTTCCAGCACCTCATTTTCCCTTCCTGTGTACCAGTTAAAGAGTTGTTACCCTGTTAGTTTAAAGGGCTGCTTGAATCCTATTAGAATATTAAATTATCTGGTATTCTGCTGCTGGCAAGAGCCAGCACAGAGGGCTGTAAGTTAGCTTGACAGATAAGCTGTCATTCTCTTAAGTTAGCTACATTTAAAAGCCAATGTCTTTGTTAGATCAGAGGGGAACAGCAGGGTGAAGCAACCAGAGAGGGGACGTTCCTCCTCACCTGCCGATATTGTTGTGCTCCATCAGGTGTCATGAACCAGCTGCTCCAATCTTCCTGAAAATGGGTCTGGGAACACATCCTCCTCCAGCCTAATCTTCAGATGGTGTTTTCCTTGCCTGTTGCTGTGAGGGAGACAGAAGTCCTACCATTCTGCCCTTCTCCTACATCAGGAGCCAAGGCGAGGCACAGAAAAGATATGAAAAGGAAGAACCACAAGAAGCCCCTTCACAAAGCTAGAGAAAGCACTCTCCTTCTCTATTTCCCTACTGAGTTTCTCTAGGAGTAATCAAGGCTTTAGGCTGTCCCTGGAGAAGACCCTGGAAGTGCCTGTCTTGTATAGGGTGACTCCTGAATGAACACCTCTGTCCTGGAGCGGACAGGTGAGGCATGGCATCTACCCTCCCTCTTCACCCCTCCCCGCCATTAGCAAGGCCATGGCAGCAAGCAATGCATGGTATGAATCCAGCCCAGATGTGCTCTTATCTGGCTGCAGAAGCAACGTGGCTGCACTACCTCAGTGCAGGATGTCCTTATCACTTCTGGAAAGAGGAGGCTGAATGAGCTCGGCTTGTTTAGCCCAGCATGAAACCCGCTGGGAGGGGATCTGATTGCTGTCCGTAAATACATCAACAGGGCTAACAGCAGGGAAGAGCCACTGAAGCTAAAAGAGGACACTGGCACTCGAGCAAACAGGGCTAAATCAGAAGGAATGAAATAAAAGCTGGAAATTAGTGCCAGATTTGTAATCATCAGAGCAAAGAGTCTGGAACAGGCACCCCACAGGGCCAGAGTGGGCCAAAGTCAATGCTTGTGTAAGACAACCTATAGTGGATGTGTTCAGAGCAATAGTTCTCAGCCACAGTAATGTTTTCTGTGCAAGTCAGGCACTGCTGGTGACAGACACCCTTCTTTGGCTTGTGCCTCTAACTCAGTGGAGGTGCTGGTGCTGGGAGCCCCACATTCCCAGCCAGGTGGACTAGCTTCTCTGATGATATGTGCTCCAGCTCCCAGGCCCCAAAGGGCAGATGGATGTTCAGCCTTCCACACCCTGGCCAACCTATTTAGGACATGACTTAAGCTGTGCCTGTTCTCTGTACTAGCAGGAGCATGCCGAGGTATCATTTGGTATAGTTAAGTTTGGGTGAATCAAGCCACAGCAATGTTATCCCCGCTGCCCACCTTGCCTCTCCTGGAAGAACCAGCCCTGGAGCAGTTAGCAGAAGGTACTAACAGCAAAACCTACCACTGAAGATGAACTTGAAAACTAACGGTTGGGGTGGCAGCAGTGGAGGCCATGTCCCTTTCTGCTCTTTCTGCTCCAAGAGTAGCAACATTCAGAAGTGCAGAGCAGCCAGCAAAGGAAAGCAAGGGACTACCCAAGCGCTGCAGGCCAAGGTCAGATGGCAGACATGTCATACCCCCTAACTGTCTGACTGGCCCCAGCCCCTTTGCACTACAGCAACTGAATGGCTGTGTATTTGCTCCTGAAGTGCCACAGCTTAACATCCAGCATCAACACTGTTGACTTTCCTCTGTGTTTGTGCAGCAGTGACTAAAAGCTTGTGGTGAATCAGGGTGGCTTCAGGCTTGATATATGATGTGTTCATCTGTCCTAGCTGTGGAGGGCAGCAACATCTGGGAGAGCATGAGTGAATGGTTGTGAATTGATGTATCACACATGCCTCCCATTTGTGTCGGAGGCTCGAGTGCACCATGCTGACAGATCCTGATGGGTTCAGGCTGTAGACAGCCAGCTGGAGCCCAGAGAGGGCAAACTGACAGGATTCAGCCATCAGCTGGGCACAAGGAGCCTGGATCTGGTCCAGTTTCTGTCCAGCCCTGGAGTCGGGCTAACCAACAACTCTGCTGGAGGACCTGTGATGTGGGCAGCTTGGGTGGTGTTTAGATCTCATGAGGATTTGGAGTGGACAGTGCAAGCTCAGCAGTTTTGCGCTGGGTGATCGGCTTTGCCTCAAGGCTAGATGTGAGCTGTGTGACTGGCCACGTAGCTCCCCTGGTCTCTGCTATTGGCTTGAGCAAGACGTCCCTTTTTTTTCTCTACGCCCTGTGCAGCTCGTGTTTTATGAGGAATTGAATTTAGTTATGTGGTTCATTGACTCTGTGCCCTGGTATTCCCTCGCCTCAAGCACCTCCTCCCTCCAGCACGTGCTGGGAATCTGCTTTAAAGCAAATCCCCTCCGATAACTGCTAATCCTTTCTGTTTCACTCCACCCCATCATGCCCCGAGCCGGTACTGCTCCCCCCTCGGGGGAACAGACCTTTCCCCAGTGAACTGCTTAACAGGATCTGCTGCAGCCTTCTGCAGGCAGACACATGCTCAACAATGTGCTGTCCTCTCTGTCTGCTGGTACTGGTTTTGGCTGATGGCAACTGGAACTGGAACCACCATCCACAACACTGCTCTCCAAACAAGCTCCCAGGCAGCAGCAAATCCTGAAAGCTGAGAGCGGCACTTCCTCTGAGCTCAATGCCTGCCATGAAGTTTTGATCCTTGTGCAAACACCTCTTGAAGTGAAAACCACCCCTACAACTGCAGCAGGAGCAGCATCACCTTCCCAGCCACCTTGCCTGATGACAAATTGCTGTTTCACGCAGGCTCACGACTAAGAGACTGGTGTCTGGCAGCGGTGCTTTCCTCAGCAAATGCTGTGATGGTGGCTCTGGGGCAGGCAGGGGAGGAACACAGCCCCGGCCCCTCTTCTGGTCCACTCTCTCGACAACGGCGTTGTGTAAATGTTGAAATATGGCTCTTTTTTACTTCCAGTTATGAGAGGTGGGTACCCTGCTTCGATCTGTCTCTCTCATACACATTCATAACATTCAAATTTATAATGTAATCTTACTTGCCGTTCCATATTTATGAGAAGTTTTGATGGGTGTTTCTTTATGTGATAATATCAAGCAGAATGCTAACCCATTGCCTCAAACCACTGTAAAGTCGTTTTCTTACATAATTGACACCAGCATATTCTTTCATTATACAAGATTTAGCATGCATCTGCTCCACCATTGCACGGCAATAGATGACTTTTTCCAGAGTCTCCTATTATCAATTCAAATTAGCCCCATTTCCCGAAGCTACTGTATGGATTTTACAGTTGACAGTAAGGGAAAAACACAGGAGCATAATGACTCTATTAAATTATTCAGGCCTAGTTAAACCCAGTTTGGTCTGAACTGGAGAGCAAGAAAACGAGGAAGAAGAGGGAGAAAGGAGAAAAAAAAAAATGCCCTAAACTCCATGCAACTCATTGGTTATAAAATGCAGCCATCTTTACAATGAGTTAGAGAGCATCACCTGCAAGAGGCCTAGAAGTCCTTAATCAAAGAGAAAAGTCTGTCATTTTACAGCACATTCATTTTAGTTAGGGTAATTGGGTTCAGCAAGAGGCTAAGAGGAAAAGTTTGGTGAAGAGACAGACATTTATCACCTTTTATCTTCCCCAAATTTTGGCCCTGCTTGGTTTTCTTTCCAAACTGTTTCATGGGGACTTCCTGCCTCCTACTAATCCTATGTCACTGTTTTTCCTTCTGTAAGGACAGGCAACTGAACAGGGTGCCATTGGGTTTTGCCAGCTGATGCCACCCTAACAAAACACACTGTGCTTTGTTCCCTTGGTGGACAGACAGACAAGACCTGTGACTTTGAAATGGGAGATACTGTGTGGAGATGGGCAATTAAAGGGGTGGTACTTGGCTGCTCAGGGATGGATGACTGGAAAGAGAAATGGGACTAGGTGTTTTTACAGGAACAAATCTAAAAATGGAAGACAGATGTTTCGGGCTACATAAGACATGGAAAGACAAGGACCAGAGTCTACCCGAAATACAGGTAGATGCTGAGTACCTGAATAGTGTTCTAGGATCTCACACTGAAATGACTATGTTGGATGTCGTCAGCTGTAAATGCTAGACAAACAGTCCCTCTGATATACAGTGTGGCCAGTCAGCCACTTTCTTCCCTCTTGGCAGCCTATCACCTGGTCTTCTTGGCCCAGTTAGATCTCCAGGTTTGGCTTCATGCTGCATAAACTTTATGCTCAGTGCAGGCAAATGACAAACACTGGCCCCAGGTGTAGTGATGCTCCTGCCACTTTGCCTGGATTATTGGCAAGCCCCGATGCTTGTCCGTGTCCTGTAGAGTTGTGCATAGTGAGATGATAACAATTGTAGCTTGACCAGCTATGTTCTTTAACAAACAGCACAAAACTTACAGCACTGAAGACTTTCACCTCCGTAAGCAAAGCCTTGCACTAACCCATGGTTGTGGAAAAAGTGGGTAAGTAGTGGAGCAAAATCTCCCTGCTATACTCCTCGCAGCAGGTGGAGGAGCAGGAGTGATTTGGAGATTGTTGTGGCTTTTTTNTTTTTTTTTTTTTTTTTTTTTGTGGGAGAGGATGGAGGCAGAAAACTAGCAGAGAAGTCACAAGAAGCACAAATGAGCTTCTCACAGCTCCCCTCTCCTGTTTGGATATACTTGCCCAGATTGAAAAAAAGTGAGTCCAGTACAGCATAAACTTGTCTGATAGGTTGATATAATACAGTGTGTTCTCTCACTGCTGGTGGCTTTATCTCACGCATCGGCTGCTGGGTCTTTTACAGTTTGTTCTTCAAACCCAAGGGCCCTGATCTGAGTCCCTCCAAGGAGCTACATAAGGAAGTGACAGTTCCTGTCCTTCAGAGAAACTCCCTTTCGCTCTTTCAATTGCAAACAAGTATTTTGGCAGCTCTGAAGTGGTAGCCAGCTCTGGAAAACCTAGCAGAGATTTCCTGTGAAATGCAGCATGCTAGCACCATCCACCGTGGGACATGTTTGGTCTAGCAGCTCTGCTCTGTTAGTCCCCCAGCACCTTGGTGACAGCTGAGCCTCTAATGTATGGATTCCAGGCTTGCAATGACTTGAAATGTCTGGTTCCTGTAGGAGCAGGATGGGAGCTAGTATCACCTTGGGGATCTTAGTCAATGTGAATTGCTCTCCATTAGCAGAAATGAGCCTTCAAGATCAGGAGCAAAATGCTGATGGAAAGCAACAGCCGTTCTCGCCATGCTGGGCTCCAAGGAGCTGGTAGGCTTGCCTCATCTGGGGTTTCCTCTCAAATGGTGTCTTTCTCTTCTTTTCCTCTTTGTGTTCAAGTTGTACTCACTCTTCCTTCTTCATCTGCTGCTACCTGCTCCAGGAGAGGTCTTGCTGTTTCTCCAACAGCATGTCCCTGAGATCTCACTGGGTGCTGGGTGTTTCTTTCTCTTCTGCTTCATAGCAGCAGGTGGTAAAGCCCAAAGAGAACGTACCCTGGGGAACTGTGCCCAGTAAATTGCTGGTTGAATTGGACAGGGTCATTTACCAAAACAGGGAAGGGAGTGGCTCAAATCACAGGGCGGTTGAGGAGCAGCCAATGGAGTGAGACTGAGGATCCATGATCCAAGTTCCTTCTTGAGGAACTCTCTTCTTGCTCAGCAGATCCCAAAATGTTTTAGAGTCAAGTCTGGTGATGCTGCCTCGTTTAACAGAGCCAGGCAGATCAGAGGGGGCCTGATAGCAGAGCCGGGGGGGCCATAATCTCCCCAGCTACACAAGTGCTTTAGGTGCTGTTGAATGGCTTGGTGCTCTTAGAGCAAGGGCTGGATTGGGCTCCCTGCACTGTGAGTGGCACAGTGCTCGGTCCAGCTGGCTGGGTGCACAGGTCCGCAGGTCCTGTTCACCAGCTGCTCTTTAGTCCGTCCTTCTACATTGCAGGGTGGGCTGCCCTGACCATCCCTAATCTGATGTCGGGGTGTGCAGGAGCCCAGTTTCAAATTCCCCCAGCCCAGATCACGGCTGATCTTTTCAGAAAATTTGTGTCGAAGGGCAAAATCTCTGCATAGTCTAGCAGCAGCTGTTTTGCCTGATTTATTGGCTTTTGCAAAGGCCTGTGCAAATGTAGCAAAGTGGTCTGTTATCACAAGATATATCCAGTGCCCCCTGCCTTGCGAGTGACTGATGCCCTGATCTGGCAGCTTATTTAACACCTGTTCTGTTCTAAGCATGTGGGTCCGACCCTTTGAAGTCCTCTGGGAGCAGTGACAGAGCTCCTGCGCTCACAGTTTGAGTGTGTGCTTCAAGATCGACATGAATTGGGGTCCCAGTGGGGCTTAACTTTGAAAGCAGCAAGAGGCAGGACAGAAACCAATCTGTGTGAAGACTTTTACCAATGTATGGGGTGCAGAGAGATGGGTAGGTACCCTCGGGCAGAGGCACTTCTCTTTGTGCCAGTGTGGGACAGGGTCATGGCTGTGCTCACAGACAGCAAAATTGCAGAGAAATGGGGTGTGAAGACCCACAAAAGGGGGGCTAGCACAGTGCAGGGAAGGCATAGCAATCAAGTGGACCCCAAAACATCTTGCACAGGGCCCTGTCAACAACTTTTTTTCCTAATGAGTGAAAATTAAGCAAAAACCAAGAGTATCCATTTATGATTCTCACCTCCCTTTTGGGTGAGGAGTTTTCTGGATGTAAGGTTGATGTGAGATACAGCTTTTGGTCCCTAAATAGCCTAGGCTGCAAGAATAAAACATGCTTTGAGCCAACCTTTTTGTTTTCTTTAAACAGAATGTAGAGAGGTTTCTGGCCTGGCTGCACCTGGCATTGCTGGCTGCCTGCCATCTAAGTCTAAGGAAGTTTTTTTGTAGATATTGGGAAACCTCTTTGTCTCCTCCCCAAAACCTTTAATGGGAACATTGCTTCGAAACTCAAAAATATCTTACTGTGGTAAATTATCCAGAGGAGATAGGAATGGGACAAAACCAACCTGAAACAATCTGTTTCACAAGTCCTATATTCTTCATTTCAAAGGGCCATTTTTCATTTTAAAAATTGGCCAGAATTTTAAGAAGGGCAGAAGAGGTTGCAGGAGGAGCAAGTTGTTAAAAAAAGAGTTAGAGCCACTCTGAGTGCTGAAGTCAGTGACAAAGTGTTCTCCACAGGGAAACGAGAACAGCGAACAGCGTGACCCTCTCACCCAGCTGCAAAGTGGGCTACCATTTTCCAGCAATGATGCCTGGTGTTATGACAGCTTTTAATTAAGCTGTTAATGATCTGGGAAGAGGATGCTTCATTCCTGAAGCCTGTAGGTGGTAGTAAAGGCAGGAACAGATAGTGAAATGACACCAAAATATTTAGCACCCTGTTTCGTTCCCAGTGGGAGCTGGACAGAGCCCATGGGAACGCTGACCTGGGGTTCGAAATAGGAGATGAAGGTCAGCTTGGGAAAACACAGCTGATCTGTAAAAGGAAAAGTAACAGATGGGCCCCATCAGCTTCATTCCAGCTCTCAACCCAAAATACCCAGTGGTGGGGTGGCTTGGCTTGTCATACGGGGAAAGAATCCTGATCCATTTTCACCTGCTCCACTTTTTCATGTGAGTGACCGCCTCTTCCATTGTGAGCTTAAAGGAAAATAGGCTGGGTTTTTTTCAAAGGAATAAACAGAATGAAGTTTTATCACACTTTTTTTTCAGTCTACATTGGTTCAGCTGGTGTTGAAGAGGGGGAGCATCATGCTTGGGCACAGCCATGAGTAGCCAGTAGCGAGGAGTTTGCCATGGGAAAGATGCTGATATGATTTGGGACTGAAAACAGATGTGCAGAGGGAAGCATGAGCCTGGGACCACCCTAAGCAGCTCTGTCTGTGGTCCAAGTAGAGCTACAAGGGTCATTTCCAGGCCTATGACCTGAAAGCTGCTGCCATGATTGGAAGATGTTCAGGAAGAGCTATGAAAACAAGCAGAGGTGCAAAGGGAAAGATTTACAAGGAAAGATTAAAGGAGCTAACTGCAAGAGCTTAACCTAATGATGACTCACTGAGGACAGGATGATATCTTGCAAACATCTGAGGGGTATTAGCACTAGAAGCCAGTCCTTGGGAGGATAAAAAGGTATAATTTAGAGGGACAGGTGGCAGGAAAAGGAGTCAAAATAGAGAAGGCTCTTCAAGACAGCTTCTAGAGAATCAGGAGCATTAGGAAATGGGATGTGCTCCTTCAGGCAATGGTAGGACACAGCCCAGGACTAATAAACAACCTGAACAAGGAGCTGGAATGTGTGCCAGGGAGCACACCTGGCACGAGGAGCAAGAATGGGACAAGCCTGCAGGCTTTTCACATTGCTGGCCCATGTGATCCCTGGTGTGATGGGCTGGCACACTGCTGGGGAGCAATAAAACACCAGGCACAAGAGGTAAGCGTTCATGTGAGTGCTGGGGGTATGGGCCAGCCGTGCATGGCTGGAAACTGGATAAATCTGTACCTTAGCCACGTGCAAATCAGCTGAGCTGCTCAGTCCAGGACTTTGATGTCCAGTCCTGCCCCCTTTGCTGATGCCCTCTGTGTTTCTGCATCTCTCTCAGAGCTTCCCAGTGCCAGCTCTGCCATTGCTGTTCAGGTTCAGGCACCAGGCTCAGACACCCGATGCTCTCACCATATTCTTGGGCTGTCCTTGCATCCCACCTTTCCTCCCAGCCCCTGCTAGGGGAGCTTTGCACATACACTATACCACGGTGCCATGGTGGGACTGACCTTTCCCACCTATGCTATTTCTGACTTTTGTCTTTCCAAGACAAGGATTCCCAACCATTCTAAGTAGCACGCACAGAGATCTTTCCATTTTTTGTGATACTAAATATCCACTGGCAGAAGGCTCTGGGGAGACTGAGCACCCTCCAGCCACCTCCCTCCACACGCCCATGTGTCCTAGCAGTGCCAGATATAAGGTCACCTCCAGAGACAGGGTGCCACGTGGCACAGAGATGTGCCAGTCCTGACAGCTGATGCGAACACTGCTCCTTCTCCAAGGGAGCAGCACCAGGCGCAGAGAAGGAAGAGGATGGGCTAATTGCAAGGCTTGACCTTACATTTGGACCTCCCAGAAGTTCTGCCAACATTGCTCATCACGTGGTTTCCCAAGGAAGGAGGCCAGCTCGCCCCGCTACATCCTACCCTGGCAGGGATAAGGCCCTGGAGAAAGAAGCTGCTCAATCACATGTTGCTCCCATCCACATGTGGCTGGGCTGCCAGGCTGTCCTTGCAAAAGGCCCTTCAGCATCTTTCTGAACAGAGAGACTCTTCCAGCTCTGCTGGGACGGTAACCCCTTGGAGGTGAGTACAGCCCAGGGGAGCAGAGCTGCAAGTAGCAGAGGTGTTGGGGGAGCGTGATGAATCGCCTGGTGTCTCTGCTGCTGGACAATCAAAGAATTCCTCCAAGGGGTTGGATTTATCCAGAAGTGTGTGCATCTGGGCTGGGGGTAGAGAGAGGGGCTGGCAAGGGACTCTCCTTGTGGTAACAGCTGGGACCAGGCCTAAACATGATTAATTAACATTGCGAAAAAAAAAAAAAAGAAAGAGCAAGACAGAGAGTAAGAGAGAGAGGAAATGAAAACCCAAGTCACAGACACAATTAAGATTTATGGGCCCAGAAGGATGAGGAGACTGGGGATGGAGAAGAAGAAGGAGGGAAGAAGAAAGAGGGTCAGGGAGGTAGACTGCAATTTAATGCTTCTTCATGCTCAAAAATTACAAGAAGGGGCTGAGTGTGAATTCTCAGGTTGGGGGCTGTTGGAGCTTGGTTGATCAGGAGGGAGGAGGCAGAGACAAGGTGCAGATTTGCTGTACTTTTGGGGAGCGGGGAACATGTCCCGAGTGAGATGCCATCAAAGGAATGCACCAGCATGATTTACAGCCCACAGGACAGCCTGCCTAGTCACACTGTGCCAGCGCTAGTTTGGCTCACGAGGCCTCATGGAATGCCATGGAATCCCGAGCAGTATGGGACAAGGCAGGAGACTGGCTCCATGCCCCCATCTCTGCCTGCCCCACGAATAGCTCCTGGGAAGGAAGGGGTCAGAAAGGCAAGGGGTGAGATCAAAATTAGTTTTGAGCAGAACCAAAGGGCCGTGGCAAGGCACCCGCCATCTACCAAAGACTTTTGCTACAGTAAGCCAAGGCTGAAAGTGAGAAGGAACAGGAGCTGGGACAGGCGACCCACTTTGGATGAAATAGGAACCGGCTGCGACCTCCTCCTAAAACTGCCGGCCAGCCCAGCTTTGCTGTAACCCCCTCAACTTACCCATAATTTATGGAACAGAGGGTACATGATCCCAAACAGCCCTTTCACATCTCTAAGAGCTGTCTTGTACCAGATAGAGCTGTGACATGGCATTGACATTTTCCTTCTGCCTGAGTTTGTGTGCAACTGCCAATGACTTCACTTTTTCTTCTTTTTTTTTTTTTCCTACAGATGAGTGGTTGGAAGCAAGTCCCTCTCTTCCAAAATCAGCTTTCAAAGCCAGATTTTGTTAAATGTGCTGGGCTTTCCAACAAATCCATGGTTGTCATTTTTTGTTTATTTTGCCTTGCTGAGACCCAAATTGGACATGAGGGCTTTGCAGAATTATAAATAAATAACAAGGGGGTTTCTACTGAAGTGAAAAATATCTGCAAAGGGCTCAGTTTGCTTTAAGAAATGTTTTGTCTAAAATGTCACCCATCTCCCTCAGCATTTGCTGCAGATGTGCAGAGCTCATGAGCAGCTCTTTTCTCTTCCTTGCTAAGACATTAGCATCACCAACTCTGTTGTCTCTCATCTCATGAGGAAAATAAGGCTATGACTCCACTGACTCCATCCCAATAACACCTTGTGCTTGTCCCAAAACCACTCATGGCATGGAAAGCACTGCATTTCCAGGATCTCTGCATGCCCTCTGACCAGCTTGGCTCCTGCATCAAGCAGCAGATGTAAGACATGGAGATCCAAGGGGTTGAAATCTAGTAAAGTGGGGGATTTCTGCTGCCTTGTGCCCATGATCTGTATCCTTGGATAACTCCAGCCATGCTGCAGACCAGTGAAGGAAAATTAGCTTGCACCCCAAAACTCTACAGACATTTTTGAAGGTGTTTGGGGGAGACAGGGACTAGCAACCTTCTGGTTCCCCAAGTCCTTATATGTTCATGCCACTTTCAGGGTGCAGAAGATCAGTGCAAAATCTTGGTGGCTAATCAGACTACACAGCGTCACAGATGAGACAGAGGAAAATACCAACTCAGGAGTATGCTGTATCTGGCCCTGAGGGGACAATGCACTTGTGGGAAAGATGTTGATCCTGGCTACTTCACTACAGCACTTCATGCCATGCAGAAAGGGATTGGTGAGCAAGGCGCCAACAGAATAGCATCAAATTGTTGTCAGAAAGTGGGAAAACTGTGGAATAAGAAAAGGTTGGGGTGTTTGGTTTCACTACAGCAGATGGGAAAGTAAATTAATATGAGGAATTTGGAAATTTATACCGGAACCTTGACTGGACCCACCATCCATCTGGGGT
The DNA here is from genome assembly GCA_013396935.1 of Baryphthengus martii. Lineage (NCBI taxonomy): Eukaryota > Metazoa > Chordata > Aves > Coraciiformes > Momotidae > Baryphthengus > Baryphthengus martii. The sequence goes on along the minus strand of VWZK01000121.1, from coordinate 189,141 downwards.
GCCCTTCATCCATCCCTCCATCCATGGATCTTCCGTGAACCACCCATTCATCCGTTTATCTTCCTCTTCCTGCCTGCAGTAATTGTTGGCACAAGGCATTGCACAGAGGAAACCAGCTGCAGAGCACAATGTCAATTTGTACCAGTACTAATTCCCCAGGAACGATGCTTCGTGGTCTCACAGGCTTTCTAGTTGCCCTTTTACGCGTTAATCATTTGCACACAGCAGAACAGCCAGCCCAGCTTTTCTGTGGCATGGGGTCTGCTCAGAGAGGAGCATGGCACCCAATTTTCTCCCCATTAAATTAGGACATGAGGAAGCAAGGAGATGGGTGGGGAGGCCAGCAAGACCTGTAGCAAGCAGAACAGAAAGGGAAGCAGAGAGGCAGATGTTGGGTGCAGGCTGATAAGAGATCCCCAGTGGGGAGAAGTAAGGAGGGAGAAATGAGGAGCGTTTACAGGGGAATGGGCAAGAAGGAGAGGAGTAAAGAGTTGTCAGCTGCAGTGCTGGGAGCGGATGGGCTCATGCTGTCCATGGATGTCTTTACAGGGTCCCCCAGGGAAAGAAGGAGCTAGGAGAGGTAATAACAGAGGCAGCAAAGACCCAGACTCCCTGTCCCTTGGAGGTGAGTGACTGAAGGAGAGCTATGCGCTGCTCCCATCAGTAATGAGGAGTATAACATCCCAGCCCAGGTGGTTACCCTGTCTCTGTGGCACTGGAAGGTTGCCTGGATGCTGTGTTTGGTTTGGGATGGCAGTGGAGAAGCTGAGTAGGGTTTGGTGGCATGGATCGTGGCAGGGACCAGTGAGGAAATGGTGGGTCAGTTGTGTGTTGTGAGAGGTTTTTATTGCATTACCTGAGTGTGTCCCTCTGTTTCTGCACCTTGGACCAGCCTCATGAGAAACCTGAGAGTTGTTCTATATTTGAGGCAAACATGAGATCTGCCTCTTTGCTGGGATCTATCCTGAGATGTCTCTTGATGCCACTTAAACCTGACCCAAGATGCTTCACACTGATGATCTTGGAAAAGGGGCTCAGGTGCCCTGCTCTGAGCTCGTGATTTGCTCTGTCTGGGCAAGTCAATGACAGACTTTTTCTAGTACTTTGTATCAAGACACCTTTCCCTTTCTCCTGCAGCACAGATCTCATTTGAGCCAGTCTGGCTGCTCCTGGGCAACAGCCTACATAAGCCAGGGGAGTCCTCTGGATTCCAAAATTTCCAGGACCCAGGGAACACATGCTGAGAGGAGCTAGAGGGTGGTCTACATGCTGGAGCCTGTGAAGTTTTCATCCTCTTTGGAAACATAAAAGTTGGTACGTTTTTGTCTGGTATTGGCATTGTCACGTGGCAGTGAGGTAAAGAGTCAAGTTCCTTGTGTCATCTTCACATGCTCTACTGTTCAGTTCCTCTTGAATTTTCTGTTGCAAAGCTGGAGGAAGACACAGCTGCTCCCTCTGCTATTTTGTATGCAGCTTTCTCCTTTCCCTTCATGTTTGCCCCTTCTCTGTCCTCTTCTGCTCTCCTACAACGGAAACTTTTTCCAGTCTTTGTGTCAGAGGTTTAGCCAGACACAACCAGGCAGGCAAAGCTGCAGTTTCTGGATCCTTGTAGGGAAAAGAAATGGCTTAATGCTTAAATACCCTCCCTGCCATGTCGACACCTTCCTCCCCCCGACCTGGCGCATGTTGAGCGAACAGCAGGGTACCCCAGGGAGCTCTGCTCCAGCTGCACGCTCATCAGCCATACGGGGAGCGCACAGCGGTTCTTTGCCACTAATGCTCGCCGTGTTTAATCACACATCTGTGGGTTCAAACAGATTTAGCCAGCGCGGGAAAGGAGGCACCAGGTAGCAGCAGGTGACAGGAGTTGCTGATTCTGGTTAAACTGTGAAAAATGAATGTTAGGGACAGGAAAGAGGCAGTATCATGAGAAGAAGGGAGCCATGGGCATCCTGGCCTGAGCATCTGTGGTAACAAAACATCCGTGCGTCTGTGTGTGTGCATACGCCGATGTGTATATGGGAACATCCAGACCTTTATACCTTTTTGACCACTGTAGAATGCTTAGCCTGGGTCTGCCATGTCATGCCACATGGGAACTACCCAGTTCACACGTGGGTTGACAGCATCTGGGCATATGGGTGACGTCTCCATACGCAGAACAAACTCGACATAGGTTGGTGCCGAGATGTTTATGTAGCCACTGGCGCAGGCTGCAATGATCCCGTGTGGGTGTGTTGGGATGACAGTGCATTCCTGTGTGTGGCAGAGCCGTGTGCGGGTGTTTGGCAGGAAGAAACCTTGAGTTTTGTGTAGGTGTTTGCTGAGATCTGTGTCTGCAAGATGATGTTTTCTTTACTTGTTCGCAAGCATCAGTAACAGAGATGAACAGGGATGCCACATCTTAAGCACCAGGGGAGGTCAGGGCTGGGAAATGAGGTTTCCTCTTTCACGCATGCGTGCATGCCTGTTCACCTCACTGACATGTGTGCAGGGAGCGTGCCTGTGCCTCACATCCACACATGCACTCAGACAAATACCTGCATATAGGCTCCTGAGGAAGGAGGTGGCAGTGGTCTCTGGCTGTTGGCCATGGCAGAGCCCATGTGGCACAAAAGCAGCTCAGAGCAGCTCCTCTCCATTTGTGCCCCTGGCAGGGGGCCTCTGCTGTTCCTGTTCCTAGGTTCACAGTGCCCCACAGCCACCTCTTCTGCCTTCAAGCCCAGCCTTCATGTTCTTCCATTTCTGAGTGTATCCAGGCAGTCTCTTGCTGCCTCCTGCCCATCCCAGCTCATAGTGCTTCGGTCCCAGACTACCTCACATTCAATACGCGGGGCATCCTGGCTGGCAGCCACACTGTGCTGGCTGGTGGAGGGGACAGGTGGGGTCAGAGGCAGTCTGCTCTGCAGCATGGCACAGTTTGGAGCCATATTTGACGTCCTCAGCAGGAGGGAGGCAAGTGAGGTAATGGCTGCTCTTTTGGGAACATGAGCATCCATCTGGTGCGCTGAGGGCACAGGGGGTTTGGCACCCAGGAGCTGGCTCTGCCACCATGTGTCCTCGGAAGGGCCAGGGCAGAGCTCTGCCTGGAAAGGGAAACTTGTCCTTCCCTCTGACCTTGGGTCTGAGCTGTCCCTGTGGAGCACACTGCATCCCTCAGTCCCTCTGCTCTGCAGCAGCTCTCCACACAGTCTGGGCACAGTCTGGCCTCTGCCTTTCTCTTTCCAGGCCATGTCCTGTCATCAACTGTGAGAGCAGATCTGGGGGGCACTGCTCTGGGCCTTTCACTTTGTGCCATTACTTGCATCAGTGCAAAATGTGGATGTGACAGCAACACCTTGGAAGAGCATTTTGTACATCCAAGGTGTGTTTGCAAATGACTGTACATCACACCAAAAGGTGAAGAGCCTGGAGTTACACAAGAAAGTCCCATCATAGTGCTGCAGGGCCTCATGGAGGGTCAAAAGGGAAATGCACATGGCCAAGCTGCCTAAGGAGAAGGCTCTCCGGGGGAAGTGGAGCACATTTAGTGGCTTACTATAAACCCTACTGAAACTCGGCAAAGAAAGAGGAGGATTTAGTCTATTCCTCTGCTATTCCCACTTCTCCTATATCTGCCTCATTTTCCCTTTGCAACATTGTTTATTTTTATTTCCCTCTTCTGTGGTTCAATAACTAGTCCGCTACTTCTCTCAAACTGGGATTTTTGTTATTCTCTCAAACAGACCCCAGAATCAGAAGGTAAATGCACCCCTTGGATGCCAACACATCTCTGCAGATGCAGGAGCCTGCTAGAAGGTGTGTCATTGGGAGGAGGCATCAGGGACGCCGGGATGCCAGTATAACCTCAGCATTACTGCTGACAGATGCACAGTTAATGGTCTGTCTTTTTAATGTGTGTCACTTTGGGATCTAAAAATCCGAACTGGTGAATTAAATTCCCCTTGTGCCGCAGCATCAGGGCACTTGCTTGTGTCTCAAGCTGAGCAGCAACTTTCCACCCCTTGATCAACCCTGCGAGTGCTTGGGGGAGGCAGTGGTCATGGCCTCCTCATCCAGTATGAGGATGATTCCCAAATGCTGCTGTTTGAAGGATAACAGCTCCTGGACTGGAGTGTTCTCTTAGGCTTACAGGCTCTCTGGGATGCCTAGGGCAGGATAGGAGACAGGGCCTGCAGCAGCCAGACACGAGTGCCAGGGCTGGAAGAGGAGGAGTGTGTTTGGAGGTTTAAGAGCTCCTTGAGCAACGTCTTTTTCTGTGGATGGATTTACCTGTCCCTACTACCCTTCGCTGTACAGAAACCCAGTGCCCTCCCAGGTGCAGCAGCAGGGACCAGAGTTTGGAGCAGGAAGGTCCGATGCTGCTCTTCCCCCCAAGAAACCTTTGGGGACCAAGAGGGAAAGCTGGATGATGGACAGGACATGCAGGGTCCGTAGGTTGTCACACTGACTCCATCTCACAGAAAACACCAGCAGCCATCATTATTTCATGCCCCCAAAGCCCCATGCAGCCTACCGCAGACCACAAACAACACAGCGACATTTGCATTCCTCCCTTGCTCTTGATGCTCTGCACCCACCATCACTCTGTATCCCCAAAACTGGAACCACGGCTCAGTCTGCCCTGGCATCACCAATAACCAGGGCTGTGAGAGTCTCACACAAACACACTGGGGTGCTCTTCCTCACTGCCCCCCACCCATTTCAGAGCTCGGAGCCTGGCGGGCAGCACACAGCATTGCTGCCCGTAGCCCCACGCTCCAGGAGCCCCCCACGCCTGCTCAGCCGCCCCGGCTGCTCTTAGTTTCTCCCTACTGAAGAATTATGTAGCATGAAGAAGCAGGCTCCACCATCTTGAACTGGCAGTGAACTTTGCTTTCTACATATAAATACAGATAGCAATCACACCCCAATCAGCACACAAGCTTCAGGGCATCATCACGGCAACTCTAACTTTCCCATTACGATAATGTGATTTTCACTCAGTCTATAATATCACCAGCCATGAATAAAACAACTGGCTTTTTCTCTCTCACTCTCTCCCTTCCCTCTTTCCCCCCACCCTCCCTCCCTCTCTCTCTCTCCCTCTCTCGGATCACAGTCTTTGCATACTAATGATAGCTGAATATGGCTTCCAGGGTGTGATCTCTGATGGAGAGGGGAGTTCAGGCTCTGGATGGATCCCCGGTGCTCTCCGGTCCTCACACGCATGCCTTCATCTCTCTTTAACCCCCCTGGGTATGTAGAACCCGACTGGACAGACAGACATGGCCGGACAGAGAGGCAATCGCCTTCTTTCCTTCTTGCCCGTCTGCATCATGCACCTGGAGCGGCACAGGAACACACTGCAGCTCGTGTGGCTGGGTGAAGGGGGGTCTTGGTCCCTGAAGCCCTCCAGCCTCTGCCCGGCTCCCTGGAGCATCTCCATCTCTGCTTGGAGCCTCTGGTGTGTAGGAAATGTGTCAAGCTGGGATTAATTCTGCCCCGGGGCAGCTCACCCCTGCCGCTCAGCCAAGCTGTTTGTCTAACCCCGTTCAGTTCAGCGGTCCCCGAGGACGCAAGGAGTCCAGATCAGGGAACGCATCCGGCTGAAAACATCCACATCACATAGATACAAAAAAAAAAAAGTAATTCCTAGGGGGATCAGGTCCCTCATCCAGCACCCTACATGGAGCAGGGCTGTCACAGGGAATTGCTTGGGTTTTCTCTCTGGAAAGCAACTTGCTGGATTAGACCCTCTTCTGAGTTCAAGCCCTACCAATGTCACTAAGGGCTGCAGAGGAGAAACCCCTTTTGTAGCCTTTTAGCGAGTAACCCTGAGCAGGGGTTCCTGCTTATTTTGGCACCTTCAGAGCTGCAGCCTGATGAGCTTAAATCAGCCAGAAAGAGCTCCTGACTGATTTTGCTGATTTCCAGCAGACTGAGCATCACGGTGCGTGTTCTGGTGTAAGTGGGGCACCACTCTGCCCAGTATGACATGTTCTGCTCTGCATCCAGCCCCAGCAAATGTCCCATGCCTGCTCTGCATGCCTCTGGCTGGAGCTGGCATGGGGATGGCATGGATGGCAGCACTCCCATATGAAGGAACTCAAATTATATGTGTCACTTTTGTTTTCCATTCTCCCTCCAGAAACTGATATATCAAGGCACAAAAAAACCAGGAGCAGTTTTGCCCATTCCAGGCCCTTATGATCCAATGTGCAAAGCCAAAGCTCAATTCACTCGCATCCTCCCCCTATTTGTTCTCTGCCACCAAAGTTTTCAGTAGAAGCCTCTTGTTTGGGGACATGAGTGGCTCAGAGCACTGTGACATTCTCTAACTCCAGGCTCCATACCAGAACAAAACTGCTCCTTCAATTTCTCCTCACCGGTGCTTTGGTTAGGGCTATTATCTCGGGGTGGGTAATTAATTCTCTTGAACTTCAGCAGCTGGCCCTGGGTGGGAGTAGTTCTGGGGAGAGGGCAGAGCACAGGATTGGGTTATAGGACATAAGAACACCTGTTTGCACCTCTTATTTTCTCCCTAAAATCTATAAAGCAGGAGAGGGAAGGAGGTAGAATCTCTACCTGCTCTGCTTCAGCAAGGTGCCTGTGGACAAGTTGCAGTGTGGATGGGACTGGCTCTCCTTTTTGCAAGGTAAAGGGATGCATCAAACACTAATTGCACAAGCAGCTGTTGGAATGTCTCTGTTCCTGAGCTGCTTGCTGTGTCAGGAGAGCTTCAAGGTGAGCATTGAGTTACTGAGGTCCTCCTAAAGGGTGTCTGAAGCAGCAGTAAAAGGAATTAGGACCAGAAATGGGATAGGATGGTGCCTAAACTTTGTAGAGAGCAAGTATGGATGTTGTGGCTGAAACTGTGGATACCAAGTGAGTTGTCTTGCTCAACTGCAAGTTTTGAGTGCCCAAAGGGGAAAATCAGTCAGGAAAAGAGAAAGGAGTGGCAATAGCCTAATTTGTGCTACAAGCCTCTTGCTGTGCATGAAGAGCGACTGACTGCATGGGGCAGACTGCTGCTGCTAACCTGTGCCAGTACTTTATTGCTGTGGGCTGGGCCGTTGCTCACCTGGCAGAACAGGCTGCACCCAAAGCTAGCTCTTAGCACCCTCAGCCTGGAAGCGTACAGCCAGGAGTTGCCACGTTCAGCAGTGATGCCGCTGCTCCCAATTGCTTTGCTGGAGAGCCATGCAAGGAAATGGGAGACTCTGTCCCTGCAGCCTGTCTCCGGGACAGAATGAACAAGAAGCTGTGTAGTGCAGACGCTTGCAGCAAAAGCTGGCACTGAACCCTCCTGGTTAGGATGTGCCTGGTCTGTCTGTGCCTGGTGGTGTGGCAGACAGGACATCTCTCAAAATGAAAGACTGCCTGTTCACAGGCAGGAGTGAATGCTTGTGGCTTGTAAGTGTCCTCATATAAATCAAGCTCCTTTCCCAGCTGGTGGTTGTCCTTGCAGTCTGGGTGGCTTTGGGGATGGCTCTATCTCCACTGTCTGAGGTGTGAGATGGGCTCACCTAGAGGCTGAAAGGGATTCTGTTGCAAACAGCCTCAGAAATGTTTTCTGCAGTTGAGAAGAGTGTGCTGTGCTGCCGTATCCTAGAAATCTGTGCTGAGGGTCATTGCTTGTCCTTTCCCCACCTCCCAGCAGGAGCTCCTGAGATGTGGGATACTGTGGGGTTTCAGAGCCAGGCAGGTCTGAGTACTGTGCATTGCAACTGTTTTGGCCTCCTCTTGAGCTGACAATCGCTCCCTCACTTTCCCTGCCGTAAAGAGCAGAGGTGCTCCAAAAACTGGCAGACACCTCTGCTCACTGATACCCCCACGGGTCTCACGCCACACAGCAGGGGACATGTACCCCTGGTGGGTGACAGAGCTGGCTGAAATGGATGGGGCTGTAATAGAGGCACCGGGCAGGGCTACCTGGGAGATGCTCTTATCTGTCATCTGATTTATCCAGGTTAAAAGGCTGCAATCAGTCACTAAGGTAGATTCATTCCCCAGTAAATAGTGCCCGAGGGCTTCCAGGACCTATTTTACTGCTAAGCACTCTCTTTCCAATGCTTGAATACCTTTGTTCCCGATGGAGCCATTGCTGGCTGATATATATATGATATGGGGAGTCCCGGTGACTTTTTTATTTTTGCTCTGCAGAGCTCCTGGCCTTGTCTCGGCTGCGCTGGGCTGCACGATGAATGATCTGTCCAAGTCTTTCTTGCATCTGGGGGCAAACTCAGTCAAGACTGCTCTTAGCTGCTGGGAGACCTTCCTCTGTGAACCAGGCTCTGCCCAAACGCCATGAAAGAGGAGAGGTCTGGAGGGGAGGGAAGCGGTGCTCAGTGCTAGTGGGGGTTGCCCAGGTTTGGGGCTCAGTGCTATGTATGACCCAGCTCTCTGGCCCTTGCTGCTGTCACTGGGGTACAGAGCTGGGACTGAGGGAGAGTTGTGCTGTGGGTCCCCAAACAGTTGTTTTTTTCCAGTGATTCATTCCTGCTGGTTCCACCTAAAGCCTGTCCTCTGTCACAGAGGTTTTGGGTACATCCAGGCTTGGGGAGCTCTCCTAAGCTGGATGGAGCAGTGACTGACATTCTGACAACAACGTTTGGACCCCTGTGAACCCTAGAAAAAGGACCCTCTCTGCCTCTGGGGTTCAAGTGTCACCTCTCATGACATGCTATGAAGCCATTATGGCTTTCTCCAGACACTGAGCACCCCTGCTTAGGACCTGCTCTTTGTGGGCATGTTTGTATCCAACTTTGTGGTGCAGCAGAGGAAATCTCTGGCAAGAAAGCTATGGTTACAATTCAGTTTCTATCCTCGCTTTATTTTGCTTTCTTTCCATCCCAATTGAAACCAACAAAGCAGCCCGCAAGAACTGCTGGCAGCGGGCTGCCAAGTTCTGGGTGCTGCCTGCCTCCCCATCCTAAAGGGGATCCTACCCCATCCTTGGGGGAGAGCTCAGGAGCCCTTTTCTACTACACCTTGTTTCTATATACTTTTCAGGCACTTGTCCTGTAAACATTCGAGGTTTGACTGCTTTCATTCTTTTTCCTGTCTTTGACAAACCTCTTATGTAGTTCATCATCCCAAATCGGTTTGTTAACTTCCTCCCCCCCTTCCCCTTTCCTTCCCACTCCTCCCCCTAATTAGATTTAGAGGGAAGCACTAATGGAGTATTACTGCAAGGGACTAGGCAAGCTTCCCAAAGTGTTTACCTAAGGGGAGAGCACTTTGACTAATAGATGAGCATTAAGGCTATGTATACGCATTGTCCTGAGAGCAGGGGGAGTGGGCCCAGAGCAGAACTCCAGATATTGGTGTCTCTGGCTATCTCCAGGTTTCCAGACCGTGCTGTACAGTTGGACCATTACTGCTCTCAAATGAACCCTTAGGATGGGTTTAAAATCTAACTTGCCTGTTGGTAACACTTCAGTTGGGTGGATTTGATGCCCAGCAGGTGCAGTGTGCTCCTTTGCCAGCTAGAGATACAAGCTTTGCCGTTTAGGGAAGGAGGGCTTTCCCCCCTGCTGTGTTTGTACCACAGTTAGTGCAGGATAGCTCCTTCAGTCCCCTGAGGGATGTTCTGAAGTGAAGAGCCTGCACTGGTGCTTTGAGCGTTGGATCACCCAAAGCTACACTGGAACAGCCAGGAGAGCAGAGGTGTCTGTCTGGTGGTAAAGAGCACTTCAGGAGCTGCAGTATACCTCCACCTTCCTCTCAGGAGTGTCTGGAGAGTGTTTTCCTGCTGGTGCTTCCAGGGGCTGCACCAAACACTGAGGGAGCTGGAGGCTGGAGCCATGCAGAAACACACAGCCTGAGCTTTAGGGGTGCACTGGGATGATAGGCAGTGATAATCAATTTGTCTCTCTATTCCTGTTCCTGCAATTTTGTTTCTGAACCTGTGCTAGGGTGTAGAGCTGATTGGATCAGCCCGGTAGCCACCACCAATGTCATCTGCAGCCTTCAAGTGTGTTGCAGCTCAATCCTCTGGATCCCTGGAGGGCATCACACTGACATTTTAAATCCAGTAAATGGCAGCAGTGCTGGAAGGCACCAACTGAAAAGTCAGGTGCTTCAGTAAGACATGGGCAAGCACGGTTTTGCATGTGTTTGCTGGTTAAGTGAATGAGGACACCTAAACTTGGGAGAGAAGTAGCAAAAGGAGCTTGGTGGGGGTGAAAACAAGGGGTGGGCAGAGGACTTAAAAAATTGAGTGGAGTGAAATGGGGCTGTCATGGTCACAGCACAGCCCAAGGGAGAAAGACACCATGACTTTGTGTCTCTAAAACTAGCTTCTGGAAAGCTTATGACATATGGTGTCCAGGTTCAGGGGATTCCTGGTGGCTGGGAGGTGGTATCGAGGGACAGATGGTGCTGTGTTTCTGAGACTCCTTGTTTTACTAGGGACAGAGCAACTTGCTAAGTGGACACAGCATGTGTACGAATCCAGCCCCATGTTTGTGTTTCACTTGGGCTCTCCAGGTGTTCCCAGACTTTTCTCTGCCTCTTCTTGTTTGGAGCCACTCTCTTGGTGTATGACATGTCAGCAATCTCACTTCTAGGTAAGTGCTGACTGTTTGTGAAGCTTTTTGTGTGTTCCTGGATTTGCTCCCTGATTAGCAGTAGTTCTATAACAGGAGATGTAGGGATAAACACAAGACGGGTTCAACTCATCCATCTTCACTCATTGAAGTCAATAGCTGCTTTAAGTCACCTGAACTCCTGGTTTTCTCCGTGAGGATGCTTCAGGAAGCAGTTCAGCCAAACCGAGCCTGAACATCAGTGCATAAAGAGCCTATGGGCAGTGATGGAAACACTGCTCTGTGCACCTCATTCATCTCCTCTTACACCGGTCAAGGGCACGAAACCCCCAAGCACAGACTTCGAGGTTTCATAAGCGGACTGAATGTGGCCCAGCTGCAGCATAGATTGCAGCCTGTGTCCTTGGCTCTCGGGCTTCAGGTTTTTGAGCACTGGTACCTGGCATGGTGTGTGCTGGAAGAAGGGAGGAATTCACTGTGGCAAGAAGAGCATCCCAGGATAACTGCCTATGTTCATGTAAAGTTGAGAGTAGGGGGGATACAACACTCTCCAGGTTACAGGGACAGGGTTACCATCATCCTGGCCACTCACCCATGCAAAGGGCTCCTCCAATCTCATTTATCCCAGCACTAGGGAGGAGGAATATCAGGGCTCCCCATGAGCTGGACACTGCTCCCACACCGCCTCGGTGAAGGCGCAATGTGTGGCCATGGAGTGGGGTCACTCTGTAGTGCTCCCATCAGGAAGGAAGCCTTCCTGCGGCCTGGCAAACCCCTAGTGAAAGACAATCAGGCTCACTGTCACCGAGCTAATTCCAACGGCATAAAAGCAGTAATGAAATTCACGGCAGGATTAGCCTCTCCATCCAATGGGCCGGCGCCACAGTGACATATCGTGCTTCTTGCCCGAATGTAACACACCATCTAATTTACGTCGTGTAGCGAGCGGGAATGAAATGTTCATAAAGAATTGCTGAATCTTGTCACCTTAACTGCGGCCCCGGGCTCTGAGGCATCTGTCAGGGAGAGGAGAGCGAAGAAGAAGGCTCCTGCCTTGCAAAGCTGCGACCAGGGCTTTGGGAAAGGGAAGATGGCTTCATTAATCTTCTGGGTCTGTGCAATGGAGATGCAGTGCATGGGGATGAGGACTCCAGGCTGGAGGAGGGTGGCTGCACAGCCCCCTTGTATGCGCACACTGAACTGAGTGGTGCCAGCTATAGGATGGAAGCTGTAAGATCTTCCCTACCCACAGATTTGCATGCCTGGGATGCATGAGGAGGGACCTGTGGTGTTGTGGAAATAAGGGGTAGTATCCCGGGAGATCCATATGCGCACAGCAGAATATAAGTTCCCAATTTCCATGTTGGGTCCCATGTGCAGATTCACACTGGTCAGCAACCACAGTGTCTGCCTGTCACAGGAAGCACATGCATGTGTGCATAAACCTTCTGCTGTGGCTTGGCAGCCTTGTTTCCCCCCCTGCCCCTCCCCAAATGTTTATTTGCAGTTAATTTTCAAGGATCCTAATGGCTTGGATCCTGCTAGGGGGGATCACGCTTGCCTCTTCAGTCAGAAAGTTTGCAGAAAAAAATAGCCCTTTCCTGTTGTGTTTGGAGTAATAGCGTCTCGGTGTCTGGAGGGGAGTTGGCAAGGAAACAGGGAAGTTTATTAAGAGTAAGAGATTGAATTCCACTGGGTTTAATTGGAAGTGCTTGAGCAAGCAGAGGAGGGAGCCGTCCAGTCCAGCCTGCTGGAAACAGCAGCTCTGTCCCCAGGCTTTGTGCCCATGGGGCTGGCTGGTCCCAAGGCCGCCTCATCCCCTTGTCTGCTGAGGAAGCTGCAGGATCTGGCTTGTTTGCTTCCTCAGGGTCATCTGTGCACCTCAATCTTAGCTTCCTACTCCATCAGTAGGTATGTTCTCACGTGGGCTATAGAAATGCTGGGCCAGGAGAGATGCATCTCTGGGTCTGTGTTTTACTTTGGAAGCTCAGGGCACAAAGTGTGCAAGTCAGACACAAGTCCTGTGCTGACCCAGTCTTCTCTCATGAAAATCTGGGGTTTCTCCCTGGGCAAGGACAGCAGAGCTCCAGGCTGGGACTCAACAGCGGCTGGATGCGGTACAGGTATCAGGTATGTAATTTGCAACTGGGTTACGTTTTGGGAGAGTAACCCAAACTTGAGAGGCCTGCTCTGCTTTCTCATTTTAAAGCAAATGGAGTGAATCCACTTTTGCATCCCAACGCCTACACTGTTCCTTGGAGTACAGAAAAGTCTCCAAGTTAGGTTCCCATGGATGAAGCCATCTGCCTGTCTTGGTTTGAGCTGGACTCTGCCTAAAAAATGAGCTGCAGCATCTTTGTGTCTCCACAGCACTGATACTCACAGGCATGCAAGGTAATATTGCCTTTGTGACTGTAAAATGAGCTGAGTGCCAAAAGCCTCATTCCTTCATAGAAGGGCTTCTCATGCAAGCCCTTCTCCTATCCCAAAATGAGTTGAAAGAGGCATTGAAGGTAAATGGGGGCTCAGACATTTGTTTCACCTTGAATTAAGCTGATAGTTCTGTTGGAAAAAAAATCCAAATTAAAGAACAATAAATAATTTATTACTTTATTTACTTTAATTCAAAGAAATACTTCCCCACAAATTAAGATATATTGCTTCAAATTAAATGTTTCATTAAATCTGAGATTAAACTTTTGGGGGCTGGGGAAAGGAATACTTTAATTTGGCTGAAAACACAAAACCTGCCATTTCCCATTGCTTTAATTGAGAACTCTGGAACAAAAGTGACAGAAACTTTACAAAGTGCAATTGTTCTGTTTTGGTCTCTGCTCCCATCCCTCTGGGGGAACAGTGGGTTTCTTTTTCAGACCTTCCCAGGGTGGCACATGGCAGCCCTCTGGGGGAACAGTGGGTTTCTTTTTCAGACCTTCCCAGGGTGGCACATGGCTGCAGACTTTCAGTTGCAAATCCAAAGGGAGCATGTCTCTAATCCCAACCAAACCTCCTAGGAATGTGCTTTAATTGAAGCACTTTGTGACTCTTAGGCTTTGCAAAGCCTTGTTTCTCCAGAACCTCACTTCAAGGGTGAAATTGCCACAGTGGCTGGCTGTGCTCCAGCTTTCAACACCAAGACGAAAATTGGGAGTTTCCAAGACACAACTATTCCTACTTTGTGTATAACACGGTGTATCCTCTTTATATATGCGTGTGTTTATATCTTCTTAACTTCCTCTTTGTTGATGCCCTGTGCTGAGGCTCTTGAAGGTGGGATTTCAGCCATATGTTATACCCCAGCCTCCAGATGTGACCTTGACCTCTGATGAACGTGAGATATAACCTCATGTCACTGTTTTCTTGTGGTCTTACCCATGTGGAGCTTTTCTGCAGTTTCTTACTAGTACAATAGCCAAGCCACAGAGGTGAATGGTACAGCCAGCTTTGCACAGGTGGAAATCTGTGCAGACTGAAATGAAGGAGTTTGTTAGTTCTCTGAGCAGTGGTCTGCTTTGTACTGCTTTTAGCATGATTTAATCTGCAACAGGGTGGGATTTCTGGGGCCTGTCTGGCTGCTGCATGTTAGTACCAGCTTTTGTCATTTACCAGAGACTGCTGGAGTGGCTTCCAGTTCAACACATGCCTCCCTAGGTACTCCTGCACCTCTACACCAATATAGTCACTGCAGATGACCTTAGTGTCTGGTGTCCCTAAGCAGTGAAAATGTCTGTGCTGCTCAATTTGCAGAAGCAAATAATTGCTAAGAGGTCCTGTTCTTTCTCCTCAGATTCTGCAAGAAAACCCAAGCTGTATGTTGAGGTTAAGCAGAAGAAGTGTAGGTCTTATGAAACGGTGCTGGAGAAAAACTCCCTCCCTTGACAGAAGTACCCCTGGCTGGCAGGCTTTGAATGGCAGAAGTGCACAAATTAGTTGGTCATCACCCTGCCAGGTACCACCTTCTCTTTCTGTGGCTGCGGACTCAGCACTGTTAGTATGTCCTTCATTTCTGACTGTATCTGCCCCAGGTTTGCAAAGCTGGGATCATGGTCATCTTTTACAGGAGGCTTACAGCAGCAAGAGGAGTGTTTGGGATATTGGATGGTGTCTGACAGAGGGACAAGGCCTCATGATGCCTGCTCTGGGCTGCTCTGAACCTGGCTGGTAGAAGCCTGGGCACAGGCCATGCTGTGTGCTCCATTTCCCCTTGGGTTTAAAAGTTTCTCTAGAGGGAAACTTCTCCTGTGAGGGTCTTTTTGCTTTTGGAAGAGAGTTCCCTCTAGGGAACCTTTTAAACAGCTGTGAAAATTTCCTTTTCTGAGTTGTCCTTCAGGCACTGAATGGCAGCGATATGCCCTGTGAGGAAGATAGCACATGGGGTACGGGGGTTGGCTCCACAAGCAGAATCCCAACTTTCTCCCCCAAGCAGGTGAATGGTGCTGGAGAAGTGACCTCTGAACTGCATGTGTGTGGAATTTGGATGACTCTTGGACTCGTTAGGTCCATGGCAGAGGACAATTGCTTTTGGACCTATGCATTATTATGCCCCTCCAAGATCAGAGGAAAGCTATACTTGCTGCAGCAAGCAGACTTTCACCAGGCAAACTCTCTTTACGTACTTACTATGTGAGTCAAGAGTATTTACAGGAGATCTTGCTGCCTGTAACTTAAAGCTTTAGCGAAACAAATTGGAATTGCCTTCTGGAGGCCATTGTTATAAATTACAGCCCAAACATCTGTCCACATCTGCAATGTCTAGACAACATGTCTCGGCTAGGAGAGCGAGCTGGGGGAGGCTGTGATCACAGTGGGGAGGGGCAGCAAAGGGTGGACACTGAGGCTGTGCTGAGCACCCTGCCTTGTGCTGCCCCTCTGCTTATGAGCATGATGCTCAAAGCAGGATCTGCTCCAGCCCAGCCAGGAGGGACTTCTAGGGGCATCAGAGCCAGGAGGGAGCGACATCTGCCTTCCCCCATTGCAGCCTGCAGATTGACACCAGCAACAAATTTGGCCCTTGGAAGCCTTGACTGCCATTGCCTTATTTATTGCATGTTGGAGGATGTGAGGGAAGGCAGCGCCTTCAGGCAGGCTTGTGCCTGTCTTTCCTTGGCCCCTGTGCAGCGCTTGCGATAAAGAGGCTGGGCCATCAGCTGAATGATTGTATTTTTTTTACAGTTCCTAGCGCAAACCTTCTCATTTATATGTAAAGTAGCCATTAGTCATAGCTCTGTTCCCTCACACTGCCTGATGTACAATCACATTTTGCAGTGGATGAATCTTTCCACACAGCTGCTCTGCTATGAATAATCCGTTGCTGGGCCCATAAATCAGAAAAAAATCATGCACCTCCTTTGCCTGATCCTTACACAAAGTCATATATTTTACATGAGGACAAGCTAAATATTCATGAGGCTTTAAAAGGGCTGTTCTGACTACGAGGTACTTGTTGGGGTTGTTTTTGCTCTGTCGGGTCAGATTTGGTGGTTTGGGTTTGTTTTTCATCCTCTTAAGAAGAAATCTTTCTTTCCCCTTTGCCACCCTCCAGGCAGCAACGCTGAGCTCCCGGCAATGCTCCTCTGGGCTCCTGCATTTGCCAAAGGACTGATGAATTCATCATTGCTGCTCTCTCAAGGACAGGCTGATGAAGGGTGCTGCAAATATCAGAGGACAAATCCCAGAAGCATGGAGAGGTGGCCATGCGTCAGAGAGCAAAGGAGCTGCTTTTGGGGGTAAAGAAGCATTCCCAGATCTGTTCTGGGGTCATCTGGCTGGCTGTGGAGCAGGGTGGGTGTGTCTATGTGCCCAGCCTTGCAGGGCAGCCCAGTAGTTGACACTAGGGCCTCCGGCAAGGTTGTGGGGGGAACTAGGAAGGCTGCTGACAATGGCTATAGGCTCTGTTCAAGAACATTGCTGCTACCCTGATTTCTTGTAATCCATATTTTAAACAAAGTACTTACAGAATCTATGGAGAAGACTAGGTCCAGGGCTTTAGCATCTCCTGCTTCCTAGTGGCCAAGCAATTCCAGCATCATGCAGCCCCAATATTAAGATGGGAAACTGGGAAATGAGGTTGGGATTACCTGCTCAGCATACATGCCAGGAGCTCAAACACAGGATCTGGCCTTTCCAAGACATTCCCCTACTTTCTGCCTTGGCCATCCAGAGTCTCCAGTGGCAATGATGATGCTGCGTGAGCAGGGAAAGTTCTCAATCCCCAGGAGGGTCAAGAGACCCTGACAGCATGAAGACAAGGTTTTTTCACCTGATGTCTGCTGAATTAGCAGCTCCTTGTCACTAAGGGACCAGTCTCATCCTTCCCTCGTCTGCCCTGGAGTACAATTCCCACTCACCCTTACAGTAGGACTGTCATTTGTCTGATCACATGAAAAGCTGGTTTGACTCACTGGCTTTTTTTTTTTTTTTTTTGACTCACTGACTAGAGAAGTATGTAGTTCATATTTCCTCATTTTCTTTTTTTCTGCCACTATAGTGAATTAAAACAGTTCATGCTAGCTAACAAGTGTCAGAGCTGGCACAAGGTGAGAGGAGGAAGCATGTAACTGGCAGATAGGAGAGGGGATGCAGCTCTCCTTTTCAGTGGCGCAAAACATGAATTCAGCTCAACCTGTAAACATCAATCCATAGCCTGACAATTCCAGGTTGTCTGCAGATGAGCCTCTCCAGTTATCTCCTCCACAAGTGCAGCCCTGCATGTCTCCTTAGTACTAGCTAATGAGTACTGTCCTGCTCTGGCCATACAGTGAACATAATTCATACTGTGAAGTCTTAGCCTCTCTTCTTCTGTGCTTGCATGACTGAGTGGCAATGTCCCTTTGTCCTAAAAAAAGCCCCTTTGCCCACAGGCTGAAGGGCAATGCGCAACAAATCCTCCTAGCAGAGATGTCAGCACCCTGTGTGAAACACATCGCTGTCATGGATGTGCTGGGATGGAGAGGCTGAGCTGAGCCACTGGGACACTTCTGGGTGCAGGGGCACCTGTCTCCCTCTCACGAGCTTTTATGCTACCAAATATTGTCTGTGTGCTCAGCACTGAAACACGCATGCAATAAAGGCTGTTGCTGCCAAGATCTTGCAGGACAAAGGGAATAAAAAAAGGGTCCTCCACTGATGCTCTACCCTTTTTTCTCCATCATTTTTGCTGCAACTTGGGAAGAATGAAGTCAAGGCACTGCCAAAGCAGAGGAAAACAAGGCCAAGCATACACAGATGGTGAGCCCACAAATTTAATTTAAAATCATCCTTTATTATTCAAAATATTAAAATTCAGGCAATAATGCCCAAAGGAACTGCACTGACTAAAGCTCCCTTAATGTTTCCTGGCCAAATCTTGCTGCTTCCTCCAAGGGTCACTGGGACAAGAAGTGAAGCCTCTCTGGAGCGCAGAGAGAGGTAGGACTGTACCTGCTGCAGATCGCTTAACCAAATAGTTACTTACTGACCCAACGAGTTTCCTGTAAAGCGAAGCAGCAGCTGTTCCTTACCCAATTAACGATTGCCACAGCAAATTAACACGGCGTTACACCAGGCAGGGATGTGGTCCACAGAGTCCGGAATGCACAGAGCAATATGCTATTGCAAAAAAATAATCACAGTAATATCTTTACCGTTAGGTAGCATCCTTCATCTGGAAGGATGGTGAGCTCCCTGTGCGCCATGTGCCTGGCTTCATGCAATGTGCTCAGCAGCGAGGGTGTGGAGGGCAGGAAGGGGAGTGTGTGATTGCTGTGTCCAGGGAAAAGTAAAGAAGAGCTGGTCAGGGCAGCTCTACTGTGGCAGAGCCAGCGCTGGCCACACAGGTGGCCCCTGCAATCCAAACAATTATTTCATTGGTTGTAAATCTGCTGAACTCCAAGTGTGCCTTATGCACCGCAGACTTCTCCAATGCCTCTCCTCCTGCTGTATGATGTGGCACCCTGATGGCACAAGGGCTATAGCAGGGATCTGGTGGGTATCACTTCTTGATGGGTTGGCCATTCTCCTCCTCTGAGCTGCAGTGGACACAGCAAGCTGCTGGGTGCAGAGCTGGCCATCCAGCTGCAGTGAGCATCCTGCAGTGGGAAGCCACAAGGCTGGGCTGCAGATGCAGGAATACAGGCAAGGTTCATGTGGTGAGATGTTTACCTCCATACTCAGTGCTGCTGGGCCAAGTGCTGCTTCTCCAGGTCCTTCCTCGGTCTCTCTGTGCTCTGGCAGAGACTTTTGCCCTGTCCCTCTGCAGCAGTCCTGCATGGTGGGGTCCTGATGGCAGTATAGCAGAATAACCGAGCCATTCTTCCACCAAGGTTGAGTCCAGCACCTAAACACTTGTTAGTTTTGGCTCCACTTTGTTCATGCTTTTTATGGTCCAGCGACGTTAATCCCCTATAAGTTACAGCCCAGACAGATCAATCAGCCTACAGGGCTTTGGGACAGTGGTGTCTAGTGCTGAAGCATTAAATTTTTCAATTTTCCTACAATTAGACCAGCATCAAATATTATTGACAAATAAACTGTGCAATCAAAGCCTTGAGCCTGTCCTGCTGCTATGAAGAGAAACCATTTACATTCCAGCCAACTGCAGGATGCCCGGGGGGAAGGAGACACTGGAGAGCCACGTCCCAAGCACCAGCGGCCCCTGGATCCCTGCAGTACTGTTACAGGAGCCATCCCTTTGTAATTATAGGACTCCCTCATTATAATTACTGTTATTTATATAATTGTAGTAAGTGTTTTCAGCACTGTCAGCAGTCTGAAAAATGCCCAGCCCCATCACAGCCAAGCATTTCATGCATTTCACTGCTAAAAGGCTGGACTTAAAGTATGGTGACCAAAAGTGTGGCTGGGCCAGTCCAAGAATAGCAGCTCATGTCCTGCTGACCTGAAATCTTTCTTTGGAAGATTTCTATGCCTTGGGATTGTAGAGGGAGGACATAAAGTTATTCCCGAGTCTTCTCAAGCTATTGCTCTGGAAGCGTAGCTCATTCCAGCACCACACCTTACTCAGGCTGACGTTCCCTGTCACCTCTGCTGGGTCATTGACTGGAGGATGTGCTCCTGGCACTGGGTCTTGAGGCACCACCTAGGCCATACATCGCTGTAAGGAATCCACTAATGAGCACATTGCATCATTTTTTTCTCTGATTACCCTGTTTAAAAGTCTGGAGGAGATGGGTTGTTTCAACAAGGGGAGGAGCTAGTGCACAAGAGGCACTAGTTTCATACCTGTAACTCAAAGCTTCACTTTATAGGTTAAACACGTGAACAGGAAGAATTGGTTTAAGCTGCATGTCTGTGAGCAAGTGCTGCTGTTTGTGGCTAGCTCCTTTGCATCTAAATAGGAAGAAATTTAGGGTATCTCACTTAAGATCCAGAGTTAAATAAATAAATGCAGCAAGAAAAAGAATCTGAGTGTTTTACCGGATGACAAACTGCTAGGATCAGTGTAGTGCTTGCTTATAGAGAAAAGAAAAACTTATTGGGGTCTTATAACTAGTACTAAAGTCACAGAAGGTAATTCCTCTCTGCTGCTCCATGCAAGGTGGCTTCAGCTTTTGGGCACACTATGACAAACGTAGGAAAATTGGAAAGAGATTAGACGAATTTAACAAATCCAAGATTAGAAGCAATGGCTGCCAAAGAGGGAGCTGGTTTTGTTTGGTGTGCAACAGAGATTAAAGAAGGATGGGGGGCATATGGTAAATATCCTCCAGTCTATCCTATGTGCAGCTCCGATTAAAGGGATGCTGATCATTTGGTTGGTTGGTTGGTTTTGTCTGTTTGCTGCTTGGTACAGCAAAGAGAACTTGGCCCAATTTCTAGGGAAAATTGATGTAGCAACATTATTAGAAAAAAAAAAGGTAGGTGTAAGGTCACTGAAGCACCACGGGAGGCTGTTTATATGAGGTGTTTTCCTCATGGGATGGGTTTGAACAAACATCCCTCATCATTTCATACCCCTGCCAAGATGCAGCTACGGCCCTTTCAGCCCCATCTTCTCTCCAGAGAAGAGTCACCAGATATTCTGGGTACTTGTTCTGTGCACGCAGTGCACGAGGTTAGTTTTAGACGGTGTACCGGCAACAACTGACTTGAAATTCGACAGTGCACAAGCACAGAGCACAACTAGAGGAAAACAAGGGACCAGTGAAGCTCCGGCGGGCGCCCTGCGCAGGGACCCTGCTGCAGCTGC
>VWZK01000121.1:128657-166868 GCA_013396935.1 Baryphthengus martii | reverse complement strand
GACAATTCTATGATTCTATGAGAGCTGTAAATACCGACACTTAAATCTTTTACCTGCTGCTGCAGCAGCAGCATATCATTGGTAGTGAGTGTGAAGAGCACTTAACTTTATTTAGGTTTTCAGAGTTGGCCTTTGGCATGGAAAACAACCTTGGGGGTCTTGCATCCTAGATGCTCTTCAGATGGAACTAGTTTACTTAGATTTGAGGCATGATACCCGTAAACTGTAGTTTCATTCTCTTTCTTTATTTGTTGATATTTTTAAGTGTTTTGGCCAGAAACATAGGATTTAGAAATGAAAACAAACTGTTACCAACCGAGTTGAATGTAAATTTCAGGTGTCCAAAGCTGTTATTTCCCCATGGATATCATGTAAATGATTGGCAACACTTGCTAAAAGTTTGTTTTGGATTAGTGATTCAAGTGGTACAGAGTTAAATCTAAGTTCATCAAGTAGCAACAATTCTATTAAATCTTCAGAACATATGCCCAAAAATGAAATTGAGGAAACGCTAGTTGCAAATTTCAGTTTTTAACTGAGCTTCAAAACCCTTGTGTGGCTTCTGGTTTTAACCTTGTAGAACGTGTTTCTCTTGAGAATTTTTGACCCTTTTGCTAGTAGCTTCTAAGTTTGTCAGATTTATAGAGTCTCGGCTCAGTGAAGTGAGAAAGTACTATGGATACCTGAATAGGCAAAGTAGGAATTAGTGATAATAAACTACCCTCTTTAGTGTGTGATTGGCCAAAGCAGTGTCCCAGATCTTGTTGCGCTTGTGTTTGATCAAGCTTGGTAGTTGCAGCCTGCCTCTAGATAGTAAGTTTCATATCCTGAAAAGTTTCTGCTGAAACATTTTTGTCTTCTGCCAGGCAGCATTGCGAACCTGCTGTGCTGACTTCTCGTGTACTGCTTTTTTCACCCCATGTGCTAGGATTCCCATCCCAGGGCTTAGAGCAGGCATTTCAGATCTTCTGTAAGATCATGTCTGAGACCTGAGAGAATTCTTGTCCATCTTGCAGCTGGCTGTATTCCACTTGAACCATAAAGCTCTCTGACACTGTGGAGAGGCCTGAGCATGGGAGGGAGCTGCTCTTACAGTAGATGAGTCTGTTAAGAGCACCAGTTGTAAAGGAAGAATTACTGAGATCAGACTATGCTGAGAACTAAAAGCTAAACCAAGTTTCTCAATGTTTTATTAAAATGCCTTTTGTATGCAAAATGCTTGTAAAAAGTGCAATGGAAGATGTAACTTCCCTCTGTCCACTCTGAACTTTTTAGTGTATTTTTGCTTACAGGTTGGGAGGAAAGTCAAAAAAGCTTTTTTTTTTTTAACACATCTCAGTCTTTTGCTTTAGCGCACATCTGTCTAGAACATGACTTTAATTATGCAGATGAAGTAGTTTTTGTCAGACTTGGTGTGGTCTTTTGGTGTTGGTGGAGATGTGGCGCAGGTGTCTTACTCTGTGAGGTACCAGTTGCAGGTATCAGATTGGCCCTCCTCGGAAACATGTTGTAGTTCCTGCCTTTTAGTACTCAGAAGGTGCCCAGGTGCTGCAGTAGTGGCACTGCTGCAATTGCCTACACAGAGGTGGTAGATCAGCTCGTGCATCCTCTCAACTAATGCTGAATCATTCACAGTGTAGTATCTTGTTCATCCAAGTGTGTGCTGCACTTTGTGTACAGCTTCCTCGTTGGGTGGATCGCAGTCTGGGTTGAGGTGGTCTTTGCTATTAGTTACTGTTTTTTCCCTGAGAGTTTCCCAAGTGTCATCACAGGTAAATGCTCAAATCCCTTTTGGAGACCTCTCAGCTTTTGAGAGTTTCATTTTTCATATGGAGTTGTGGTAGACTTCATTTCATGATGAAAAGGAGCCCTGTAGGTGATAGTGTTTTTTGTGCTTCTCTAGAAAATAATACTTTTCCCACTTGAAAATGTCAGTACCTAATTTTTGGCATTGACTTTGAGCAGCTCTCTTGAGTCACAAGGTATTGGGCAAGAATAACTTGGAGATTTGGATTTTATTTTAATATCTAACTCTAACAGAAAAATGTTGTGGAGATTCATCCGATGCTAATATTATGAATGAAATTGCCTTGCTTTGGAGTATCTATATTTGATGCTTTGAAAGACAAACTGGACTTTTTTTTTCCTGTGTGCTCATGTCTATGCAACTTTTCCACGGGAGTAAAAGAAGGATGCCTTCTTACTGGCTGTTGCTGTTTTAATTGCTTGCCAATGAAACAGTATTACGTTTGGCTAATATCTGCTACCAGTTTCCTACGTGGTCAGCTACAATATGCATCATCTAATACTTCAAGGTTTAAGCAATTTATTTAACTTCATTTGCCTACTCAATTTACCTCTAAATTTTAAGAAGACCTTATTTATTTCTGATATTAAATGGCTGTGTGTTAACATTATGCGATATTAGACAACTGCTCACCAGAAAAGACTGGTTTTGCTGGTGAATGCGTGTTTTTTTATCGTGTCTTCTGCATGTCAGCTTTCAAAATTGTTTTTTTTTTTTTGAATGAAAGCCAGTTAACAGATTTAAAATATGGCCTTCTAAATTATATAGTCCAGTGTTCTGCAGCTACACTGAGGATTTTACCAGTGGAACCTGTCTCAGGTCACCTCAGCCCCTTTTCATGTTGCTACACTACTACACCTTCATAAACTATAGTGCGTAAGATGCTGAAGCACAAGGTAAAAGAAGAGGCAAATGTGCTCATTAGCTTCAAAAAAACAATGCACAAAACCCCCTCCCAAAACCCCTTTCCTTAAAGAGCTCTGTTTTTATGCCTTCAAGAGTATGACACGTCTGTTGTCGTAACCATTCACAAAAATACTAGAAATGGGGTGCTCAGTAAGTAACTTTCATATTTCAATAAAGTGTTTAAAACTGTAGATACAGTATTTTAAGTATGAGTGCAATAGGCTCAACTGAGACTTTGATTAAATGTCATATAAAGTAAACTACATATGCCTGCATAGAGTAGGAGATATTTTTTCAAAGTAGCTTCAAATGGTTCTGTTAAGTATACGAATGTTCTGATGATTATCTTTTTAATTAAAATGAGAAATCTTTGTTTAAAGTGGCATTCTTTTTTACGGCCTGTTACAGTCTCTGTAACAATCATTTCTTAAGTCTGAACGTTTTTAATTCCAGGAATCCATTTATATAAAACTATGTTTAGACTTAATTAAGGAACGATTCTTACAAAGCTTGTAAATAGCCAGGAAAAAAGGGACAGAAAATAAAACTGACATTCACACTTAACAGAATGATTGTTACAAGGTATGTAATATGCTATAAAAATACAATAAAGCCCTTTTTATAAGAGTTCATATTTTTTGTTCCTCATTTTGAAAGGTATTTAAGAAAAATATCAAAGCTCTATGAAGCAACATCTGTTTTCTTGAATGGACTAGTGACAACTTGAGTTGTGTTTAGTTAACAGTGCTTGGTGCTGTACCTGCCCAGTTTGGGACCCTTTCTAGGATGGTTTGGCAGACGGTAGCTTAACATTTAGTGAAGTTTCATATTCTTAGTTTTTCTGAATGAGTCAGTTTGCAGTACTTCATTTAATTTCTTGGCTTGTGAATGGAAAGATATTGATGCTAGCATTCTTCATGAGCGTCTTGTTTCCATTTCATCCCCAACTTACTGGGTAGCATGATTCTAGGGGATTCTGATGGCCCTCCAGTTTCACACCAAAGTCTTTTGGTTGTCTTTTAAAATTAATTTGTGGGGATTTTGTTTTTTTGGTAGTTTTTTTTGTTTGTTCTGTGTTTGTTTTATTTGTTTTTTTAATGAGAAAAACCCCTGAAGTTCCTTTAATTTTTATGTTCTCATGTTTGTAGGAGCTTCCACATAACTGACAGGTAATACAGGAAGAAATAATCAGTGCAACTGATTGGATAATAGGCTGGGAATCTCCTGTTTTTTTCTTTCTTTTCCTCTATTTGTGTGTGTATGTGTCTATATAAATATAAACGGAAAAGATGGACAAAGACTTCTACTTAAATGAGGTTATGTTTGTATGGAACCTGGATGATTTATGGTGTCAGGAAGACTGGTATTTTTAAGACCTAGGACTTGTTAGCTATTGTTTTAAAGCTCTGCTTTGAGGACCTTACAGTCTTCCTAATAACATATTTGTGTTGTGGTCGTTGCTGAAGAGAATCCTGGGTCTCCAAAGCAAGGGTACCGTGAAAGCAATGAAAATAATTTTGTCAAACAGCTGGCATAGCAGAGGGTTGCCTCCTAAGTGCAGGGTTGCAAATCCTGCTCGAATATTAAACGTATGCTTAGTAATTTTTTTCCAATAGAACTGAAATAATATCCTCTTAGTTTGAGGATTTGTTGGGACTAGTGTATTGGAAAGCAAATGCTGATTTATTTTCTTCTGCTGTAGATTTTTCTGTACTTGGTGTAGGCCTTTGGTACTTTAGTAACTTCACCCTTGCTTCTCTGGTAATGTTTCATTTCAGCCAGTTTGCTCCATTAAATGTGTGCAATTAGAAAAGCAAATGGCAAATTTGCTATCACATCGCTGAAGTACTTAGTTTCATAGACTTAAAAAGCAGAATTTGTTGCACCGTGCTCTCCACACTGTAATATACACTATAAACATCAGAGAGAATAGGCTGACCTTAATATTTGCTTCCCAGACTAAATCGCCGCCTTGCAGCAGTTATTTCCCACTGAATAAAAAGTTTAATTTCACGCCCTGATTAGTGCTAGTATGTGCAGGTGGATATTTATTTTATGCAGCTAAACTAATCTGCCTTGGCAAATTATTTGCCAGTCAGCAGAGCTATAATTCCTCATGAGTATTTGGTACTAAATTATAGTTCTCATTAGTAAGATAAAGCAGACCGTTCTAACCACAAAGTTTGGTTAGGCAAAGGGTTTCCTAAATAATCTTTGGAAGATACAAGTGCAGTGGCCTCAGTGCTCTTAATATTCTGGAGTAGTTTGTGATATGGAAGAGGTAATGAAGATATCAGAGGAAGAAAATAAAATTAATCAGTAGCTGTGTATTATCTCTAGAGGCAAGGTGGGAATGTACAGTGTTTGAGATTGCCTCTTTAAGAGGTGCCTAATGAAGAATAAATGAAATTATGATCTCTGAAGTACTTCCAGTGGCCGGCCAAACTCTGATCACCGGGCCATAAAAGAGATGAAAATATAAAGTTACATTGTTTTCTTGTTTATTAGCAGTTTTAGCAACTATTGGGGTAGCGGAAAGGACGACTTGAGACAAGAAGTAAAATGGCAGAGGAAACTTCATGGTCTGGTCTCATTTAAAATTCACTTCATGCTCAAAAATCATTTTAAGTGGGGATCAGAAAGTATTTCCTGACGTGCGAATGTTGACTGGATATGCTTGTCAAGTCAATGTGTCCATCCGCTGTTTTCTTTTCTTTGGTTTTTACTATGCTGGTAGTTTGTTTGCATCGTAAAACTTGCTAAGGAGAAATACTTATTTTCTGTTACAAAGAGAGTCTCTTATACCTGGCAATTATGAATTTTCATTAAGAATTGAGAGTAGGGAATTCTGCTGACCTTTTTTTCATCTGTATGGATGCATTTCTTGTCATATTCATTTTCTTGGTGATTGCTGTACGTGGGGTGTAAATGATCAGATCATGTCTAAGACCAGCCAAACCAGTAAGCCAAGCAACTTGATTTTGTTGTATAAAAATTTTCATGCTGAATTCGACAATGCAGCTGGAATAAGCTGTTTTCTCACTTCCTTGTCTGCTTACATTTTCATCTCTGGCCTCCACGTGTGCTGGTGAGATTTGTGGAATACCTAACCATTCTCAGTGGCAAACTTAGTGTTTCTCATATTCAACTTTTTGTTTGGTCTTCCTCATTTCCTCCTTCCTGCAATTCAAGAGATGCTTAACAAGGCATATTATTTATATGTTTTAAGTGATTTTATACAGAAGGGCTGAATGCAGTGGGTATTTAGCTGTGGGAACTGAAAATGAGTTGCAGCATTAGCAGAGTCCAGTGGCTGCAGCTATATAGTAAGTGCTCAAAATACAATTAATAAGCAATCAAACGTGAAGCTGTTTTCTTGACAGGATACTGATTAGTACAGAGAAAAACTTCTTGATTTCACAGAAACTGCTGAAAATAAACATCCTGCGAGTGGCATTAAATATGTCTGCCTGTTAAACAATGGCGCTTTTTAGTATCTCTTTATCTGAGGTCTTGAGGAACTCTGGTGTTGGACAAATCCTACCTCTGCTTTGCAGAAAAGGAAAGCTGAAGCTCTGAGATTTGCCTGGAGTCATGGACTGGAGGAATTTGTGTAGGGTCATATGTTACACTGATAATAGAAGACAGAATAAAAAGAAACTCGTTCTGCTAATAGCTAGCCTCCTGCTTCTGACCGTGTTTTGGTTAATTTTACAATTGACTAGCCACCTGTTAAGATAACACATTTTATCATTAAACAAAATTAATTTTAAAAATGGCTTGAAACTGTCTGATTTTAATGGGATCTGAATATTCTTAGTTTTAATCTGCCTCATGAGGCTTGTCTTTCTTCTGGGAAGTACATTGTTACATCATTAAAATATCATCCCCTACTGAGAGAGAAATCGGTCCCATTCACTAAATGGCAATGCTGAAACAATGACAAGTATTTCTAAAAACTGCATTAAAATTCATTTTTTTTTTCTTTCATCTGCAAGTTCCGTGGTTCCATTAACCAATGGGTGCTCAGCCTGCTTGCAGCTGCGTGTGCGCAGCCGAATTTGTTAGCTGTGATGGCAGAAGGTTTGAGAAGCGATGATGAAGACTTTCAGTTGTGAAGTATTTCACTTTTCCACGGTGATTTTGCTTGAAAACAAATGATTAATGGTAATTTTGTGCTCTCTAGCTGCTTCTAGTCCTCCTCTATACTAAGAGTTGAGAAACGTCCAATTTAATTCTCCCTCCCCCCGCTGCTGAAACAGGGTCTGTGCATTCATTTTGATGAGAGCAGCGGGAAGGAGAGAATGAGGAAGAATGGGAAAGCTCAGCAAGGGGTCTTGCCAGTCTTCTTGAGGGAAGGACAGAAATGTTTACGGACTGTGAGCAGGAGCCATGCAACGTCTTGGCACAATCTTCTGGAGTAACCAGTCTGGACTAGCAGAAGCAAAGAGCTTTAGTTCTGGTTTAATCTCCTTCATCCCATGGTAAGAAGGGAAAAGTTGCAGGACATAGTATGAAGGAATGAAGAAGTTCTTAAGTGCGGTTGTCTGTTAGCAGAACAATAATGAGTGTACTTCTAACTAATCTGCATGACCCATCTTCAGGAGCACCTGGAGCAAAATGATCTGAAGAACATTGTTGTAAGAGAGTTTGGGAGGTACCAGCCAGTGCAGAACTCTGGTGTGGTTTTCCATGAGCTGACTTTGTGCATTTATGTGGTTTCTCAGTGTTTGTTTGTAGAATGCTCCCTACATGTTTCCAGCTAAAGACACAGTTATTCTTGCAGATTGTGACTTGTTTTCGAATATAGAAAGATGGATGAAATATTCAGAAGAAAGGTGATGGCTGTCTTTGCTTGGTTACAAAGCAGGGCTAGACTATGTTCTGACTAGAAAAGAAAATCTTAACGTTTCCAGATGTTTGCCCAGATAGCAACCAAAACAGTCTCTAGTTTCAGAGAAAAATGGTCTAGTGTGAAAGTCTGTCATACAATGTAGTCACTCTCCCTCTCTGCACACGTTGTTTGTTATTTATTGAGAGAGCACTGTAGAATGGAGCAGTGTTTATGTAGGAGTTGCTTGTAGTTTATGGATAGTTGGCCTCTAACTCTGTTAGGAAGATGCTGGTGATTCTTCAGCATTTGGGGTTGTTTGTCGGGTGTGCTCAATGCCCTGCCTTCTTACTTGCCAAAATTCTCAATGGGATTGAGAAATGCAGCCAGCTATCGTTCATCTCCTGCAAATTAGAACAATGAAAAGTGGGCATAGTCTCAAGAAACGATGGATCAGTCCTTGTTTTAGAAGATGGGTCTTGGAAGCATCTCAGTAGTTTTCTGAAGAAATCCGAACAATGTCAGCACAACCTCTTCAAATATGACAGACGGTGTTTTCTGTTTCTGACAGATTCGAAAGAACAAAAATCTACTTTCCCCACTCGCTTTCTTTTTGTAACTTTTTTCTTTTTTTTTTTTTTAATCTTTTACCTGGGATGACTCCAGTGAAGTGTGTTGTTCTTGTACTTCATCACAGCTGTTGTTTATAAGCAAACATGAATGTCCTGAAAGTTTCTTTTCCTCACAAGAAGATATATCAGTGTCTCACTGACCTTAAAAATAAGACACTCTGCAGAGGCAAATCAGTACGGAGCCCATCAGTAAGGGGAAACATCTCTGTACGGCATTGGAACAGGTCTTGAGGAGCATGGGTTCTTCAAGTCTGATATTGGCAGACTGTAGTCTGTAGTCTGTTTGGCAAGCTACTCAAAGCAGTTCTTAAGTGAGTGGAATTTTATTTGCAATGCCATTGTAAAGCTATTCCAGATTGGACCACTTTGAAAGCTAGAGTTCTCGTTCTTACTTTTCAGTTTAACTTCATTGATGCTAATTCATTCTCATTTGTTCTTATGCCAATGTTGTGCTTGAGCTTAAACAGCCTTTTTATGTTGTTTTTTTTTTTTCTTTCTTTCTGTCCTAAGACGTATTCCTATAACTCTTGACCGTTTTAGCAGACCTTTTTAAACAGCTGCAGAACTTGCTTAGTCTCCGTGGAACCTGAGTAACCACAGCGATACAGAATATTCTAGGAAAAGTTTTATTGGTTCCTTCTACAACAGCAATGATCCCTTTCTGGGAATTTTTCACTTTATACGATATTGTGTAGTAGTATTTGCCATCTTCATGGCTGCATCTTATTGATGAACTGTCATTATCTAATGAGTAACAGATCCCAGGGCCTCTTCCCCTCTTCTCAATTGCTGAGTCCCTAGTTTGTAATAAAAATAATGTTGCTTTTTAATTTATGTACATCTTGTGTTGGTTCTCTTACCCTAATCGTTGAGATGCTGTGTCCTATGTATTTATGATGTCTCTTAACTTTGTCTTCAGCCAATTTCATTAGCACATTGGTAATTATTGGTTTTTTTAGCCGTTAGCGAGAATACTTTAATATTAATTTCAAGATTAATAGTGGATTTCAACGAGGATCAATCTCTGTACAGCCTGATGGTTCCTTTTTCATAATAACCTGTGATCCTCTACCCTTTTTAGTTTCTTATCCTCCTTACAACTCTGGTATTAGTCCTAATCCTCTCCATTTTAACTAGTAACTTCCTACATGTCATCTATCAAATGCTTAACTACTTCTAATTTGTCTGGACTTCAGTGATCTTCTTAAAGAAGAAGATTGGGTTAGTCTAGCACTAATTCTAATTTGTTCTAAATTGGGAGTAGATTTACTTATGCCTCCTGTGGTGGCTGCTTCATAGTACTCAGTCTCAGTAGATTTCCTTTTTTTGGGAGACAGGACATACTATTTGTCTATTTGTGGGGTGTTTTTTTTGATTGTGAGTGTTTGGTTGGTGTTTTTTGTTTTGCTTTGGTTTTTTTTAAATCTTTTTAAGAGTTGGCCAGTCATTTCTGCAACACCTTAGACACGTCCTGGTTAGTCTTCTGCATGGACATGCTACCAGAGGCTGCCCATTAGTTATCTTCAGCTGCTTCTTGCCTCCGCTTCATTTTTACGTCATGGTCCTCCGAGACAGCAGGCTTCTTTGGTACTTCTCATTTGAAGAAGTTTCCTCTAGTTAAACCATGCAAAGGAGCATTTGCATCTTGTGCCTGTCTCAAGGAGCTGAGAACTGTCATAGAGCTGAACTCAATACAGGGCATTTAGATCAGAAAAGGAAATTTAATATATCTTGGTAAGTACTTGGGGCAATTAGTTATGGATTCCAAGTTACTTACCATGGGTGAATAGGTGCCACGTGGTAACTGTAGCACCATGCTTTGTGAGGCAAATGAACTGCGATAGAATGGCCATTCCTGCAAAAAGGAAGCTTTTTGGTTACTTTATTGAGTAGGAAGATGTTGGCTTGAGTGCTGGAGTCTGCTCAGAAGATGAGCTCACTAGTGAAGCAGAAAATACTGCGATTGGATGCTGAAGTCTACTCTTTAAAGCATTTCCATTTCTTTAGGAAATTAAAAAAAAAAAAGATATTCCTCTTAGAAATTTGTCTGCTTAATGTGTGAACTGGAGATTTTCTTCCAGGATAGTTGGCAGAGACCTGTAACCTGTCTCTCTTGCATGTGTTTTTTGTTTTGGATTTGTTGTTTTAGGTTTTTTTTTGTCCACTACCTAAAATTCAGTAGGAGATCAGGAAGGTGTAAGTTAGCATTGTAGGTTCTTTTGCTGATTACGGAGATTGTCGTTTTCCAGACTTCTTAATTTTGTTCATCTTGGCTGTATTTTTTCTCAAGTACAGAATTTTCTATTCCTGATGCTCGGAACCTTAGAAAAAAAATTAGAATCCAGGTGAGCTTTTGACTTGTTTGTGGGCTTATAAAAGTGAGACAAGATATTTAAAAAGTGTCAGGTTCATTTGATTGATCTGTAGACAAGCTTCCAGCTTCTTTTTTATACATAATCCTTGCACCGCGAATGCCACTGTTCTTGTTAGATGCTTAACCTGGCACAAGTTCAAACAGCAGCGCAAGGAAATATAGCTTCTCTTTTCTTAATCACGGATCTCGCGGTCTTGAAGAAGGCTGAATATAGGACTTGAATTTCAGACTTAAAATGTCAAGTGGTTGTGAAATCAAGCATGTTTTTACTTATGGACTTGAAGAGGATCACTTTACACCGCTACAGTAAGCCTGTTTGCAGAGCTTGCTGTTACTTTGTCCAAAGATGGATGGAGCGCTGTCACAGATCTCCATTTGGGTTTGAATACTGTAGCTTAGTATTCTTGCAAGCCCCTAAGAAGGTGTCCAGGTGTTTAATATTACAGAAGTAGTTTTCCTGGTAGCTGCTGCTCTTGCAGGGTATATAAACTTGTGTCTTTTTGTCTGTCAAGGAATATAAATATTCTCCAGTGGGAGCTGGCTTTGAACAGATCTTAGTCAACATATTCCAAACAGATTCACTACAGAACTGGAGTAGCCATGTTCACCACATGTGGTGAATTCAGTAAGTTTGCAGGCTGTTGGAGTCTACTCTTGAAGAGTGCTGTGTCCTTCTGAAGGAATTTGTATTGCACTGTGAGATTTGCCAGTCAGCTAGCTCAGTTTGTTCATTCCTTCCACAAAATCTCACAAAGGGCACGCTTAAATATTAGCAGTTTATGGTTTTAGAATCAGAGAGCTCATAATAATGAAAGATTTTTCAATCTTGTCTTTGGTTCTGTTGAAGAATTAGGGTCCACGGATCTAACTGTGCCTTATTTTGAATAGTGCTTTGGACAGTGGAGAAAGGTATCTGTTTGTAGTATACTCTGTAGCAGGAATTCATTTTATTGCTGTAATGCATACAAACTCATTCACGAATTCTAGGCCACAGGGGATATTTTCCTTTGCTATGGAAGTCATCTCAACTGGACAATCTTCAGTGAAACTGGCCATACCCTCCCCTGTCAGTGACTGACAGATCTAATTCTGCCTTTGTAGCCGAGAGCCTGTTAGTTAATGGAGTCGTGAATATTGTTGCTCAGCGGCAACCTTCAGAGTATTAAAATGTATTATTCCTGTTCTTCACTTGATATTTATCAAGCAAGGTGTTCTATCCAATGAATGCAATGTTATCGTCAAATAAATACTGTGTGTAGATCATAACTTAAAAGGAATGAAAATGTAAGTAGCTTCACTGTTACTTTGCAGTGACAGAGAGGGATGGGTTTAGCTTGCCTGTTTGAATTGTATGTGATAGAAACCCAGAGTGAATGTCCTCTGAGGGAAAAGGAAGTGTTATGGTTTATATGATCAGATTCATGAGACCCTTAGTACATATATATTTCATACAGGTCTTAACTTTTTTTTCTCCCTGCCCATTTCTTCTTACATGGAAGCAGATGAAATGGAGAAGCAGCAGTACTGCCTTGCAAGTACCATAGCAGGTTTCCTTTTACAATTATCATTCTTGACATATTTATCCTTTCTTATGGAAGTGAAGATGCAGATATTTAAGAACTCTTCTTGCACAGAAAAGCCCAATTTCCGCTCAGTACTTAATTAGTACTTGTTTATGACACGGCATCTGATTTGATTTTCAAAACAAATTGCACAGTAAAGAGGCTGATATTTAAACTGTATAGTAACCACAGCTCCAGCTGTGACTCAAATATTGTAAGCCTTCAGGGGTTGTGTTTAGGCTTGGAAAATAGGAACTCAGGCCTGTAATTAAATGTCCTCTAAAAATCAGCCTTTGTAGGGAAGGGAAGAGGGTACCACTGAATTTTAAATTACTGACTTGTTCTTAAAAGTCATTCTGTTGTTCTGGGCCTTGCTAGAGACTGCAGAAATCAAGTGAATTAAAAATGGAAAAGCAGATTACTGAAGAAAAAAAAGTCAGGGGTTGCCGGAAAAAAGCATGCTCAAAGTAAGCTATTCTGGCTTGTGGATTTTTAGACAATTTCAGTATATATAATAATTTAAATATATGTGTAATATATAGATGACAAGTTCTGTGGCCACCAAAAACACTGAAGAGAAAGTAGGTATTTCATACGGAGTAAAATTACATTTCAGAAGTGTGAATAAGTTGCTGATGGTTGTGAAATAAGGCATCTGCGGTGATAGAAGGCTCATTTTTAAAGCGAATCCTCAATATTAAACATGAATGTCTTGTAATATAACTCTGACTTTCTTTTCCAAATTGGTCACTCACCTAGATAAAAAAAAGTGAAATGTTCATAAAATAGCATGATAGAAATTAGCAGTTAGAGTGCTTTCAGAGATACTTTTTTTTCAGGAAAGCAAATACTGTTGTGGCTATTGAGAAAGAGAGGGAAAATTACCCTGGCAGCCTGACTTCTAGTCATGGAGAATGCTGGAGCAGGTGCTATGAGGAAAATACTACCCTTATGAATGATATTGAACCATGAGCATAAATGGTGTGTGCTCATGAAAACACAAAAATGAGTAGATCTTGCTGGGCAATTAATTGTATTCCTGATAGAATTGCCTTGACAAATAGATCATAATAGTGGAAGGTTTTAGCATTGATTGATAAAATAGTGCAGCTTTTAAACAAGGCAGTTATCTGTGTCCTGCATCTTTTAAAAGCTGGGCAGAGAGGGGCAATTTTATTTTATTTTTTAAATTGTCAAGCGTATCCGAGTTCCTCTTCTGCCATTTTGTTATCTGCTGTCATTCAGATATTGAAATTCAGAACATTTTAACTGGCCGTACTTATTTAATTGCCTGTCTGTGCTAAAGAATTTGTGCCTAGGTGTCATTCACTATGTGCCTAAGAGAATCACAGAAGTTCAGAATTTAGGAGTTTGGTTGTAAAAGTTTAGCCACTGGTGAATCTGTGAGATTTTAATTAAATTACGCTTTTCTATCAGTGCTTGTGTTAGATGTGAATGGAGGCTCACGTGTGCAAATATCTCGTAATTTGCGTAAGCAGCAGTATGTGGGTAGTCGTATACCTCATACTGTTAAAATTTGCTTTTCTCTGTAGTTTATTTTCTTCTTATATGAGGGTAGATTTATCAAATGTAAAGAGATACCTCTCTGAGAGACTTTTATAAATATGGTGTTGAGGAATCTATGATGATGCTTAGTTTTTCCTATTTGTACATTTAACTTGTCAGCATTGAAATATAAATTGAGTTTACAGTACCTGCTAATCTGTTGAATGTCCTGACTACTTTTATTACTAAATACTCAATCAACTTTATGTTGAAGTTACAAAGAACTTGTGTTGGTGAGATTTTTTTAACTAGAAAGGCAGTGTTATCTTTGATATTGGAGACACTTCTTTATGAGAGTAGTCCTGTTGATGACAGTAGATCTGCTAATACACTTACATATTTGCAGGACCAGGGCCTTCAAATTAAATGATTTACATCAGTGTCTTAAATCAATTACTCAAACTACTCTGGACCAATGGTTTTACAAATGTTAAGCATCCTGCTGGGTCTAAGAGAAAACTTGACTGTTACCCTTTAATTTGTAGGTGAGGTGACAGAAAGAGAAAGAAATGAAGTCATTTTTCACAATTTGTTGTGTGAACCTGGGCAGATCTGAGACTGGTATTCAGGTCTCTCTGCTCCTGACACTGTGGTTTCAAAAGATCGTTATTTCTGCTTGTTTATGAAGGTTTGTTTTTGTTTTTTTTCTCCGTGATAGGTACAACTGAAGCACTTGAGCCGGAAGTAAAATGTGGGTTTCTGTAGTGTTCTTGCTAGATATATAGCACTTCATATATTTCTTCCATTTTCCAAGCATGTAGAAATGTCAGCAGTTCCTCTCAGCAAAACTGTGAGGTGGGTTAAATGAGTGTTGTCCTCATTTTACGATGGTAGAGGGACTAACCACCCATGAAGTTAGTGCTAAAGTAAGGATTGGATCTCAGAGCATGATGCTTCTAGCTGTGTGACAAGTGCCCTAAAACATAGTTTGTTAATGTGTTAAGCATTGCAAGTCCAAACTCAGCAGGTGAATGGCAGTAACCAGATATACTTGACTTAAATTTATCAGCACAATGGTGGTTATTAAAATTCATGTTTAACTGAGATTACTGGCTAGGACACCAGGGCATAATCTTACTGCTACTTTGAAAGATTTAGGAGGATCCAAACTGGAGAGAAGCAAAAATAACTAATGTTCAGAGTATATTGTAGAATCCTGTAGGTGTACTTCTGTTTAGAGGCAAGAGTTTAGTCTATTCCAGTACTTGTTTTGATTTCACATTCCAAGGCTGCACTACCTCGTCACCATAGCTGGGAAGGTTTGTCATTCGGTAGTGACACATTTTTCCTCTCTGACTGATTATACTTTTTAGTGTCACAAGTACCAAGGTAGACACAGTTTGTACAAACTAAATATTTTGTTGACAGAAGAACAAATGGAGGTAAACTCACCTTGAATAGAGCCATTCTGAAAAAGAGAAAGGTTTTTCCAGCCTTCCAGAAGGAGTGGTGGGGACAAACATTTGCTGATTTGGAGAGGAAGTACAGTGAATTAAGAAAGGAATTGTGAAGTAGTTTCCAGAGTAAGAAAGATCTCTGGTGACTGCGGGTGTCCTGTCTGGTCCTCTTGTTTAGATTTTAGTTTCTAAGCATCTTGCTTTTTGGAGGGAAGGGGGAACGGTTGAATCCACTTGGTCATGAGAGTATCTTGGAACTGCAAGTGAATGTCATGACAGGGAGTGTTTCATTTTGGTTTTATGTACTTTTTTTTTTTTCCTAGCTGTAAGTTATAATACATATTTTATGCTTCCAGAACATTTGGATATCTTGCCTCTTCCTCAACCTGATAAAGCATGAAAACAATACATGGGGAGGAAATTATATTTGTCTATCCATTTGAGGCATAATTTATGGCTGTGTGTGAGTATAGTTTCCTGTTACCCTGATATTAAGGCAGCACCTCTTCAGGGGTTTTCTGTAATCTTTTCATGTTGTTCAGTGTCTAGTCTGACCACGTTGAGGATGATGACTGTAAGAACACTCTCATAGCTTGACTAATGCTGTTTTGACACTGTTCAGCTTTATGTAGTGGCAAAAGCCACTACTAGTCTCTGCTATTGCACCCACCACAGAGGCTGTGCTCATCCAAATGCATTTGTGTGGAAATTTTAAGACAATACCTAGATGTACTGAGATGAAACGTAAAAAGGTGGAGATCTTAAAAATGGTGGTGGCTTTAGTAGAAAAATGTTCTTGAAGAAACTGTTACCAGAGGAGTAAACAGGAACTAATCTGGGGAACTAAACCTGCGTATGTGGCTTAACAAAAATCTGCATTGTTTAAAACGCTCCAGAATTTAGACTTAGGTTAGCTAGGTCCCAGTGTAAAAGGAGGTCTCTCTTTATGTCTATTCTCTCCTAGCCCCGAATACACATGCCAAAAGATGGATTCCAACTTATATCTTCTGGATACCAAGCATGGCTAAAGCAGGTTGGACTGTATTATTGTTATTCATCTCATGTGAGGGACCGTGTTGGACACCTGTGCTTGTCTCATTAGTGAAGTACATAAATGAGGGTGTAATGAAGCTACGGTGCCATGTTAGCTGATACCCCTCATAGCCATCACTGTTTTGTGTTTATGCATGCTGTGTTTGTATAACATTTTCTCACCACTCTTATGAATGTGCACTTCCTGTAAATAAAAGTCCAAAAACCAGTCACCTGAAAGCGAAAAGGGTCAGAGCTTGAAAAGAAATCTGCGACAACAGCTCGAATTACAGAATTGAAATGGGTCTTCAAACACAAAGCTGCGTGGTGGTGATGCTGGTAATAATGGGGAGGCCACTGGGTTAAAACTCCAGAGAATTGCATCTAGCGTCTAATTCAGATCTGCCTGGGTGAAACAAGTATGGACACTTACTCACATCACATAACAATTGTGCAGTTTGACACAATCTGACACTGTGGGGAGTCCCCACTCGGAAGTGGCCTAGTGCTATATTACTCTGGCTGTTATTAAAGGCCAGGCTTCAGATGTCTCAGCAGTCTGCCTCTAGCAATTGCTGTCAGCTTTTCACTTTTGTGAGTGAAAAATCTCCCTTCAGAAAAAATAGCTTAATTTACAAATTGCCTGTACAAATCTCTTCTCTCGTGAAGATACACGTGCGATGAATCCTGCGTCCTTGAGAATGCGTGGCTTGAAGTTGCTGGTTTTGTAGAAAGCCAGAATGATTGTGTTGTTATGGCAACAAAATCTGGAAATATGAAAACAGCACAGATAAGCTGCATCCTGTTGTCGTGGCAACTGGAGTTGTAAAATGATCAAACGTGGTGAAGGCATCTATGGTACTGTGAGCCCAACAGAAACAAAGAACTAAGTCACTTGAGCAAAGTGGGAGAGAATGAAGAACTACAACAGTAAAACCTCTTAAAATGCAAGAGTTTCGCTGCAGGTTCTAGCAGGATGGGTTTTTTTTTCTCTTTAGTCTTGTCTCCGTGTCTTGCAAAGAGTTAGTAACTTGTTTGTGCAGAGTTGCTTCCTGCTGTCAACTGAAATTGACTTCTGTGAAACTGAGAAGAGATTAAACACCTCTATGATGCTGTGCATTGCGCCCTCTATTATATTTACATACCATTTCTTTGGATGAGTGGTATGTTGCAAAGGCAAAGGATGCTTTGGAGCGTCTCACTGAGAGACCATTTTTCTCTCTCTCTCCAAGTCCACCCTAGTGAAGGTCAGCTGGGATGTTGAAGCTGATGTTTTCTTGATTTAAATACTGCTGAGCTGGAGGCCCAGTGTCTCAGAGGAATCTCAACTGCAATGATCAACTCACAGAGCTCAAGTTTGTTGACCTGTGGGACATGGCACCAGTTTCTTTTTCTGATGCGATAGGTTGGAAGAACAATAGGAAGAGGATTGTGTGGCTGTTCTGTGTGTGGTTTGTTTGTTGGCTTTTTTTTGTTTGTTTGTTGTTTTTTTTGTTCACTTCTGAGGCAAGCAGACCTGCATCTGTTCTTGCCGTGTTGTTTTACCAATGCTCTGATTCAGGTGGGCTATCTGCTTTTTTGATTCTGAAGATACATGTTCCTGCTTTCCTTTTGATTTTTGGCTTATTGATATGGTTTCTAAAGTCTTTACTTAAATCTTCTTTCTCCTCCTTGATCCAAGGAAATGTTACTAACCTGAGCCTGTGTCATCAGCAGACGCTGTCATGGAAATAGCTTTTGCTGTTCCAATTTCAGTGCTGTGATGTCACCACAGGAAGTATATGGGGTAAATGAGTTGATAGAAAGGGTGGAAACTTTTGATCGAAAGAAGGAGCTCTCATGAGAAGCAGAGAGGTTACGTTTTTTTAAGGTGAGACTCATTTGGTGTAGGATATATGTCAAAGGTCTTACCTGTAAAGTTCTTTAAAACCTTATATTACAAAGAAAGCTACTTTGGATTTGTTTTAAAAGCAGTAGTTTACATATGTATCTAGATGGGATGGTTCTTGTGCATCAGATTTATCCTCTTTGTGTCTCTGTTTTCAATAGGATCCTAACATAACGATTTTTTTTTTTTTTTCTTCAACATGGCTGAGTATTGATCTGCTGCCTGGCTTTTACAGAGTGGGAAAAGTAACCCAGTAACACATTGTATTAATGTGGGCTAAAGCAGTTTATGTTACAGATGAGGTGGAGGAAGATGGAGTTCTGCAAGACTGGACACATACTATAAATATCCATAAAACTGACAATTTTATCTAAAAACAGTTCTGGCTGGATTTGCGTATTTTCAGCCTACTTAAACTGGAGATAATAGTTGAACACTACCTGAGCATGTGTCGCCCACACTGATGCCATTACCCTCTGCCCTTTAATGGCAGGATTTTATATTTAATGTTGCTGTGCTGCAGTGGAGAGCTGTATTGTGTTTCTGTGTGGGCTCAGGGAAATACAATACCAATGAACAGAAATACGTGTTGCTTTAAGAATAGCATTTTAAGTAACCTGCAAAGCTCTCTTTGGCTGTTTCCTGTAAGTTTATCGTTTACAAAAAGGCAAACATCTACAGTTAATTCCTTCTGCCTTGATCTTCATTGAAGCTTTTCTTTGAATGGCAGTGTTGTGCTGCCAGCAGTCTGAAACTTCCCATCACAGAGACGTTGACCGTTTGAAGACAAGATGCAATTCGACTTCTGAGGGGAGGAGACGGGGAGGAATATTGGTGTATAAATATGATC
This sequence comes from Baryphthengus martii, assembly GCA_013396935.1. NCBI lineage: Eukaryota > Metazoa > Chordata > Aves > Coraciiformes > Momotidae > Baryphthengus > Baryphthengus martii. The sequence goes on along the minus strand of VWZK01000121.1, from coordinate 148,023 downwards.
AATAGACATGACATTCCAAGTCCCATATTATATTGACACCTTCTATGATTTAAGCCAGACTATGGAATTGGGCAAATTAAGCTCTTAATTAGCTGAAACACTTACAAAACATTATTTTGATTCCATAAATGGGGAAGATAGGAGTACCATTTTAGGTGGCTTGTGAAACACGGTACTTCAGAGTTAAAGCTAATCCCTTTTCTTCGCATACTGTTGTGACCAAATATGTGTTGAGTAGGATATATAATATATTGCACTTATCTGAGCCTTTCTGCCTCCCACTGCCTTTTGGAGTAGAATTTTTAGAGCCGAGTTATAAACCTGTAAATGTATTTTATGCTGGAAACTGTTGGTGCTACCTTAACTAGATTGGTACCAGCAAAGGCCATTGTAATCAAAAAAAGGCTCTTCAGATATTAATGGTTTGCACTTAAGTCAGCTGGGAAAGAGTGTAAAAACGAGGACGGGTGAGAACAGGATTCTCCCACCAGAAGTGCACTTTCCTAGAAGAAAAAGTGCAATGATTCTGGAAATATTTTATTTTTGTAATTTTGTCATTTAGCTTCTCCTCCTTAACTTCTGAAGCATGTATTCTGTTTTCAGTGTATCTATATGCTTTTTAAAATCCAAATACTAATTCCTTGGATGAAAAGTAAAAATAAGCTTTCTTTCTGCTGTTCATTATTAATATTTGGCAGTCATGCAGTACTTTGAGAACGCAAAGTGCTATGCAGACATATTGATTATCCTTGAAACGCTTTTGTACGGTAGGTTCTTAACAATAATCTTGAGAGATTTTAAGGATTTAAAGAAAACTAGAGATAATCGGAATTCTCAATGTAGATTTGTTTTCTGCAGTTTTTGTGATGGATATCTAGACCAAAGTTGTAGGAGCGTCCCAAGCTGAAGAGGTTTCAACCCGTTTCTTAAGAGTAGGGTTGGATATTTTTTTAAAAGCCTTCAAGTTCAGGTTCAGTGATGATCAGGCAGTTGGTTTATTGCTCCTTCTGCTTTTTGTTATAAAGGTGGTGATTCACTGTTCTCTTCTTGGCTCCCTATTTTTCAGTTTTTGGTGTTTATACGCCAGAGGTTCATAATTAAGGACACAGTCTCTGACATGTACCGCAGGCAGGGTAGTTCTGTTGTCCTTGCTGTGTGGACGTGAAATTGAGATGCCATGTTATTCCGCCCAAAGTCATGCAGAATGCCTATGTCAAAGAATTAGATTTATTTCTTGTGGCATAATAAGATTTTAAATTGTTCAGAATTGCTGCAAGATCAGGCTTTGGACGTCGATGGAGCTTAACAGCAACTATGTTTTCTTGCTTACAAAAGAGCCTAATGCTCTTGGTCTTGCAAGATCTGTATTTTAATCCCTCAGATGGTTTCATGCTTTAGGCCTTGGTGAGATTGCTTTTAGTAAATTGGGGTAGTGCTTCCTTTTAGCAACACTGTCTTTGATGTTTCTTAAAGAACCACACACAAGTCTCTTCGTGTTCTGCTCCTTAAAGAAGGGTATGGCATCTGAATCTTAAAGCTCTGCATGTGCACTGGTTAAGATTTATCAGCTTCATGGGTTAAACAATTACAATTATAGAAACATTAATATTGTGTAGTTTAGATATGATCTACACAAGTTCCCTCAAGCATTTTGCAATTGAGCATCTTGTACACTTTATAGATGGGAAGTTGGCCCCTTTCAGGGGTATGTAATTTCTGTTAATCTGGAATTTTGGAGGTTGAACTCCAGTAACCTCTCTTTGGGGAAAATATTCTTCACAAGCATTTACTTAAAAACTGCGATTTGATCCTTCCAGATACCACTCAGGTAAGAAACTATTGGGATAATCTGAATACGTATACTCTTTTCACTGTCCCTTACATTTGATATTTAAGAGGAGTTAGTGAAGTGGAATCTCTTGTAAAAAGTTACTGTAAACTAGGGAGTTACCAGAAGATTAGAAAAGAATTTGCATAATATCTGTGTTAAGGGAAATTTACTGAGCAATTACATGAAAAGTAGGAGGCTGAAGGTAAAGGAATCCTTTACAGCAGTTTGAGCTGTATGTGCCCAGCAAAGCTTGCCAAGTGTAGTAACCCCTCGAGCCGCAGTGTGAAGGGAAAAACTGCTGCACTGAAGGCAGTGATCTGTACCTCAGTAAGTTCAGCATCTCTATATTTGGAATCTAGGAGGAGTGTTATATTTGAACCCTGGTAGCATGTGTCAGCCTCTGATTTGTGAGGCCTGATTGTTTTGAAGATAGATCCTACAGTTGTCCCAGGAACATAGTCTTGGCTTTCCCTGTGAGGTGTTGGGTTGCTTGATTTGCAGTTCTTGAAAATACTTCAGAGGTCTTTAATAAGACAGCTCAATTACTTTTATTATAGCAAAACAGGAGTATAAACCATTTTAATCATCTCCATAGATGCTTTTGGAGATGTGACCAAGATGTCTGAATGTAATAAAAGCTGGGAAGTTGTGCAGAGCACTGGTTATGACAGCAGCTGCACGTTGCCCCTCATGGTTTTGGTGCAGTATGTGCCAGCTAGAAGACTTGACAGTTTATGGGCTAGTTGGACCATGGGATGTCCTTCTCATGGTCACGCTCCGACGAGTACTGTAGTTGCCTCTTTGTTTTATAAATTCATTTTCCTGCCATGGAAGGACTTTCACATAAAACTGCTAGTGACAAAGTTACAATTACGTTGTTTTAACTGCAGAGAACAGTGGTCTGGGGTGTTAAAGAGGTGTCAATTTTAACTGTATGGGGTTTGGCTACTCTTTTTGGCTTAATAAAGACTTAAAAGTTTTAACATTTTTCTTATTTTCAAGTGAAAACAGCCAAAAAAACTTTTGGAGAAAGTTTTGAAAGTATTAATTTGCTCTGAGTCATGCTAGTCTCTTTGGTAAGTTCATAATTAGGCAGGATTTTTATTTTTTTTTTTTAAATGGGTATTCTTGTCTCTCAGGTATATAACTGCTCCATAACTAGTAAATCTGTATTCATGTGTTAGGGTTTTTAAAGGCATATTATTTACACAATTCACTGGAATGGCTCCTTTGAAAGCTGGGTGGCTCTCTCATGTAATTACGTATTTAGTATGCCTCTTATCCACTGTTGGGATGGGGAAGAAAAAGAAAAAAACAAAAACCACAAAGCCCCCTAAAAGAAAATACTAAGATAATAATTAAAAAAGAAAATCTCTTTCCATTTTTGCACTTTAAAAAAAAGTTGTATCATATACCTTTTTCTTAAATAAGAAGCCTATGTGATCAAGTGCTATCCAAGCTACAAAATGAAATATATATGGCAGGATTTTTAATTGTGAAAGTACACAAAATGCGCTAGAATTTTTTTTTTTACCTATATCATACGTATTTAACCAATGAGAACACCTCTCTAAACAACAGAGGGAAAGATACCTTTTCATTTTTACTTATAAATGAGAAGCTGAAAGGATGAAAAGGAAAGGAACCAAAATCACTTTTTAGCCAGAAGTAAATTTCTGAAATTAAGTTTCTAAGTTTCATGAGACCAACATTTGTAATGTAAGTAGCAGCTGCCTGAAGAACTGGTATATTTTATACAATGTATTGCATCCTGTCATGACAAGAATAGTGCACCTTGGACACAATGTGAAAGTGATGTGTTGTATTTTTGGCATTGACTTAGTTAAATATGTGACCAAAAAAAAGTGTAAGAGGAACTGAGTTGAACTGAAAAGTATTTGGATTTGTTCTCACGTTTGTGGTGTTGTAACAGGCTGAGGTACTGAATGCCTTCTTTGCCTCAGTCTTTAATAGTAAAACCAGTTATTCTCTGGGTACCCAGTTCACTGAGCTGAGAGACAGGGAACAGAATGAAGCTCCCATAATCCAAGAGGAAGTGGTCAGTGACCTCCTACACTGCTTAGACAAACACAAGTCTATGCAGCTGGATGAAATCCACCCAAGGGTACTGAAGGAGCTGGTGAAAGTGCTTACCAAGGCACTTTTCATCATTTATCAGCAGTCCTGCTTGAGCAAGGAGGTCCCAGTTGACTGTAGGTTAGCAAATATGATGCCCTTCTGTGAGAAGGCCCAAAAGGAGGATCTGGGGAACCACAGGCTTGTCAGTCTGACCTCAGTGCCAGGTAAGGTTGTAGAGCAGATCATCCTGAGTGCCATCCCACGGCATATACAGGGCAACTAGAGTGATCAGGCCTGGTCAGCATGGATTTATGAAAGGTAGGTCCTGCTAGACTAACCTGGTCTCATCCAATGACAAGGTGACTCGTTTAGTGGATGAGGGAAAATCTGGATGTTGTCTACCTCGACTTTAGTAAAGCCTTTCACACTGCCTTCCACAGCATTCTTCTGGTGAAGCTGGCTACACATGGCTTGAATTGGGTATATGCTTCACTGCGTAAAAAACTAGCTGAATGGCCAGGCCCAGAGAGTTGTGGTGAATGGAGTTACATCCAGTTGGTGACTGGTCACAAGTGTTCCCTAAGGCACTCAGTACTGAGGCCACTTCTGTTTATCAATGATCTGAACGAGGGGATCGAGGATGCCCTCACTAAGTTTGGAGAAAACACTAAGTTGGGTGGGGGTATTGATCTGCTTGAGGGTAGGAAGGATCTACAGAGAGATCTGGACAGGCTGGTTCAATGGGCCAAGGCCAGTGGTATGAGGTTCAACAAGGCCAAGTGCTGGTTCCTGCCCTTGAGTCACAACAACCCCCTGCAATGCTACAGACCTTGGGAAGAGTGGCTGGACAGCTGCCCGGTGGAAAAGGACCTGGGGGTGTAGGTCAACAGCCGGCTGAATGTGAGCCAGGAGTGTGTCCAGGTGGCCAAGAAGGCCGATAGCATCCTGGCCGGGATTGTCCCTCTGTGCTCGACACTGTTGAGATGGCACCTAGAATACTGTGTCTGATTGTGGGCACCGTGCTACATGGAAGACATTGCGGGTCTGGAGCGTGTCTAAAGAAGAGCAGTGATTCTGGTGAGGGGTCTACAGCACAAGTCCTGTGAGAAGTGGCTGAGGGAACTGTGGCTATTTAGCCTGAAAAAAATGAAGGCTTAGGGGAGACCTTGCTCTCTACAGCTACCTGAAGGGAGATTGTGAGATGAATGTCAGTCTCTTCTCCTATTAATAAGAGATAGGATGAGAGGAAGTGGCCTCCAGTTGCACCAGGAAAGATTTAAGTTGAATATTAGGAAAAATTTCTTCCCTGAAAGGGTTGTCAAGCATTGGAACAGTGCCCTGAGAAGTGGTGGAGTCCCCATCTCTGGAGGTATTTAAAAGATGTGTAGATTTGGTGCTGAGGGACAGGGTTTAGCGGTGGACTCAGCAGCCCTGGATTAACAGTTGGATGTGATGATCTTAAAGGTCTTCTCCAACCTAAATGATTCTATGAAAAATAATTGTGAATATTAGGAATCCCAGTAACATCTGAGCATGTGTTTGATAAAGCATTCCTAAGGCATGTTTCCTGAGAATTAGATTTTAGAGAGCATGCAGGAAACGGTACTGTGATGGAGACTTTCAGGGAGAATTGCGCTTGCCAGACATCCCATATTCCTTTTCCAAAGTGATAAAAAAAGAAGTCGGGAAAGATCTGTCTCCTGGTATGAAGCTCAGGTCTGGTGTATATCATTTTATACTCTATGGAGCATTCTTCTATGCTTTATCTGTTCCAGTTTGGGTGGTGGAATTTCTAGCACATCTTTTCCCCACTTGTCCTGGTTCTTGTAATGGTTACAACTTCTGTTTCTGTTTTCCTTTGTACAACCGTCTCCAGTTCCCCGGCTTACGATCAGCTGGACTAACCAGAAAAAGCCCCATTTCTTCCAGTTTTTAAACTCCTCAGCTCTTCTCAACATGTGTCATATTCTATTTATTCTCCTTAATGAAAATATTGGGTGAATATGATCCTAATTCCCATCTCCTGAGGGAAGTAGAAATCGTTATTGGTTTACCTTTAGAGTTCATCTGCATAAAGCACTGGACACTACCAGAAGGAAAATAATTGTGAACTAGGAAAGGATTGAAATAGATGTGGTAAGCAGCTGAAATTTGTATCATGTCCAGTGGACCAAAAAACAACCCTTGGAAAAAAAAAAAAGGGGAGGGGGAGGGATTTTCTTTTGGCTTAGTCACTAACCTATGAAGATGTGCAAAAATATCTTAGGTTGCCTGTAAATAAAAGGTGTTTTAGACTTGCAGGTTATCATAAAGCTGAGTGCAGGGTTAATAGGTTTATTTGCACTTTATTAGGTTAAAATGCACCACAAGGAAAGACAGTCATCTGAACTACTGACTAATTAATTTTTCTCAAGTGTATATAAAGAAAATATCCTTAAACTATTGTTGAATTTAATTTTTCTTTTGGTGGTGGTTGTTGTTTTACGGTGAGTCTAGTACAGGGAGCTGATGTATTCACACCTGTGCACTGTAGTTGTAAATTGTAATAGTCCAAGAACTTCTGTTTTTTCCCTGTGTAGAGCCACTTAGTTTTACAGGACAAGGTGATATATTTCTGACCTGTAACACAATTTGCTAAAACTGTGTTAGTTACCCTTAGTATATTGTATTTGCTGAAGGACTAGAAGAGAACAAATTTGATAAAAAAAAAAAAAAAGTCTGAAATGGTAATGTATAATCTTGTAATACAATAGCAGATAAAGTAAATAACCAATTTTTAGCACTGGCAAAAATTTAGCCATCGGGCATATATTGAGATTTGTCTTTAGGACATCAAACAATTGGAAGAGAGGGTAGGCTATTAGAGGTACAACATCTGATGTAGTAAAAGATGTTCTTGCGATATAGTTACAAGAATAACTGAATAGGTTAAAATACGGCTTCCCTTGAGCTCAATATTACTGCCCACTCAGCTCAGCCAGTGACTATGGACGCTTCTAGCCTGTTTTAATCCAAAAAACAGCAAACCCATTTTAATCACCAGTGAAGCAGCTTGTATCAGCCCCTGTCAGAAGGACAATGCCTGTCTTGTTTGAAACTATTCGGTATTTTTTTAGTGGGAAAATGTATTTCAGAGTTCAGGGAATGCGACTTCAAAATCAATTGGAAAAAGAAATTGTGTATTTTGTCAAATAATTTCCTATCTTATGCCATTCAATGTGTATTAAAGATGCTTAGCTTTTCTAAAGGAGAAGCTTTGCGTCTTTGAGTCTAAAAAGTTGTGGAGATGTCTAAAATATTAATGCAGTGGGGAGCTGGGAAGGTGGAGAGATTGCTGCATCCTGGCCCGGTACTTAGCAAGCAATATCAGTGTTCCCATTTGGACTTAGTCCAAATGCTCTGCCTCTGTATCTTTGTTTTGAAGAATCGATGTAGATTGACTTGAGTTCAGGAGAGGATTTTGTCAGTCAGCTTTCAACTAGTGAACGTTGAGGCCAGTCCCTTGTTTGTGGAGCTGACAGTACAAAAGTGAGCGTTTGACACGTGGCTTGCTCGGTGAATGGGGATGGGGATAGAGGCTGCGGAGATTTTTCAGAGATGGGGCTGTAAATGAAGTTGTTCTGTTGGGTCACTCATCTGATTTACACACAAGCTGTTTCTATTGAAGCACCTGGGGCCTTTTGTTCATGCTGGTGAATAAGCCTCTTTCAGTCACCCACTGTAATTTAGCGTCTCTGCTTCCTTCAATAGGTAAAAGGCAAGCATGGGAATGACATTTTCTCCCACACTGTGTGCAACTTCGCACTTTTTTTTACAATAGGTAACAGAACTATATCAGCAGTATAAATTTTGTTGTATACTGGAGCAGGTTCAGAAGTGATCTAAGACGTTGGTAATTTTTTATCGCATACTTCCTAATTCTGGAATAATACTGAGCAGTGGGAGTGCATGGGTGAGTAGCGATATCCTCTGTAGGTACAGATTGTTCTGCAGATCTCCAATGTTTTCCTTTGCTATTGTGGCAATTTTGGAGGAAGACATTTCATTACCTTGTAAGCACCCTGGCACAGTGGAGTACTCTGCCTGCACCTTGTAGTGACTGACATGAGCTGAAATCTCATATAAACTTTGAGGCACCAAAATCCCGCTTTTCCACTGACAGAGCGGCCTTCATTTTTCCTGCCTCTGTGTCTGTCCATGATTCAGTCAGTACGAATATTTAAAGTTACTGCTTTTGTCTTGTCCATCAGTTTTAATGGCAGTCAGTTCTTTTGAGTTCGTTATCACAGCACAAAAACATGAGCCAGCACAAGGGATGGGAAAGCTTGAAGAGAAGCAGTAAGTGGCTGGAGCAAGACATTGATAAGTCTGTATGTAAAAATAATAATTAAAAAATCACCTCATATTTATTTTGTGTTATATTATGAGCCCTTAGATGATTACCTAGTGAATTTTGCTCTCCATCGTCAGAGGTACCATGTTGCAGTTAATCTCCGTTGTTACTGTAACATTCTTGGAGAGTAATAAACAACTTTGATATAAGTAAATATATTATGAAATTGATGAAATGTTTTACCATAGATGTCCACTTCATATATATTTTTTTCTTTTTAAGGCTGATTGTCAGAAAAGCTTTTAGTAGCTGCAGCGATACATATTACATTACAAAGAAAAGGTTGCTGGCATTTGGAAGGTTTTTGTATGTGGGAATGTTTTTGTTGTTTTTGTTTTTTTTCTGGGAGGTTAGGATGACAGACAAAAAAATATGACTCTTTTTTTTGAGGCCTGTTATAATACTATGGCTGTATTTTTTTTTTTCTGTCTTCAGGAGAGCCATTATCTATACATTCACGCACTATATCATACTACGAAGTACTCAGGTTCTCAAATTTCAGTGTTGTTGTAAAGTGAAGAGTTGGGGTTTTTTTTGTTTTATTTTTTTAAAAAAAAGGCAAAACAAAATGAGGCGAGGAATTTATTTTAAGGTATCGTAAACTTTGAGTAAGCACATTTGTACAGATTATGTTCCCCAGCAGTCTTTTAGTACTATTTCTGAAGCAGCCGTGTAAATTGCAACAAAGAACGTGGTGATAGACAGGGTTAATCTCTGCGTGGCAGTCTGCACAGTACCAGATTATGGATGTTGGTGATCGCCTTTCTGCTCATTCAAGTTATGTTGCTCTTACATACTAATTTAGTGCAAGATTGTGCAAGGTTTTCTAGCCCTCTTAAGAGCAGCAAGAAACGGTGACTCAAAAGGCAGCTGTCATTTCATACCCCTTCCAGCTGCCCTTTCCACTCAGGTTTCCTCCCGTCCCCCTTAAAAAAAGAAAGGAGGTGGTGGGGGGAAGGATTGTAAAAAAGAGTATGAGGATTTGAAATCTCTAGCATCTAATCTGTCACATCCTAGATCGCTATCTGCCAATTTAAAATGTACTTGTTTTTTCCTGCCTTGCCAGTAATTAGACAAATGCAGCAGTGCTTATGGCATCAAAAACATCTCTGGCTGGTAAAAGCAATTGCTATCATAATGCATCCCAAAATTTAATAGTAGTGGTATAACATGAACAAGCAACTCTATATTTCAGGGTGCAATGGCTTTAACTATCAAAATGGCTAGTATTTTCCTTGATTGGCTGCTTTGGCTCCTTTGTTTTTTTTGTATTTGTTTTTGAATCAATTTATTGTAATAATTGTGTTTAATGAATAACAAGGCAAGCAGAAACATGAAACTCCTGTAAAAACGTCACTAAGTTCCTATTCACCTTGTATTGCAGGTTTTTCCTTTTATCCTCCTTACAGACAAAAAACCAACCCCTTTCTTTCCCTGCCAGTATTACACTTAAAGTTGTAATTTCTTTTTCTGCTTCCCTTGCAAAATTGTTTGCTTTGTGTTGTGCCTGGAGTGTGGCTGTGTGTGGAGAAGAGAGCTGATTAATTGAAAAGAAACTTTTTATTGCTGGAAAAACTCACACATTGATGTAGAAAACTGATCAAAAATTTACTTTCTTGATCCGTAATGCCTTTTTCTTGTGACTATGACATCTGTAAAGCTTTTCTCAAGGAAAAGACTCATTGAGCAGTTTACGTTCACTTAAAGAAGTCTCAGCCTTTAAGGCCGGGTGTAGTTGTGTTGATGCTGTTTGGCTAAGCCTTGAAAGTTCCTGTAATCTGTGCCATCCTGTCTCATACAGTCCCATCTCATAGTTGTCCTTTCTCTGCAGTGCTCTATGCCCAGGTCTCTGTGGCTGGGCTGCTCCAGCCTGGCGGACAGCATGCCCTCGCTGCGATGCCTCTATAACCCAGGGACTGGCGCACTCCCAGCTTTCCAGGTACTTTCTGTCTCTCCCCACTCCTTTTCTCTCCATCCGTGTACGTGTGCATCTCCTTTACTTGCTTGCTTTACCTCCATTTATTCTGCTTCATGCTGTATGCCTCTCCTGCGTCATTCAAATCTCTGGTATTTAAACCCATCTTGTGGAGATTGAGGGCAGCTTGGTGCTGGGGCGTTTCCATTACCTCAACATAATATAATTATTTTGTCTCAATTGGCTTGGTACCATAATCTTTTTCATTGGCTTTCAATTGTGTCAAAATATACCACTTAATTATATTTGGCAAACAGTATCCATCACACAGTCTCCAATCTGGCTGTTCATGCAGTGATTTCCCTCCTATCTAAATTTTCTATGCGCCACTTAGAGGAGGACTGAGTGGGTGGGTTCATTGCTGTAGTGATATTTGATGCCAGCATTTGTTTACTTAGGGTTTGTTAGCAAGAGTTGTGGACATTTTGACTACAGAACATTATTGTGCAAGTAAGCTGTCAATCAAAAGGCAGATAAAGAAAACCTGATTTTTTTTTTCCTTTGGTCTCTGAATTTGTTCCATTTAAGCTTTTCTCTGTCATGAGATGGCTTTCTGCTGAACAGATTTGTTCAGATGCTTTGGGTGACCAGTGAATCTTACAAAATGCGGACACTCTCCTGTGGGTAGAGAGTGAGGCAGCCGTTGGGTGAGCATCTAGAAGCCTAGGCAAGGCTTTCAAAATCATTTCAAGCTTTCTACAATGACTTGTGGATGTAAACAGAGATTGGGCAGCAGAGATGTTATGTTCTTGTTGGATATACTGTCTCTGATCTGATACATGGACGGCAGTGACTGAGGGACCTTGGGAGTATCTCTGTAGAGAGCACGTGTATTTGGCTCAGGGTAGCATGAATGTTTGCTTCAAGGTTTATGCTGCTGGATTACGTTACTGCTGACCTAACCTGTGTTAGAGAGTTTTCCTCGCCAGCATCTTGCAAAACCTGACATAATGAATAAGCTGGAGTCTTTCTGAGATTTTCAGTCATTTTGGTGAAAGTTCATTATCTGTCTCTAAAGGACAGAATGCAAAGATTACTTTGAATTTGACTTCTTGCTCCCAGGGCTAGGAGAGTACTGTGGAAATAACCCTGTCAGGCTCAGGGGAGGTTTAAGTGTCTCGCATGATTTTGCTGCAACTATTTTTGCTGACACAGCAGTAGTGCTGATGGAGTCTGGAAGGTGGCCTGCCAGGCCTCCTTTGCTGAAGCAAGCTTTTAGGGGAGATTTCTGTGAGGGAGGGAGAAGATGACTTTTTGTTAGTCTAAGAGGACTCTGGAGACAGCAGGCAGAGTTCAGGCTCCTGCTTTTAATCCTGATTTGCATAATTTGACTTAATATGATGAGCCTTATTTTGGGGCTTTCTGCTGTTGAATAAATCTCAGCTCTCTTTAAGCTCAGGTTTTAGAGAACCGTAGCAGTATGTGCAAAGCAATTTTTAAACTCAAATTGGGCCTCCTTTCTTTCTACTTGAATTATTTTTGATTACTCAGAATACGTATACATTATAAAGAGGAAGAGAAATTAGCTTCTTTTAGCTCAAGATGTTCTTACTAATGATAAGAACAATAACTTTTCTGCTAATGCAGCACATGGATATTTGGGGTCAAATGAGTCAGCTGCACAACCATTCACCAAGTACTGCCTTCTTGGGGGAGTAGTAGGACTTTGACATTTGCATTCCTACAGATTTTGAGAGGTGTTTCCGTTTGTATTTAGTGACTGGGAGTTGGGGAAGTCTGCACCGCTTGCCATCAAAAATGGTATACTGGTACTCTTCACAGCACCCTGACTGCTATGCTGAGTGCCAAGGTAGTGCCAATTGGGAGAGAGACTAAATTGCCAACAACAGCTTCTGCAGTGATGAGTCATCCATACTTTCTGTCCGTTTTTTTTAATGGGCTTTGATCCCCATTAACTTGCATGGTTTGAAGAGAAGTCCCCTCTGTGAGGCATGGCTTCTGCATTTTCCAATGCAAAAGTCTACACGGGAGTTGTTCAGAGCCTGCTTGAAGCTGTGGCCTTGCAGTATTTCATTGTTCTTTAATGCTTTTTTTGGTATCGAATCTTCAGGAAAGCATTAAAGACTTGTAGCCCAGCAAATTTTCTCATATTAAGTTATTTTTTCCGTAGTGAGCTTGAAGTAACTGGAGAAGCATATCAATGTTCTTTGCTTGTGGCAAAAGAGAAGATGCCATCTGGAAGGCTACTTAGTCACTGCTGAATTTGTCTAGTTATTTACATGCTTACCTTCAGCTGCTCAGATAGAAATATGGAAGGAGGTTCTTTTTGAATAGCTCAGTTAAAGCCCTGCTGACTCCTCATGGGAAGTATTGGCAGATAGTCGATTTAGCGATGATTCTGTTAAATGACTTTATCTGACATATTTTCTTCTTTGTGTGTTTTTATTATTGGAGACGCTCATGTGCGAACAGGATCTTGTGGATCCTCAGCTCTGTTCGGCAATCCTCCCACAGTGGGAAAGGTTTTAAGGCTAAGCCCATGAATGGGGGAATAAGGAGCTAGAAACGGTTCTTTTACATCTTTTATCTCAAAGGGCTTTGCAACTGATAGTCTGTGTAACTGTATTTCATAGAGATGATGGTGGAAGATGGTGGCAAATTGGAACACGGACTCCTGTAAGGCACTGTGGAAAGGGGTCAAAGAGAATAATTTAACAAGAAAGAAACCCGACCATTCCATTTTCAATGTGTTGGATGCCAAATTTTACTGTATTTCTATGAAGCAACTGTAAGCTAGGTTGCATTTAGATACTTTTAATAATAATAATAATAAAATAAATGTATGCAGAGTATATTCTTTTTCCTAGAAATCTATGCTTTGAAATTTCCAAATGTGCCAACAGGTGCCTATTTTCATGACATTTTTTTATTGGAAGATAATTACTTTCCTTTTTAAAGTACTTTCCATGAATGCTCACAAGGCTCCGTTTATGCTGCTTTTAATAGCCACAGTTCTTTGAAAATTCTGTTTTACAGTTACACCCATCAAGTATGCCAAGGATTGTATTAATCCTTCCAGGTTTTCAGAAGACCAATGTGTTTCCTTGGATTTATTTCTGTAAGCCATTGTATCAATGGGGAGACTTGAGGAGCAATTTAAAAGTCTGGCCGAAGGTTATGTGTCAGGGTAATCGCAGAGAACAGTCCAGCTCTTCCTTTTTACCTCATTGACACCTGTCACTATCAGATGCATCTTAGATTGTAAACTTTTGGGGACTAGAGTCATGCTTTTACTTTGTTGCCTGGAGCCTAGGCACCAGTGAAATAGCAAGAGTTGTCTTGTCAGCTTTGTTTTGCCAGTTCTGAAACTATTTCTGTAACAGGCAGGCTCTTGTGGTCAAAGAGGAAGATTAACTTTTGTGGTGGAGGTAGCATTTTGTTGAATGCAGAAGTCTCTACCTGGAGTGCCAGAAATTCACATTTTGCTTTACCTGAAGTGAGAGTGTTGATCACAAAGAACTACACATCATGGTTTTTCAGATGAAGAGGACTGCTTTCCTTTTGATTTTGCAGAAGCAAGGTGTGTCTTGGCAGAAGGCTCTGTCGTGGTTGAGGCAAGGGTGTGTACTGTGCTAGGCACACTGGAGAAAACGGGCACACTTGAGATTGTGCAGCAGGGACGTGGTGTACACCACTCCTTTCTTTGGGCTCAGATCACTTTTGGAGGAAGGTGAGAGTGTGAAAGATGTAAACTGTCATGATGAAAGCCTGTTGCACCCATGAGGAAGCAACAAACTCATTTCTCAAATGATTTTTGCATCTGTCTTTTTACAGTGTCTATATTTTTGTCTTAGGAAGTGGAGTATTTGTTAAAGAAGTGTGGTCATGAAATTGTTGGGAACAGTTGTCTCTAAATTTTTTTTCACACTGTTTATGCATTTTTGCCTTAAGTTGACATTTTATTGCTGGGAAATACAGCGTAAATGTGAATGACAGTATTTTATTTATACAAGAGGTTAAAGCTAAAGTCTCGGGTGTGAGCAAACTGTGCCTGCTCAGAAATGCATCTGTGAGAAATGCATTTGAAGGATATCTGTTGGCTTTGGAGCCAGTGTTCGCTGGTGTGCACAGTTCTGTCTCTAATTGGGAGAGAGATGGGGTGTCCGGTCAATAGACTCCGTCAGTGTGGAGACGTGGCTGCCCTCGACCGAGCCTGCTTTGTATTCCCCGCTCACGCTCTCCCAGCGGCCGGGTGAGATCTGCCCGCGGGGCTGTTTGCTCTGCGCCTCTAAAACGAAATCATAATTTTGGTGACTAATAGCCAGAGCATGTGGCTCCAGCACCCCCCGGCTGGCGGCAGGCTCTCCCCTGGTTATGAGTGTAGTTAGGTGGCCCCCAACTGTTTACAAGACAGCAGAGGTGAGATCTTTGATTGACAAGTCAGAAATGCATTAGATCATTCCCTCTGCCAGTCTCTGGTTCATGCTGTTAAAAATGTCAGCCTCTCCAAGTTTGAATGGCAGCCCGAGGGCCTCAGAAGCTTTTTGTTTTCTGAGATGGAAACACAAATTGGATGTGTGCCTGAGCGCTTCATCCTGGGCTGTAATTTCATCTTTTAGCTAAGAACCACAAGGTACATGAGCAAAGCACCCTGTAAACAATAATACTGGGGAAAAAAATAAACAAGGTCGTGTTTCTGGTACGTTGATCCACTGGTGTCCTGACCTCTATCAGGTTGAACATCTCCACTCTGATTGCTGTTCCCTTTGGCATTACAATGAGAGGAGAGAGACTGACACGGGAGGCAAAGATTTAAAGTTGCAGTATTGTTGCACATTCCTTGTATTGGCTATGAAATATTGAACTGCCACGATGTGACACCTGGTTTTCTAAGCAAAGTTTCTTGTTGGAGGTGTTCAGCAGCAGTTTCTCCTCTTTCTCCTCATCTTACCACCTGGCAGCAGCAGTTATAAAGGCATGAGAGGGGATATGAGAAGGAGCAGAAATGAAGCCAAATTAATAGCGTGATTTTTGCACTTGACTCCAGCCCCCATCTGTGGTCCAGACTTTTGGGAGCTTAGGCGTGGGAGGACCAAGAGGGTTATCCTAGAAGGAGAGACTTATTTATTTTTTTGAAATAAAATAAATGCCCAGTGACTCCGGAATAGCTTTCTTGAACATATTTAGGATTTATCCCCCTTCAAATCTAGTGGCCTTGTCTGGATGGTGGCATAACCTGTGCTGTTAATTGTGATGCTGGGAAGACCACCAAGCTCTGTGAGCCCCCAGGGTTGTGCTGCAAGGTCTCAGCTCTTGGGTAAATAGCAACAAGAAGAGATGCTTCCCTTTTTTTTTGGGTGCCAAATTAGTCCTCTGAATCAGCGGAGACAGTTTGGGGTATTTTTTGGCAGTACATTACAATTTAATAATTAGAAATTGACGTTTACTCTCCACCTGTGCTGGTTGTCAAAAGTTGCACTTGCATTTATTAGTTCTTCAGTCTGAGTATCAAGAAGTGTGACAGTATCTGTCACTGAGAAATGCCACCCCAGTATGCCCAGCGTGATTATTAATTAAAGCTGCATTGTAGCTGAAAGGCCTCCCCTCCTTCAGCCTCTGTATTAATGATCTCGTTACTATGTAATGCACTCTTCTGGATAAGGAGAGGGCAAGGTCTTTAGCACAGCGGCATTAGTTTGGCTGATTAGTTAAAAAACAAACAAAGAAAGAACCAAAACTCTTCTGGGTTTTCTCTCTCGGCTTGTCGCGAGTTGGAAAGGTGTGCAGAGCCGTGTGGAAGGCAGACAGGTATTTTTAAAGCCAGCTCCGGTTCCTCAGGACCGCGAACATCTGCTCGGAGGTATTGTGGAGCTGCACAATGCACTAATTGAATTACTCTTTTCTGGAGTTGCANGCTGTGCTGCGCTCTCACGGCCCCGGCCGGTACTGCAGCGCGACCGGGGGGGCTCCGAGCCCGCGGGATCGGGAGCGATGCCGCTGCTGCACCTTATTCAAGGTGTCGGGTTTTTAAAAGAACGTTTTAGTGACTTTCTTGTGCTCTTCCCGTGGCTAATCTTCATCTTTCTGGCTTTGTGCGAAGAAAGCGGGTGTTGAGTGTACCCCGCCACAGTCCTTTCACTGCAATTCCAAGCAATTCCTGGTGGTTTAGCACCAGTGGAGTCTACTGGAAAACGCTTGGCTTGGTTATTGTTTTGAATTTGGTGGCTCCGTGGGCAGTGCTTCAGAGGGAGCCAATTGTACACGGTCAAGCTTACCTATTTCTGCAGAACTGGCGAAGAGCTAATACCACGTTTTAGTAATAATTTGAATTAAAATGAAAATATGGAATCCTACCACAAATTTAGAGAAGTCACAAAGTTCTTTTATCATCCAGCATTTAAGCTGTCAGTCACTCTTGAGAAATACATTTCCAGAGGTAGTTCGGAATAACTTTAAAGGCGTGCATGTGTAGGGAGAACAAAATGAGATATTTCTCCTTTGAAATCAGGTATTTATGTGACCACATGCTAATTTCGGGAGGACAAACCCAAGCACTCAGTAAAAATGCACTCCCTAATCTTAAAATTCATAGCTTGCAGTAATACTTTACTACACTGTGTCAAGTGGGTTTCTTTTTTATTTCTTCCGCTTTGTGTTGGCTACTACTGGCATGGTGCATAAAAATAGTCAGATATTCTTTCCTGTATTCCTACTTCTGTAGACAACTCGATTTTCCATAAAATTTCATCCATTTCCACTCAGCTTTCTGTATGTCTGGTAGATCATTCTCATAAACCATATCAGAGATAAGATGGTATTTATTTTGCTTCGATAGTTGTTCCTTAGACTTTGTTACTTTTCAAGTATATGAAAATCATGTGCTAGAATGCTTTGCAAACTAACTAAAATTAAACTATGCTTGTTAAAATACATAAAAGCTACTCTATGATATGCATGATTCTTTTTTTATTGTGTTGGTATAGTTGCCCTGTGTCTGGTGATGTTAAACAGGGCTTCTAATTACCACCAAGAATTAGCAAAGTGCTGCTATATGCAGAACTTGGGAATTTTCAGTTTCATTGAAATTTGTTTAACAACCTGCTCCCCCTAAAATAGAAGGCTGATTTAAAAAAAAAAAAAAAAAAAGGTTTTTCCTCTTTGGAGAAGAATTTCCAAACAAATGTATCTATTTATCTTTTGACTTTATTTACGTGTGTAGTTGTTTCTCTTTAGCATTTATATATACTTATATACACACACATATACGTGTATGAAAAAATAAAGTTGTCAGCTTTCTTGACTCCCTTTCCAAGTAGGCAGGTAAACTGCTTCTAAGTAGCCATTGCTAATTAAACATCCAAGTAACTCGTTGGTCATGGCCAAATATTTATTTGGGGTTCATGTTTACTGCTTAAATGATTACCAGTATGGTTTGGTACCATTATGGAATTTTCTAAGTTATGTCCATATGTAGTAAGATCAACTATCCACCTTTTGCCTACCTTCTACAAAAATCCTTGTGATTTATCCTCTCAAAATACAACGATATATTCGACAAACAAAGGAAAGCACCTCTTCATTCAGCCAATAAAGCTGCATACGTTTTTAGTCTTCTATTGCATCTTCAGAGTAATAAACTGTGCAGCAATCCTTTGATGTAGGTAATAACATTTGACCTTGCAACCGAGTACGTTACCTTGTTGAAATGAAGACAACACACACGTTGATATTTCGGGTTGTTCTTAATTTTAAGGATAAATATTAAAAAATTGGAGTGTAGCATAAGATACCTACATGCAGTGCCTTCTTTTGGTAGAAATTAGAAGTGGAGATGGCTGTGTTGGAGGGATTGGGGTTGTCACCTTTAAAATAATGTGGAAGTGAGTTTAGTGCTGCCTTAAGAAGCTATGAGTGGGAAAGAATCCATTCCATCCAGTGTACAAAGTGCTTTTAGAAACAATCTATTTCTAGAACCTAAATTGTCCTGGGACCAGCTCTTGATATAAAAATTCATAGAAACCTGTTTTTCCAAGTGTGGTAACTTCTTGCCATAGTGCTGTAGTGTTAGAATTCACATTGGCCAGGTTGTTCTGTAAATTAAACAGTGACAGCTTCCCTCGGGGGAACAGCCAATGTATTTATGATGATGTGCTGATTACACAAAATACACTGCAAGCAGAAAACAGCTGCAGAGAACAAACCTCTTAAAAGAATACAATTACAAATAGCACCCTCAGTATTTCTAGTGGTGAGAGTAAAATACAGCATGCTAATGCAGGCTTTTAGTTTGCCTCCGAAGAAGAAAAGAGATCTACAAAGAAGAGGCTGAAGTATGGCTCGATGCACACGCAGTGCCAGTATGGAGTGGCACAGAATCCCTTTCTGAAAGTGAAGGGCGGGAACATACCTCAGGCTGGCTTTTTTAGCTGGCCTTGTTTCTTAAAATTTCTGTGCTTGCAACTCTAACAGCACTGGGCAGTGGGGCACCGGGCTCTACGGCTTGTCAGCGTTTTGACTGCTGTGGTTCATACCCTCTGTTCTCCTTCAAAATTGAGATGCGATGAGATGACTATTTAATTAATAGTTTGTTACCTACCAGTCTGACCATGATGAAATGGATTATAGGAAACATTACGGGGGAAGAAAAGTCCCTGGTTTAAAACTGGTCTTCTGCTGCTAATTGTTTGCTTTGAGGGAACTTTTAGAAATCAATTTCCATTGTTGTTGTAGACTGCAGTGTTTCTTTTTTCAAAAGGTTCCTGGTTTGTATGTGTAAGGCGAGGTCTTGTAACAGGCCAGTTCAGGATATGAATATAAAACTTGACACAAAATATTACTGGGAAGATAGTGGAGGTGGGTCTGTGCTTATAGATTCAGGACAGGAGCAGACCTTGGAAGGTCTTTTGAACCTTTCTTCACCTGGAAACAAAAAATGAGGAGTAATTGGAATTGCTTTGTGTCCTGTGGCTGTGTACAAGACAGAAGTTGCAGGAATGACTATTGTGGTGGGACTTTGTGTGAGGCCTTTTGAAAATCAGGAAAGTGTAGCAGTGGCAGCTCTCACAGCTGCTAATGAGGACCCCCCCAAAAAAAAAATCTCCAAAACTCCAGAGCATAGCTTTTTTTT
>VWZK01000121.1:0-128635 GCA_013396935.1 Baryphthengus martii | reverse complement strand
TTTTTTTTTCTGTCTGATATGAACTGTCACACATTAGTAGCTAAAATACAACTGCTTGCTTATGCCTGTGTCATGTATATACGTGGGGGAGTTTGAGTACTGAGCGTGCCCTTTCCATCTACTTCTTGAGAGTCCTTGGTAGGCAGGTATAATGGTTTTTAAGAGTCTGGGGTTTCTTGCATTTGGTGTCTTTGTTATGTTCCAAGACCAGTATCAATAAAACATGTTTCAAATATGGGACAAGAAATCTTAAAACGAAGAAAAAAAATGCTTCAATGAAGAAAAAGAAATGCTTAAAACGAAAAAATGTTGCCCTTTCAACATACAGATCTGATTTTAAAGCAGATGAAATAACAACATTGGCACTCTTAATTTGACTTTAATTCACTTACTTAAAAAGAAGAATCTGGCTTTCCATCTATGGATTGCTGGCATGTACTAATAGACTGATATTCATCTGTCCGTATTTTCTTTAAATCGTTTTTGAGCCTCCCTGTGTTGTCCTGCTCTGCTGACATGTATCCCATGTGGCAAGAGGGAGTTTTGTATAATCACCCTGCTTTAATCAATAGAATAATTGATAAACCAGATAAGATTTAAACTGATTACCTCCCCGAGTAGAACTCCCCGAGGGCCTTGGACTCTCTTAATTTTGACATGTATGTTGTGTACCCCGTGGATGAAGTGCAGTTTGAATTATCTGTTTTTATTTGCTTAATGATGGGGAGGGTGTTAAAGTCAAATGTTTAATTAACCCAGCAATGGGCTGCGCTGTCACTTACACACACATCCAGCTGATTGAGATATCTCACCGAGAATACTGAATAGGAATGATAATGCGGCACTGAGACGGAAGATTGCTTTTTCAATCCATTTGCTGGGTCACTGCTTTGAATGTCTTATTGGATGAAAGGCATTCAGCCTGGAAAAAAAAAATTCAGCATTTAAGTACATTTTGTTTTCCTGGCCCCTCTCCACCAAGAAGTTAACTAAAACAGATATGTTGTAGGTTTAATAAGCCATTCATGTTGTAGCAAAAAGCTGTGAATAGAAGATCTCAATAGGCAGTGATCTAGAGCTGTGTAATTTCCTATAGGAACAAAATGTTTGCTAGCCCCGAGGTATCTGAAGGCGAGAAACTGTAGACACCTTTATCTTTACTTCTTTGATTGCTTGACTACCCGGCCCATTTGATGGTCTCCACAGCAGGTCCAGCTCTTCTTCCTTACTCCGCAGAGTGAGATTTGCAATAACGTTTTGTAACTCCTTGTTCTCATTCAAGAAAAGGGCTTTTTGGAGTTGGAATTTTTTTTATGTTTTTCTGGTAGGTTTTTGTTTTTTGGTTTTTTTTTTGGTAATAGCAGGACCTAATGGTTAGCTTTTTAAGCTGAAATGTTTCTGGAGAGGGGCTGTTGTGTTACCACATTGAAATTTGGTCTGTCCAAATGAGGAGGACCCAGGGGTTTGTTTCTTGGGCAACAATTGTTAAAAGGCCGCCATGCTTGCTAGCCAAATGTTATAATGTGCAGTGCCTAATCCGTTTTTTTTTTTAAAAAATATTATAAATATTTTTGCTTGATGTGATGGAAAGTTGGGACATGTTTAGACTCACAGTTTTTTTTTTTAATGTTGATAATGAGGTTTTTCAACAGCACTCTGTGGAAATAAAAACATCATGTATTGGAAGTTAACTAAATTTGCCCCGTAGTACAGTGGTGAATGATGCTTCCTGGAACAAGTGTAGCTTTTGAAGCTGGAAAAAGCACCGAAGCCTATTTGGAGAAATTACTACGGTGAGGCACGTCAGGGAGGTGGAACTATATCACCTGAAGTGCTCCATGGTGAGACTGTAGGTACTTTGAACCTGGTTTAGGTTGAAAACGAAGTCACTTTGGCTGCGGGGTCACCTGGCTCACATTGTCTAAGACATAAAGATATGGGAGCCTCCACATACTGTGGTGTAGACAACATGCTGTGAATTCATGTCAGTCTAGCACTACAGTGAGATTGCTGAGCAGCCATTTCTTTAAAAAATTGAGCTACTTTTATTCAGTATTTTGAGGAGGAGCTGTGCCTGAAAAGGTAACACAGTGTGAAACATAGAATTTGGGGTCTGTTCCCCCATGCTGTCACTTTGCCTTTAGGCAGATGACTTAACTTCTGCTTCATGCCTTTCTTTTGTGTCTCCTTTTCCCCTTTCCAGCAATGAAAAATAAGAAGGAAAAAACAACAAGAAAAACGTAAAACAGTACAGCGAAATGAGGACAGTGTGGTTGAATTGCATATTTGGGAGTGAGAAAGCTAGGGGCTCCAAAGAGGAGGTGTAATGACAAGTGGAGGTCTTTTTGTCCCTTTGACAGGAAAGGTCGGAATGAAAGGTTTTTTTGGGGAAAAAAAAATTAAAATAAGTGTAGCTGATGACCAGGGATGGGAGGGGAAGATGTTTTATAGTGAAAACATTGGTCCTTTGAAGAAAGTAGTTATAAAAATTTAGAAAATAGTGCTTCAAGAAGGACATAAAATCTACACCCAAACTAGCCAATTTAAAAACCCATTTCTCAGAGCACTTGCAGCTCCTATGCAGATGAAGTTGTAATAAATATTGTACAAAGAAAGTTAATCTGTATCTGGAGAATTTTAATAAATAAAAAGTTTTACAAAAACTCTCCACGGATCCATTGGCTCTTGCTAACTCTTGTTAGTACTAGAAATATGTTTTTGACGTTTTTTGGATGGTGGCTTATGTTCATTGCCTGTAAAAGCTGACTTTGTGCCTCCCCCTCCCCTTACATGCGGGTTTAAAAATCAAGAAAATATTCCAGTATACAGAAGCTTTGATAAAAACTATGCCAGGGGAGGGAAGAATCCTGTGAACTGAGAATGAGAGTATATAAATTCAAACTTTAATGCACTGGGAAGAGTGGTACAAATTAATTTTTGTGAAAGGAATGTAGCAAAATGAAAGCAACAAAGCAGTGAGTGCCAAGCCTTGATTGATTCAGTTCCCTAAAACGCTTCCCTTGCATGGAAAATCCTTCTTCCTGAAGTATTTGTGTGGCACAATTCTGCAGTCTGGCAAAGAAATTTAACCTCATCTGAAACTGTTTCAAGAAGAATTTGAGCACAAATTTAATGATTTCTTCGATCTTTTAAGGTTGTCCTGAATAATAGAAAAGGAAGAATACTGTTTTTTTTTCGTTCAGTCTGGGGAGCAGAGAAGCAGGCTAAGTTGCTAGGAAGTGACAAACGAATGCACAGTGATAATATCCTTCAGAACAAGTCCAGACACCAGTCTTACATAAGTGGCCTGGTTAGATATTTGGAAGGATACCTATATTATGTGTATCATAAGGTTACTTGGATGTTTTCATCCATGTTTTTTGGGAATATGTGCTTCCTGTTTCTTAAAAAGATGTAGATGGCTTTGGACTACTATAAAATCTTGGGAATACAAGATGTACACTATAAAATTGTGCACGGAAAGCGCTGGCTATGAAAGCATCTGTATACCTGTGAAGGTGCTGATCGATTGTGCTATTTAGGAAAAGAAATTCTGAACAGACCTGGCTGTGAGAAAATGCAAATAATAAAATTCAACTAGAGATCCTTGAGGCTTCTTAAGCTCTAACCTTGTTATGAGGAATGGGGAAGTCGAACTGCCTAATGCAGATGTCTGTGAGTTACAAAAATAACCAGATGTCCTGATTAGCAGAAGCAAATGTTCTTCCCTTAATCCACGTGAAATTATATTCAAAGGCTCTCCGGATGTAATGCTTGTGTAAATAAGGCACCAACAAACATTGGAATAGAAAGGGCCATTGGCCAACTAGCTTCCAAGGCTCGAAAGCCTGAATATTAAAAACAAATTTACCACTGCTGACTCTCTTAAATTCACAGAACAGAAATGTTAAACAGGGCTGCTTCCCGGGGAATGTGAAAAGACTGTTCTCATTAGCTGTGTTTCTCTCTCTTTCTCTGTCCCTCACTCTGTCACTTGAGAAATGTGTATGAATTGAAGCTAGCTTTTTAAAATTTCTCTAAAAAGCTTGTTCCCAGCATCTGAAATTCTGTGTGTTTTTTAACTGCAACTAGATTTGTGCTCTTTAGAATGCATCTATTCATCTGAGCTTTGGTGTTTGTGCTGCCTTTTGGTATTTTAACATTAAAAGGAATTTGCTCTTCTACTGGTAATGCTAAGACTCCCCACACCCTTAAATTACCCTTTAGACCAACCAATAATTAAGTTAACTGGATAAGAAATTCTTCTTGATGGCATGAAGTTCCATTATCAAGTTTCATTGTTTTGAAAGTGTGCGTTTTTCTAATTATTGATTTGAATGAAAAATAAGGAAAAAAATATGAAAGATCCATTCTACAGATGTAAAAACCAGAATCTTGTCCTGGTTTTCAACTGCAAAAAAACATTGTTGGAACTTTTTTGTCGTGGGCAGTGTTAACAGACCAAACTAGGACTTGTGTGAACGTGCGTGGACATCTCTGTTTG
Source organism: Baryphthengus martii (assembly GCA_013396935.1). NCBI lineage: Eukaryota > Metazoa > Chordata > Aves > Coraciiformes > Momotidae > Baryphthengus > Baryphthengus martii. The sequence continues at coordinate 124,131 of VWZK01000121.1, read as the reverse complement.
GAGGGACAGCGTTGTACTTTTCTGTTTTCACTGTTGTAAGATCTTCAGTTTTAAGCATTTAGGTTATAGTAGGTACTTGAGCTGTTTGAATGTGAATTTGAACATTAGTTCTTTAGGCACCACACAAATGTTCGGGATGGCAGTGGAAAAGTTGCTATCATGGGGAGTTTATAAATGTATGGGAGGAAAACCAGCCAGAATTCTGTGCAGATAACAAGGTAATAGATAAACATGATACCCATGTTCACACCAGTCTGCACAGCAGGCACTGAACTGGAAGGCCGCTTTAGCTTATTCCCTTTCCTTTTCTGCTCTCAGCACCACAAGACAGGCTGCAAGTTCTCTGCCCTCTCCTTTGGGCATTAATGTTTGCCATAAACCCCTTGCAAAAGTACCATTTAACTTTAAACTTGTAAGGGCTGGGAAGCTTGTCTGTGCCGCCTTCATTCTGGGCTGAAGTCACCCCCTTGTGCCTACACATTGCAATTTATGGTGTTCTCTGGAAAGATCTAATCTCAGTGAATGTTTGGAGCAGCAAATGCCAAGGAGGAATGGGGTCTGATACTTATCTCTGCATTTTCATTGCTGTGGATCTCCCTGTGTTACAGCTGTCACTTTTGTTTTATCTACCGAACAGGCAGAGAATTGCCTTCAAACTTGCAGCTTTCGTACTTGCTTTTCTCAAAGAACATTACCACTGTGAAGGACCACTTATATATATTGCAGTGACTAGCCAAATAAGCATGAATTTGAGTGTTTTGGGCCTCAAGATAGGAGGAAAAGAAGAGGTTATCCTTAAGTGCTTTTAGTGGATGTTAGACTCATATTTTTTTTAAATGGTTATACTTCTTTCAGGCTGTCATTGGCTATGCCAGGATTCATCCTAGCACTGTTTGAAATGGCTGAGATATTTATAAACTGACAGACAGCATTTATAAAATCAGGATGCTGACGGTCCCTTAACGATAACAACGGACTTGGACTCATCTATCACTTACAAAGGTTATTGGAAAGGGAACGTAAGGCTTATATGTGCCTCTAGTCTTAAACTGGCCCTTATTTCCACAAATCTCTCTCTCTTTCCTCCCTCCATCCCCCTCCACTTTTCAGCCCATTCTGGCTGACATGGGCATCAGGCAATTACAGCTAATTTCTCCCTACCTTTACCCAATGATTCCTTGTCCTGTTTTCTGCAAGAAAGTGATTCTGTGATTCTGTGAAATCAATGCAAACTAGAAGACAGCTAACTTTGTAGCATCTTGGGGCAACACCCATCCCTCCCAAATCCCACCCCACCCCCCTCCAAACGAGAGCATCTCGACTGCTGGTAGGCTACTGGCTTGAATTGGGAAAGAAGAACAGTGTGCGTTGACTGACAGCCTTAACCTGGGGCTGGGTGGGGGTTAAACAGGCCTTCTGCTTCCTTTTCCTTTCATACAGCACCCGTCTGCAGGCAGAATGCTGATGTACCTACTTTATTCAGTGTCCCCCTCTTGGCTGAGACAGTGTCCCTCTGTCCTTGATGAAGGGGACCAAGTGGAGCGTAGGGACGCTTTGAGAAACATGGAAGACGACGTTGGTGATTTCTGAGCTCTGATAATATGCTGCATTCGCTCAATGCACCTAGAAGCTCGAGGGTCAGGTTGCATCAACAGTTTGCCCTGGAAAAAGGGAAATGCACTATTCCCCTGTTCTGCGCTAAAGCATCCCTTTTAATGTGGCAACAGAAATACTGAGGCAGCAACGTCTGGCAGCCAATTTGCCCTTGAAACGTTTACTCTACTGTAACTGGTTGGACACTGTGTTCCTGCTGTATTATTTGCTTAGAGACCCGAAATACCCAAGTAGATTTCCAACCTGCGGTCGGATCTGCTGATACCACTAAAACCAGAGCCTGCCCAGGCTTCTGTTCAAGCTGATGTATACGCACTGAATGGCTAGAGTGAGACTTGATTGGCTTGAGGGGGTCTATTTATCAGGGAACTCGATTAAAATACAGACTGCACATGACATCAAATTTGTAATCATTTTTCCACAGCAAGCAAGCATTTTCTGTATTGGTTGCAGGTGTTTAAAGCAATAGTGTGTTTTAAGGGCCAGTGCAGCACAAATTCTGGCCTTTGGGATAATGACAAGTATTTTGCCTGCATAAACAATATATTATTTTTTCCCCCGCCCTGAGGTCCGCACACACCTAGTTTCCCTCAAGCTCATCATCTCTGTCAGGTTAATCAATAGGCACCGTATGGCAGAGGGTCAGTAATCAGTGTCATCGTGCCTTTAAATCGTGTTGAAAATTTGCTTAAAGCCTGGGCCAATTAACATCGAGATGATGAATGGATGGGTAGATGGGAAGAGCCTGGTGCTCAGGGGCTTTGTGAGAAGGAGATGCTCAGCTGTTGAGCAGCAGACACCAGCGAATAAAATCAGCCATTCATGTGAGCTCAGTCCACCCACTCTTAATGATAATGTCAATCTAGCAAAATATATACACATTGGAGTTGTCATGAGTTCATAAATCAAAGGAGTTTGTCAAAGGCATTCAGATTAACGAGGCAGCAGCAATAACAAGTCAAATTTGCATAGAGAATTGCCCGAATCTCAGTAAATTATGATCCTGTTTTTCATTTGATTATTTGCTAATGTCTCAAGAGGGAGAATGATTATATTAGCATGCAAAATCTACTCCAGAAGTAGAAATCCGAGGTATAGCAGACCAGCACACGATGACAATTAATCAGTTTCTGCATACTAGCATAAACGCGCAAGGCCCAGAAATGAACTCCTTTTTTTTATTATTATTTCTCCTTGCTACTGATCCAAATGGTTCAGCTTGACAGAGACTTTATATTGCTTTAACAGTGTTCTGAATTGTGCCTGCAGGCAAGACATAGTTATGCAGCTATAACCAACCTATCCATCTGCCAACCAGATTGGAATTCTCCTATCCAAGGCTTCCATTAACCCCCACTGACAGCTCCAAACAGGATTAAGAATTTGAAAGCATAAAAAATAGTTGTGCTCTTCGCATAGACACACGCTTCTCCCCCCACCCCCACCTCCCCACACTTGGAAAAAGGCTGCGTCTGTACTCTTTTATAATTAGTGCAGGGCAGAACAGCGCCGAAGAAAGCCTCCCCCGGTTGGCAGGGGTTTGATTTCCACCACGACGAGCGAGGCGGTACTAAAGGTAGCTCTGCCCAATTGGTAGTCCCCGGGAGCGCATTTCTCCGTGCGTTATATCTCATTCCCAGCAGTTTTTTGCTGGGCTGTGTACACAAAATACGGCGTGTCATCTCCCGTCAAACGCATCAGTCTAGGGATTTCGTATGCGTGGTAGCGTGTTGTGTTTAGTGGTGGAGGAGGCTTCATGGGGAGAGTTAAATAGTAATAATTTCGTAGTGGTCTTTAAGGCAACCTGCCATGGAGTTATATTCTGTTAATTACAGGCTGAAGTTTTAAATGCAAATCAGATTTAAAAAGATCTCCTTGCAGACAGTAGCCATTTTAGGAAAAATAAGCTGTGGAGGGCAGAGCCCCTTTACAGGAACCTCCTTCTAGACAGTGTTTTTGAAGGTTACAAGAACGATGAGCCTGGGTTTCCTGGCTTCTTTTCCCAGTGCTTCCACTGTCATTGTGTGACCTTGGGCAAATAATAAAAAAAATTTACCTGCCTGTGGAATGGGGGTGGGACAGTATTTATCTCAAGAAGGTGGATCGATTTGTGCTTTGGAGACTTAAGCACTTCTTATCTCGCTTGTACTTGTTTAAAAGGAGAGATCCCTGCATGCAAGTTGGCCAGTCTGGCTTTATCTAGGAAGGAAGGGGTTGCCTGTGGGATTTAATTTTTTTTCCTGATGGAAAGAAGTTTGTGTGGCTTTCCAGCTTTCTGTATGCGCCGGTGTTCTTCACATCTTTTGCTCTAACAAGCTCCATTGTTCCTCTACTATGTATCAAGCACAGCCACTGCAGATCTTTAATATTCCCAGCGAGTACACCCAACTTACCGTCTGGATGCCAAATGCTTCTTTCCAGGTCTGTACCCAAGATGTGCGTTTCAGTAACCACGAGAGGGTGCTCAGAGCGGTTCCTTCCTTTGTCTGCCTCTCTTGTGGCCGAGAACATCGCTGAAGTCCTGCTGAAGCAAACCTTATTCTGACCTCACACATATTTATTCCTCCTCCCACCTTGTTCAGCAAGGAGAAATATATAGATGTACTGTTTCAGTCGATTACATTATCCTCTTCCCATGGCCATGGCTAAGTGTTGCCATATCAAGTGAAACTCACTTCTAGGCAGCTACAGTTCGTCTTGAAATATGCAGGGCCTTGTACCTGCACCTAGATTGATGGCTTTCCTATTCCTGAGAAATGAGCGGGAGTTATAAACATCTGTGCTTTTTCTTAAGTGTAATGCTTTCCAGTCATTCTGTCTTCACCAAGCGGAACTTACTTGCCGACAAAAGTGCATGAGCAGCGCTCCTCTTTAATAGTCTGCTATCGGAGCTGATGTGTTGGTGCTGTAGAATGGTGAGACGCCAAGCTGTGAACCACCATATGCACTTGGCAGTCTTTGTCTGGTCTTTGTTCAGCCAACCTCTTAGCCTTGCCACCTATAAAGATAATGAATGCAAAATGGTCCTCTGCTTGCTCTTAAAATTAGATGCTCAGCTTAAAGAAAAAGTAGGTAACTTCATACTTTGCAGGAGCTAGAAATTTCAAAATAAGGTCTGACAGTTCACCAGCGCTGATTTTCCTGCCTTTTGATGTTTTTTTGAGGGAATATCCTTAATCGCTTTGAAAGGCAAGAAGAATGCAAGATTTCATTATCGTAGCAAGATTATTGGGAAGGGGAAATAGTTTTGGCACTTACTGTAAGGACGCGAGTGGATGTTGAAAAAGCATCTAGAAATAGTAAAAAACCCCGTCACATCCCCAACCAAGTGCATTTCCTCGAAATGTACAGTAATTTACCTCGGATTCTTAGATTTCTTATACTTGGTCTTTTTCTCCAAAGTGCAAAAATTAAAGTCCTTGCTTGAATTAACCACTTACCAAACTATTCCATGAGCAGAATAGAGCAGCTTTTCATCTCTCACCTTACTTTTTGGAGATATGTGGTTCTAGCTTGTATGTTTTTATGATCATAGTCCTTTCTAATCTGGATTTAATGTAATGACTTGGTTCTGGCTGAGACCTCGTATGAAAACTTCTAAAAGCTGGCCTCTTACAGCAATTTATCAGGCCTGTTTGGGATTGATTTCCATTATAAAACCCTGGTTACAGCATCTCAGATGCCACGGTTCCTTGCAGGTTCTGTATCTCGCTTAAAAAACCCCAACATACATCCAACATCGCTAGTTGATCTGCAAGCCTTGCTTTACACAGAATCCTCCCAAACAGTTTATGACATCCCACGTGGGTGTTTTTTTGCTGTGTTCCCCCTGCTGCCCCCTTATCTACCACTTCTCAGCAAACAGCTCCTACTCCCCGCTGCCCTGGATCCTGGCAGTTCTTTTTCTGCCTCTTCACCAGACCAGCAACCCTGAGCAGCCTGGACAGAGCCTGATCACGCAGCACTGCAGTGGGCACACGAACACGCTGCTCTGCTGATGGCTTCCCACAGCCCTCTTGCTTTCTGCTAGCCCTGCTCTGCCACGCTGGCTGCTCGCAGGGCCCAACCCCTCCTTTGCCAACAGATGCCACTTCTGTCTCCTGAGGTGTTGGGCTGGAAGCCGCCTCTGCAAGAAGCTGAGCAGAGCTGTGCTCAGCGAAGGACAGGTTATTTTGGGGATGAGAAGGGAGACGGAACGTGTGCGAACTTCTGCTTTAAAATACGTCCTCCTGAGCTTGTCTGCAAGTAACTGGAAAACCACCCTTTTCCTGGCAGAGCTCTCCCTAAGCTGTTTTTCTGTATCTCTTTAAAACCTGTGTAGTTGCTCGCTACTGAATGTTTGGGAATGTGGCCTAAGGCTATGAATACTGTGGTGATCAAACTGATTTTAGATGTGTGTGTGGGATTCCCCCAAAGCTGGCTGTCATTACTCTGTCAACACGGTGGCTGAACCCGTGCAAAGGAACGCTGTCTTCCAGAGGAGCTGAATTTGGCAGTGAGGACAGGATTCCCACCACATACCCGGCAGTTTTTAACCAAATGTTTGCTCCCGCCTGTGCATGTCCTGAGATGAACTGTAGCCCATCTTTAAAGGAGGTAATAATTGGTTTTAATCGTGAGGTTAACAGGACTAAAGTCTCCTGGTGGTCGATCTTACTCATGCTGGAAAAGCCCTCGTATTTCTTGTCCACTTTCTCTTGACATACTGATGCTCTTTTTTCAGAGGTGGCAGCTTAAGTTGTGAAGCATCAGCCTTTCTAGAAATTGTACCTGTATGTAGAGTCAGATGGCAGGAGTGAAAAGCATAGCCGTGATATCATACACCACCTCCACAATTATAGTTTCTCTTTTTGAAAGCTCTCCTGACACAACCTCTTTCGTCAGAATTTAGCTCTATCATCATTTCTCTGTGATTTTTTTTGGCAGCTAAGCCGACTCGGTACAATTAATAATTACTAGTCAGATGAAAAGCGTAGGGGCACAGAGAACTACAGTGGCAACCATTAACAACCTTTTGTTTTCAACAGATTCCACTGTTTTAAATATTAATTCTGGGATGTTCAGATGCACTGTTATTGCCATGCTGATCCAACCACCATTTCAATTTTTCCAAGTGGCCGTTACTGGTAGTTTCAGAATAAATCCCCAAAGCACAGGCTTCTTCATAGGTATCTGCATGGTGGTGCATTGTTGTGTGGAGGAAGAGAAGTTCTTTCTCTGCCATAACAAGCTGTTTGGCTTAAAAAGTACAAGTTAGCCTCCGGTACATGTATGCATAAAATACCACAGACTGTGTAGTACAAATATTCTGTTTCTTTTCTCCTCGCAGAGTAATATTAGGGATAAGAACTGAATTAAAGCTTACTTTCTTTCACAGAATTCCTCTGAGAGAGAAGACTGTAATAATGATGAGCCCCCTAGGAAGATCATTCCCGAGAAGAATTCACTTAGACAGGTATGTGATCAGTCTCTTTAAAAATGCAATAAAACTTTCTAGCTATTTGAATCCTTAAATGCTTCTGGAAGCTGAAGTCTGACTTGTGTTCACGGAAATCTTTTCTTTTCTCCTTTGAAGTCTGAATAAGCTGCATTGTACCCAGGAAAATCAGGTACAGAGATTTAGCTTTCAGGAGAGTTTGATGATTCTTTCTAAAGAAATCTAGACTTCTGCGGAGTGCAATCAGCTGTGCCTCTCTAGTTATACTTTCTTCATTTTATGTTCATCAAGACATCTTCAGCCTTTTCTTCTATAATTGTTCCCGTCATATTTGTAGTATATTTTACCTTTTTTTATCAGATCAAGAATCTCAAAGTGTTGTACAACAATTAAGCTTTTCATTGCCCTTGAAGGTGAATTTTCATGGAGGTGATGTCCAGATTAATAACCTGAAAAATGACCTCCTATTGTTTCTTCTACATCTGTGTAGGTTACTAGTGGGTAAAAAGGAGAAAGGATGGTGGTGTGATAAAACATAATCTCTGTCTTTTATATATAGGAAAGCAAATTTCTTATCAATTCAGAATAATCACCCTTTTGGTTTTTTTTTTTTTATCCCTATGGTCAACAAAGGGAGTCTGTCTTATGATTTCTGGGAGATTTAAGTTGGATTTAGTGATTTCTGATCCTTTTTCACTTTGCGCTTTCTCCCCACTGCAACTGTCATGCAGCAGAAGCAAAAATATGTCCATCCCTGATCTGCCCAAGGTTACTGCCTGGTGTATTGGAGTAAAACCATTGATGAACATGACTTAAGTGCATACCCCAGGCCACACATGGCAACTGCTGAGGAACTGTCATGCTTCCTTCTGCATCTCAGCCACAGGAACAGCAGTGTCAGGCAGAGGAATAGGGTGCTACTACACCGTCCCACTGCTGCTATTTCCAAGAGAAATTGTGGGTCAGAACCATAGTAAAGGAAGAAATATCTTTTTGGTATAGTGTGCTTGTGCTCAGAGTTGTTGTTTTAGGGGGTTGGCTTGTTTTTTTCATTGTTTGGAATTTTCTGTAATTATGTATTGTGTTAGGAGTGTTCGATTTTTGTGAAAGTGTCATATGAAGGACTACATGTGGCTAAGACAGGTCCATCTAATGGACGTAGTCAATGTAAGTCTTTTAGACAAGAGGCTACGTGCTAAGATGATGAGGGTGGTCCAGGATATTGCTGAGAAAGATAGTCTTGTAGAATTATTAAATACGTTACACCAAACTTAAAACGTTTCTGGCATTCGGCAACAAACAGTGAGAGCTAGAGGTAGAGGGCAAAGCTACTAGGTCCCCATTGAACTAGAAAACTGTTTATTTCATCTTAGGTTTATTTTATTGGTAGCAAGCTTTCAGATTCAACAAGATAAGGTGAGTGTCTCTTCTCCAAGAAAGGGTTCATAGTAAGAGATGTTAAGTCAGAAGGAATATGAGTTACCTGTTTTGTGCGCCTTCTTATCACACGGAGTCCTTCCTAATGATTATTGATTAAGGAGGAGACAAATATTCACAAGCAGTATTATACAGATCAAGAATGTATAGTTTTGTGAGTTGAGTTTCCCTTCTGTTATATTTCAATCTGCAGAAGCAACCTTAGTGTCCAGGGAGAGCTCTTTCCCACAGGCTTGCAATTCATCATAACTAAGGTGACTAGGTATTAAGAATAGACCTAAAAAACCTATTTCTACTGTCCAAATATTTCATACTGGAAATAATTCACATGGACGTTGTTTACATTTTAGCTGGTTAGCTGTTTCAGGATATTGTTGACGTGATGTATCAGTCTCCGTCTTTGTGTCCAATTCTTAGTGATAGATGCAGGACAAAGTCCTCGGGTCCTCTGATGACTATCTGGGGCTTTTTGTGTTGAGAACTGAGTTTGTGGACAAGTTTAAGACACAGTCTTAGTCTTAAAGCAAGTGCCCTCTTGCCTAGATCATAGGAGGTGGCTGACCGTGATTTTGTGCTTGTTGTAGAAGGCATTTGGGTTCTTCATATAAGTAAAGCTGTCTGAGCGTTTTGGAAGCTCAGATTGTTCCTCTTCTCTATTAGTGATGGGCTAGAAGCAGTAGGGATTTTTCCAACTAATTGCAGCAGTCAGGTGCATATGCAGCCATGTGCCCATAACACTCATCATAGTAGAGTGATACTGGAACACAGTAGAGTGATACTGGAAAGACCTACATCTCCTACAGGTAAGGCATGTGTAGTAGCTACCCTGTGTTACATCTATCCATACTTTGTAAAACTAAAAAGATATGACCTACAAATGCTGTCAAAACAGTAACACAGAAAAAGTGCTTTTCATTGTGGCGGAAAGATGATAACTTGGTAAATATTGAGTGTCCAGATTCGTATTTTCTGTCCCTCTCTTAAGACACCGCTGTTAAATTTTGCTGTTGGGTAACACGGAGCTACATGCACAGAGGAATTGATTGCATCTATGTGGGTAGAGGAGAAGTCTGTTTACTTCAATGGTCTTTCCAGCGAAAGTGTACTTTTTGATTTGTTTTAGAAAATTGATGAGATGCACCAGACTACTTCAGGAGAAGTATGATGTCTTGACGTGTTCAGCTGCGGACAAGTTTAAAGGCACATTACCTTTTCTTGCCTGGTTGCAGTGTCACTGTGCAGCCTTAGCCATAAATGTTTTCTCAGGTGGGTTTGTGGAAGAGACATGTGAGAAGGTGAAGGTATTAGAAGCCATAATGGTTACTTCAGATGCTTAAGTTGTAAGTGGGGAATGAAAACACCCATTACTCAGTATCATGGACCTCTTACTAGGAGAAATACCCTTCTTCTGTTGATGAAAATGGTCTTTGGAGAACATTGTTTTCAGAAGTCTCCACAAGTGGAGCTGTGTCCTTGGCGTGCTGGAAGTGGGAGGCACGGCTATTCTTAGGTGCGTGAGGGGCAGCAAGGCAAAAGAGACACGATGATTAGCACTGAAAAGGCGACAGAAAAAGGCAGTGAACTTGACACTATTAGCTGCAACAGTGAAAAGATCTAAGCTATGACAGACTTTGAAGGAAGGATGTAAATGTTCAGTTTTTGATCTGACAGAATTAGATTTTGAAGGGGTAAACTGAAAATCGTAGTATGAAAACACACCAGAAAAAACAATGACAAGTGGCAAAAGTTTTTGGCAACTTTATTTAAGCTAACAAACGAATTTTCACACTGCAAAGTTATAAATTAATTTTAATAGGCTGATCCAGATGGTCCATTTGGAAAATGGATAGCTTGATCTGTTGAAAATTAAACTAAATTTATCTCTCTCATACTTCAAACTGAAGTAAGCGTGAGAAGAGTGCCCATTAAGTCCAGCTCATACAGATGGACCGGCAGGTCACACATGGGACTAATCTGATTCATTTTAAAAATAAATGCATGAGTTATTGAATCAGGTTCCTGTTTCAAGCTCGGTGTGTGAGCGCGCGCGCGCGTGTGTGTGTCTGTGACGCCCTTTCAAAGGGACTTGCAAATGCTTCAGTGCCTTTTTAACCTGTGTGTTTCCATTTTAATTCAACTTCCTTGCCAAAAAACATAATTAGTTTTCAGTGCCTATCATTTAGCGTTAGACCCAAACACTAGATTGATTAGGTCAGGCATTTGTTATTTTAAGGGCTATGTCTCCATTCTTCATTTATGAAGAACATGAGCTCAATAGTCTTGGAGAGAGAGCTGGCCTTTAGAAACAGGGAAGGGGAAGCTCTCTGGGGGCCCCTCCAGCCTTTTAGCTTCTGGGTGTTTTTAACAGAGCCATGAATGCAGATTTGTAAATTTATTGCAGTGCCATCTGGTTTTTTTTTGTTTTTTTTTTTTTTGTTTTTTTGTTTTTTTTTTTTTTTTGCAGGAACCGTATTATTGTTGGCTCGTATCTGTCTATTGTGGTGGTCACTCCCCGGGAGCTTGCCCTCATAGTCCTAAGGAAAGTGATGAATAGTGGGGGTCAACATGAATAGGTCACAGGGCAGCTGTCCGGGGCTGCCCTGAACTTGATTACCCCGCTGGTTTTTAAAGAAGATGGGCACAATGCAGGTTGTTTAAACCTCTCCCTCCCTTCTCTTTGGTGCAGCAATACTGAAGTGCCTTTTGCTGCCGTGGTTTGTCTGTGGGTAAAGGTGCCTTGTGGGAAAATGCTGGCAGCAGCGAGGCTGCCACACTGTACCTCCTGCAAACCTCACGTTGGGCTCTGCTGTCTTTCTGTAAGCTTCCAGATGGAAGTCCAGGGGAAAAAAAATCCCTATTACCCATCCAAACAGGCCCCTTAGCATTTTCAAGAATTTTCCTTCTTACTGTTCTGGCACAGAGTATTACCGCGATTCAGTCTTACGGATTTGAGATCATCTTGTAAAATGACATGTAGCACCTAAAACATGCTCTAGGCTCTATTTCAAAGTTAAAATAGTCACAGTCGGATCTTAAGAGTTTAAAGCTGTTACTCAAATAAACCATAAGAATCAGAAACCACTTAAAGAAGATAGAGCAAAGGAAAGACAAAAACTAGCAACTGTCAGATGTTCGTTTTCTTCCACCTGCCTTATCCCATTGCTTAGGGCTCCTCTCCAGGTGTATTTCTCCTCTCCAAAAGTATTTCTGCACTGCAAAGCTTAAGTCTTTTTCTCAACTGATGAGGAAGGTTACATGGTGGGGAGGGAGTAAGAGTCCCACAGCTTCCTCCCTTCTCCCCTCCCTCTCTCTGGGGAAGATACTGCAGTTCAAATTTGCCTTCTGTTTGAGAGCTGGCTGAGTCAGGAAAGTTATCAGTGGTCTGTAAAGTTATCCTGGTTACCTTCTCTTTTATGCTGTTAATACTTGCTAGTAAGGAGTTACTGGTTGAAAAGCCGCCTGGAATTGCTAGATGTACATCCTTACTCTTAGTTTAAAGATTATTCTTTCTGTTTGCTGTTTGTGGTTTTTGGTTTTTTGATTTTTTTTTCTTTATTCTCAAACAGCAACAAAATAATTTCCATTCCTCTGTGACACTTAATGCACGTTAAAAAATTCGCCGAGGCAGGTTCTGCTGAAGTCTAAGTTACAATGGGAATGCTGCCGTGTGGCAGAGAGGCCACTGGGCTCTTCCAGAGTTAGCGCTAATAGGAAGGAATCTGTCACCCAGCCACACTGCTGCATTCCTCTGTAATTGAGTAAATTGCAAGTGTTGTCTGCTTCCCCCCTGCCCTTTGTGTCCGTGTCCACTTACTATCCGAAGAACGTGGGCAGTGATAAATAAAGCGCTGAACAGGGCTCTCAACTCTTTGAAAGCAGCGTGTTGCCAACCCCCGAGTTATATTTCTTTAAGTGTTTATGTTTTTCTGTATTCTTTCTCTTGTGTGGCTGGAACCCTGGGGATCCAAAGCCATGAGAGAGGCCAAGAAGCTAACAAAGTAGCTGTCCCCTTGTTAGCTTGTTCCTTTCTTCTTTAAAAAACAGGATGAAAACCATCTGGCTCAGGGCCTTACATTTTCCTCCCCCATGCACCTCTATAGATGAAGAGTTTCACCTGCAGTGAGGGTTTACATTGATTAGGGAGGGAGCAGTAATTCAAGCTTCCATCCACTTCAGTGGTACTTTGCAGTCTTTAAAGGTGCTGACCCATTGAGTTAAACTGTCATGGGAGGATAAAAAAGGAGCTTCATCCCGGGAGGTAACAGCTGCCAGGTTTTCAACACCTTGCACGCTGCTGGAAAAATGTCACAAATCGTCAATAGAAAGAAAAATCACTTGGCTGCCATCTTCCCTTAATGATGTGCCTTATAAAATAAAAGATTTAAGGGTTTAAAAATCAGCAAGTAGCTGTTAGGAAAAAAAAAATCTGGAGGGATTTTGAACATTGGGCCCGACAAGATGTATCCTGAAATACTGCAAATAATGCATCCAAGTTGGAATAACCGGATCTGATTGGGATGACCATGGTTATCTTTGCATAGTGGGACATGAGGGAGGTGAAAGTGGCAGCCGCACACAAGTCTGATATTACCCTGGCTGTATTTAAAAAAAAAAAAAGTAAAAAAAAAAAAGTCTGATTCGTAAGCCAGTGAACTGAGAGAAGACATACTGTATTTCTGCTCTTTTGAGGACAGTTTGTTTTCAAGCAGCTACCAGATGGCTAAATACCACGACATTTCCTTTTTCTTTTTTTTTTTTTTCTCCTCTTCTTTTCTTTAACAAGAGAACTAGTTCTCCTTGCTCTTTGTTTTTGTTTGTTTTAATGCTTTTTAGGTCGCTGAACAACCCCGTGGTGTTTGGGCATTGTGGCATGCTCTTTTTTTGTTTCCCCTCTCCCCACCATGTGCATTGATGGATGAGGAAAAAAAGATCTTCAGCTTTAATGTAATTTCAAATAAGGGGCAGATTGGTGTAAGGCTTTTTGTTTGTATTGTCTGGAGGTTTTTTTTTGTTTTAGGGGACTTTTTGTTTTGCTATTTGTTTTAGGTAAGTCATTTTAATTGTACTGAGTAATTAGGAGGTACACACAGCCAAGGGAGCTTTGTTATGGTAATTGCTGAAGAAAACCCACTCCCCAACTACCATTGCCATGTGTTGAGACACGTCTTCCCTCTAGCGGCAGCATTAAGGACTCTGGCTTTCTCAGTCGGCAAGGTGTAATTGCAGTATGACAAAGTGTGCTTTAGGGAAAATCCTGGAAATGATCTTTTTTTTGTTGTTTTTTTTTTGTTTGGCTGGTCTTTATTTTGTCTAAGGACTTTCCGTGGAGACTCCCCTTCCCAAGGCTGGGCTAAGGGTAACCAAAATTTCATGTTAGAAAATAATTGCGGTGTATCCTGGGTAATGTCTTCCAGCCTGACTTAATTCTAGTCTTCTTTTTAATTACCTGTTTATAAAAACGTTTTTAAATTTGCTGAGATTACTTAATTCTTTCAGAAGAAGCACCTCATTTGAAATAAATAAATAAATTGCATTTATTTTAAATAGTCCATGTGAAAGACCTTTAAAGAGTAATTAATGCAAGTCTCCTAAGACTCTAAGTAAGATGAAAGCGATCTTTCCAAATCTGCTGGAGTGATTTGTTTATATAACTTCCCACTTCTGCTGAATTCTTCTGAGTCTAATAACTTTTTTTCTAACTGTTTGGCAATTTGTGCTTAGCTACAAAAGCCCTTGTTCAAAAAGAACAGTTTAATAATCTTTTCCCTGAAAATGACTTGAAGGGAGGGTATGGGTTTTGTCTTTTTGCTGTGTTTTTATTAGTGTTATCTTTCTCTGATAAATCATGTAATTATTAACTATTGAGGGGGGAAATCTTATTGAACTCCTGGGTTGCAGCTTCTATTAAAAAGTAGAGTTTTGTTCAGGGACTGGGGATTCTCGGAATAAATGGCCAGAGAAATGGATTTCAGTTGGCAGCAAAGCTGCGTGCAGAGACATGCGCGCGCACACACACACACAGAGTTCTGCTGCGATTGCAGACTTCACGTTGGAATTCAGTATTCGTTCAGAGATACGCAGACAAGGCTAGAAATGTTTACGTGTTTATGTCAAAGAGCAGGATCATACTTTCTTTAAAAAGAAAAATGTAACCAAAGACACTTACGGAATGAGATCAGATACAGCTCTATCTTTAGTGAACCATAGTCTAGTGTCTCTGTGGCATTTTAAGCCTTTGGCCGAGAGTGAGCACAGCTTTGTGGTTCCCCTGCTTCTGACATGATTTGGTGCTCCCATATATTTGTAGGGTGGTTTTTTTTTTGTAGTATTGGGGTTTTTTTTGTTTTGTTTTTTTGTTTTGTTTTTTTTTTATTAGAGCTTGTTCTGCTATAGGGCTGCTTAACACTGTTCTCAAACAGCTTTTGCAAGGTTAAAGGAATGCAGCTTGGTAACAAGTTTGTGTCATTTTAAATATATACCTTCCAGTAAATAAGGAGGAGCCTTGCAATCAATCCCTTTTAGTGTGTTATATGTTTCACCTGACAACTAAACCCTCTATTGATTAACCATTACTTTGTTAGATAATCTCGTGTCATTGAAGCCACTGTAAAAATTAAACTCTTTAAAATGTTTTACCCTAGCAGCAGTGCAAAAATTGAAAACTTGTTCAGAATTACAGCTGGCTTCCACAAAGACGGTAGTTTTCAAGAAACTGGTTTATGTTTGCATGCTTTATATGCAATATAAAAGCATATTAAAGCACTCCAACGCAAAGCTATCTGCCTGTGGCGTTGAACCGGGCTACCAATTCAGGCTGCTTTTCCTTGATGAAGAAACCTCTTGTCTTGATGAAAGGTGAGGAGAAACTTGGAACAGTTTTGGTGCATATTACATGAGATTCGTAAAAGGGTCAAGCTTTAAAGGCGAGCTCGGGAAATTTGCTTTTCTGAGGCTTTGTTCTGGTTTAGATTTTCTTGGTTTTCTTCCAGATTGGTCAATGTTCCCATAGGCGTCAGAACAATTAAAAGGAGGTATTCTGATGCTGCAGTGTAGCATCAGACACCATCAAATGTTTCGCCTAGAATGTAGGGCCGTGTCTTATTACCTGATGGCAGAACATTCGTTGTGCTTTCAGTTAGGTCTATTTGCTAGTAACTGTTAATGTATGAACATCAATCTAACGGTATCAGATAAGCCAAATCTCCATGTCCAGCAGTACTCTTACGTCTCATGGCAGCCAGTAAGTGCTGTGTACAGAGAAACATTAGAAGACAACCGTATAGTGCTGCCTTTACAGTTTATTCTCCCAGCTTCTTAGGGTTTGACTTTCTGAGCCAGATGCGGCTTCTTTGCGACATTATCAATACATTTCCACGGATACCTGTTAAGTAGAGTGACATTGCCTCTTTTCTCCCCTGAGCTTCAGGGAAGAACTAGACTTGCTTCTGCACTTTTGCTTTAAACCTTTTTAAACATATTGTAGATTCATGCACATGAATCTTCTTTACCCTTTTTATTCATCCAACTAGGCTAATGGTGCATTCTTCTGTGAGAATGTGAGAGTAAGACCAGAAGAACTTTGTAACTTTGCGAACATAGTAATGGATGTTGAACTGAAGATCACTTTATGTTTTATTCTCAAGTCTGTATCATGATGAATCTATTATACATACTCCTTTTAAATTTCTTTTTACCCCACTCCTTTCATTGAGAAACACAGAGCTGCTGAAGGACTAGATGGTTATCTGGTGCTTACAGAGACCTTTATGTAATAAAATTACTGTGTAAATGTTGATTCTCACAGTAAAAGTGTGTTCTTCTCACCCTTCTGTGACTGAAAAGGTTGGGAGGGAGGAATTTAAGTGTCATTGGCATGTTGTCAAAGGGCAAAGAGGTATTGATAGCATGGGAATGTCCAGGTCGGTCAGACCCAGAGTCTGCTTATCCAGTGCCAACTCCACCACTGTCAGTGGAAGGTGCTGTTAAATGAGAGCAAATGGGTCTGGCTGCTCTCTGTGCTCCATTTCTCTTCTGCTCCTGAAGCATCTACCACCGTTGCATTAGGGATGTCTGGGGGATATCTCTGCCAATTTCTGGATGGACCTGATGTCCATGAGTTTGGTTAATCTCTTTTCCACTTGCTGATGTTGTTTCCCTCTACCATGTCCTGGGGCAGCAAGCTCCAGAAGTTCACTGCCTGCTGTTTGAAGAAGTGTTTCATTTTATCTGCTATAAATTTATACTGTACTAGTTCCATCAAATGTCACTAGTCTTGGTATTATGGGATTTGATGAACGTTGTACTTGAAGTTCAGTTGGTGCTGTTCGCAGCAAGATGTAATGTCTGGATGAAATTAATAAAAATTAAGTAATACATAACTGGAATAACTATTTGCATCTACATTCTGACATGAACACAACTTTTGGATAGTGGTATAGTAAGCTTCCTTCCTTCTCAGAAAGTTCTAGGGGTTTTAGATTTAGCATTTAGTATTTCACAGTGTGTGTTTGGATTGTTTGCTCTTTCCCATTTGTAAATATGAGAGAAAGCCTGTTGTAAGCTCATCTTTTAAAAAGCTGGCTTGCTACCAAAGTTTGTGCATACCTGTCTTGGGAGGAAAAAGATGACAGGATCTGAGTTCAGTTCATGGTGCCACAGGCTCCATTGCTTTCAGTAAATGTTTTTTGTGGCTGTGCGTTTAATCTGCAGAGTGGAGTTAGTAGTAGCTTTCTTTTAGTCGGGGATCCTCATAAAATTTACAGTATGTAGCAGGTAAGTAGTGCAGAGATCCTGCTACTGGAATTTTAGAAATTAAATTGCAAATGTAAGAAATCACAGATTTACAATAAATGGGTTAAATTACACAAGTGTAAATACAGAACAAAGAATCTTATCCACTCTTCACAGTTTTTCAATTTCAGAATCTGGTTGAGTTGAACTAACACACTGCTTTTGAAATGAAGTTTTCGTGTTACTGTCTGAACGTCAGTGCAAAGCACATGATGTCAACTTTCTGTCCACCAGTTGGGCTCTACATCTAAGCCACAATTTCTACTAGTTTATGCCATTCTGATCTTTCTTCTGAGGAGAAAGTTCTGTGCATACCAGAGTGATGGTTTTATGATGTTGGCAAATATTTGCAAGAGGCTAAGTCAAGTCCATCAGGCTTCTGTTTGCCTGTGGCCTAATCCCAGTTTGAATCTGAACCTCTCCTGCTGAAAGATGCACTCTGTTCATCTGCATGGCGCTTTGAAAGGATTGAATTTTTCAGTTTCTCCTTCTGGATCTGGAGTCAGAAATTGCTGGCTGGCTGCTAGTCACAGCAGATATCAGTGTTATGACTTGTAAGGAGATCTACTGGAGCCAGCATATTCTGCATTCCTGTCTGATGCTTTTTTTTTTTTTTTTCCTCCTGGTCAGAGAACTCACTGAAAAATAAAACTGAACTGCTAAAGTGATGAAGAAGATAGGGATTTTTGTTCCTATCCTCTTTAGTGGTGAACATTAAAGGGGATCTGTAAAGACGAGTGGAAAGGACTGTGATATTCTGAATTTCCTCAAGAGTATCCGTGCTGTTCTGGACCAGTACAAATTCACCTGTGCCAGTATACTGATTTCCCATGGTGGGCAGTAAGGAGTGTTTAATGAGGATCGTAAGAGGATAGGTAAATAATTTTATAAACTGATTGTGAACACTCAGTTCCTGTTAGTTGGTACTTACTGTCCTCCTGAGCTGGAGACTGTTAGGAGCACTGAGTTTGTGGTCGTATCTTCTATTATTGCTCGGCATAACCTCCTTTTAATCTCCTTGCATTCTTGCCTCTGACATCCTTTGCCATATTCCTCTGCTGGTTTGTGTGTTGCTTCTGACTACACCTTGTGCAGAGTCAGGCCTGTGGCAGAGGGACAAAAAGGGGAGAGCGTTTGTTGGTACTTGGCACTCAGGGAATCTGGCTCTGATGGTGTAACTTTGGAGCAGAGGGAGAGGTTTAGGAGCCCTTAGCACACGAGTGTTGCCCCCACGTTTTGTGACCTATGGCAGGTTTGAGGTTGAGTTAGTTTCAAATCAAACAAATAAAAATCTGTAGCAAGCCCCGAAAGAAGGATCTTCAGAGATTGCCAGCAAATATCACAGGGAGAGAACTGACAGGCAGTTCACTACAAATCTTTGTGCAGCCTCCCCTTAAGGCAATCTTAAAAATACCATGAATGTTAGTATGTTTTACTTGGTGCTCTTGGAAATGTCTTTGTAGAAGTTTAATTTCATTCTCTTTCAACATGCTTCTTGGGTTTTCCCTGTGCAACTATTTGAGGTAGGAACATCTCCATGGTCCACTTAGTACTCTCAAAACAAAGCAAGCTTGTGCTTGCTTTTGGACAGCCACTTTTGCTCGGGAGCAGTTTTCTGCAAATGGTGACAGGCGCTGGGGTGTTAATCCAATACTGGAGCTCTTAGGTGCTACTATGCTCCCACTGCTACAAGAAAATGTGAGCTTAATCAAATAGTAATTAAAAAGGTATTGAAAGTGTCGAGGGGATGCCTCCATTAGAAACTCCTGAATTCTTCAGACATCTTAATTTCAATAGCCAAATTGACCAAGGTATAATTTTAAGCACACTTCATACGTAAGTACTGTTCATACGCTGCTCTTAAAAAAAGGAAAAGATTATGAGTACTGTGCTCTGCAAAGGCTCCAAAGTCTGCAGCCCCAGCTGAGCGTCCCATGGGCAGGACAGCGTATGAGTTAAAGACGACAATCTCCTTTAAAAGAAGAAACTTTCCAAAATTGGGAAGAGTAAATACAGCGAGTGAGAAGTGGTTTGCATTTGCTCCTTTCCGATTAGAACCTTCATACTGGCCAGTGTATTTTGACCTGATAAACACAAGGATGTTTATTAACATTCGACATACGCTGTGATAACTAGTGTGTAGAAATCACCTGGCTTTAGTTGTTCAGTTACGCAGCACTTTGTGAAAGACAGAACAACCAAGATTGGATATTTTTTTCCTTTTTCAAAAGAAAAGAAGAGAAAAATATTTTTTTTTTTATTCTTTGTATCTCAGGACTGTAAAATTGTACATAACGTCTCAGAGGACATACATGCCCTGAATGTAGGCTTTTACTGTAAACTAGTTTATTTTGGTTGGAAACATTTACACCTTAGGAAAAAGGAAATGTAGCAGAGTTGTTGTGCGTTCCTGTGCCAAAAATGTGGTGCCTGAAAGAAAATCGTGTTCTTCTATTCATAACCATTTTAATCTTTCTGCAGACCTACAACAGCTGTGCCAGACTGTGCTTAAACCAGGAAACAGTATGTCTAGGAAGCACTGCTATGAAGACTGAAAATTGTGTGGCCAAAGTAAGTAAGAGAACGACTTTGGTTTTGAGGGGGTTTTAGCAGATTGTTCATTGTTAATCAAAGAAAAGCTCTTGTTAAAAACTACGGTTAGAAAAAAAATATCTAAACAGAAAGTATTTTGGGTAGACTTTTCTGTCCTTCAGTGCAGAGATTTCAGACTTGCTGGTTTTGCCTGCTGGAAATGATTACTCGAGTCGTAAGCTCTCTAGGATTGAAGGGTTCATTCTGCCATACAAGCAATAGGCTTTTCTAGTGGGATGACCTATGCCAGTCATGTAATTAACTGTGGCAACTTCAAATGGTAAGTGTCCAGATACATGCTAAAAATACTGCATGAGAGCTCTTTGTATCACGATTCCCTTTCTTAGCTACCAGAGGGGAGGTGCAAAAAGAAAAACTGTCCAATTGATATACAGTGAATGCTCTATTTAAGAGAAAGGAAGGAGGGAGATGTGGCAGTCAGAATGGTAAGAAAATGGATATATCTGCCTATCAGAGAAAAGTCATTCCTTGACAATTAGAGTAGATGTGATTGGAAAAGATGAGGTGCCATTAGCCACCCTTTTTTCTTAAAATCCAGTGTAACTAGAGTAAACCAATATGCATGTAGAGCTGTTTGTGAATGGAAAGCATTTCAACGGTGATGCAGTATGTATAGAAAGGCTGTGCAAAGGATGTGTTTAGCCTTGTGTAGGCTTCGTATTGCCATTGAAAGGAAACTTAGAATGGGCATGCAGGACAGATCGGTGTGCACAGCCATCTGTTACCAAAACCAGCTGGCATTTTGTTGCTCCTCTGTCACCACAAACCTGACTACTCAAAAACCTGTTTTCTCCTTTGCTTATTTATTCCTTGATCATCTTGAAGTCCTTTTTTTTTTTTTTTTTTTCCCCTTCATACTTTGAATGGTTGTTAAAGGTGCCTTGTCCCTTCAGGGGCCATGTCTGTATTGACCTTTAAGATAATTTCCCAGATAAATCTTGCTGGAGTTTTGCTGGTGAAATTTGGATGTCCCATTACTTTTGATTCCTGTCAGGGAATTGACCATCATAAAAGTTTGTCATGGTGCTTGCAGGTGGCTTAGCACTCATAAACTCTGCTTGACATGCCAGGTTACTTTCCACTGGAGAAGCACTTCTGAGAGAAGCTACCTGTCTCAGTACAAAATTCTAACGTTTAATACCAATACTTCCATTCTTAACTTGAGATGAGTGGTTTTACACACTGCTTCCTAAGGCACTTTAAGATACAAAGTAGATGAAGCTCTTCAAGTGAGGCACCTGAGCAGCTCTGACTGAATTGTATCATGGTATGGCTTTGTTCTGATGCCGTGAAGCAGTTCCCAGCAAGCTAACCAGAGTAAACCCATTCAATCCCATCTGCTTTATAGCATCTTGTTTGACCCGATCATCTTCCTAAGGAGGCAAGGATGTGTGAGAGCTACAGCTAATTTAAGGGATGCCTCTTTTAAATGAAATGACATATCTGTAACACCCTAATGCTCTAAATAATAAACTCTCCTAAAATTGGGTTTTCAGTGGGATCTTGATAAGAAGTGTGGGCAGGGCTTAAGGCAGGAACAGCAAGTCTTGTTTCATGTTATTGAGGATGGATTTGAACCGTCATCCTGGAGATGAAAAAGTGTGTGTGTTTAAGTATCGTGTCTTTATATGCTGTAGACAATCTACCATGACATATATATATGTGTGATACATATGTAAACACATGTATACATGTGTATCTATACACATGGTCATATATGTTTTATATATTTATGTGAAAAAATGTAAGGACTTTTCTGGGGGTATAATTCTTCTAATACTATCTTGCCTGGCTATTGTACTCCTTTCCTTTGCCTTGCCAATTCCAAAACCAAATGAAACAGGTTCTAAGAAGGCTTGTCTTTCAAATTCCAGAAGTGTTGAAGCCTTTATAAATCCAGTTAGCTAAAAGCAGATGGCTCAGTGATGGCATAGGCAAACAGAGCAACTGTTAAATGTTCCGTAGGTGAAGGGCTTAAGTGGGATTTAAGGAGTTCAGAGGTCTTCTCTTAGCCTTATGCGCATGGCGAGCTTTATTCTCTGTGATCGATGTGTCTTACAGCCTTGGGCTTTAAAATGTTTTGTGGAGAGGATGAATGCTGGAAAGTGTAACTGGGTTTCTTTATCTGCAGCACTTTTCCAGAAGTGTTGTAGGGTGGTGTTTTTTTGTTTGTTTTTGGTTTGGTTTTTTTTGTAGTGGCAGTGAAAGACAAAAAGAACCACTTTGGAAATCATGATTTACCTTTTCTAATTCGAAGTCAGATGTCAGCCAGTCAGCATTACCAGATGCTTCTCAGATGTATCAGTCAGTCTGCAGCAGATGATGCTTTTTCTGAAAACAGAATTTATGATTCTGCACTTACTTGCAAAAAACGAAATTGTACTTTGTTAGGACTGTATTAGTGCTATTTACTGATGACATGCTTGATGTTTCTAAAGTTTGTTCAAAGAAGGAAGTGCAGTTTCCCTTGAGACCACACACACCAATACTGAGATACCTTTTTTCAGGCTGAAGCACTGTCCATCCATCAAGGTCTCTTGTGAACGACTGCCTCTGTACTGGACAGCCAGATGTAAATTACTAACCTAATGACTGGAATTCTTTCTAAGCTATATGGAAAAGAAGTTTATAATAAACAGATAAGCATTTTCAAGTAGGCAAAGTAGCATAAGGCCACTTTCTTTTTGACCACTCAAGAAAGTCTGTGTTTGTTAGGAAACCTTGTCTGCTCAGTTTTCTATACAATGTCACGCTGCCTGTGCAGCCTGGTGCTCAGTGGCTTTTGCAGACCTATGGTTTATCTAGTTTTATTGAGACTTTTAAAAATAAAACTAGAATTATCATAATCTGATGAACCTTTTTATATTGTTCTTAGCTCTGCTTTTCTGGTATTTGTCCTCTGAAACTCCATTGACAGGACTTGGCCATATCCGGATAGAAGCAAATAAGCAGCAGTAGAAATTGTTTTGTGTATATGTTTTAAAAATTATATATTGGGATGCACAGATGTCACCTGTGTGATCTGTGTTCGGCTCTGGGGCCCCCAGCATAAAAAAGACGTGAACCTGCTTGAGCGGGTCCAGAGGAGGGCCACAGAAGATGATCAGGGGGCTGGAACACCTCCCCTCTGAGGACAGCCTGAAACGGTTGAGGTTGTTGAGCTTGGAGAAGGCTCTGGGGTGAACTTAGAGTGACCTTCCAGTGCTTAAAGGGAGCCTACACGAAAGATGGAGAGGGACTTGCTATCAGGGATTATAGTGATAGAATGAGGGATAACAATTTTAAACAGAGTACATTGAGATTAGATATTAGGAAGAATTTTTTTTTTACTGTGAGGCTGGTGAGACTCTGGAACAGGTTGTCTGGAGAGGTGGTGAGTGCCTCCTCCCTGGAAGTGTTCAAGGCCAGGTTGGATGGGGCTTTGAGTAACCTGGTGTAGTAGAAGGTGTCCCTGCCCATGGCACAGCGGTTGGAAACAGGTGTTTTTAATGTCCCTTTGAACCCAAGCCATTGTGTGATTCTATGATCTGTAACATCAGTTTTCTTCCATCCTTGGGAGTTTTTCTGTTAACCTTTTGGCATCTTTTTGCCCATTGCTTTCGAGTGATCAATAAGTCTGATGTATATTTAACATAATGCCTTTAAAAAGGAAATGTAATCTCTGTGTTTTAATTTATGCATACACACAAACATAAACTCCTCCTCTTTGTGTCTTTAGAAACTCAGAAATGTCTGCAAGAGGATTTCTCCTTATAATACTACTGGTGTGCAGCCACAAGTGGGCATCTTTCTCAGGAATTGGTACTAGGTGCTTAAATAATGTAGAAATGTAGCATGAACCTGAGCTCCAAGGACAGGGTGTTTGATTTTAATGAGGCTTATTGAAATCTGGCCAAATGAGCATCTGTTCCTATTGTTTGTTCCATATTTTGTAAGCCAGTATCTTCAGGCCAGATAATGGTGTTGGTGTGTGCTTCATCCTCAATTAGAGAGGGGCACAGTTAAAGTCCCCTGGCATCTGGTATGTCACTAGGATTCTTGTGATGCTTCTGGGTGTGCAAACAAGTTTCTCTTCTCTTCTGCACCCACAACTACTTACTTTCTGTGGTGACCTTCACACTTTCAGTTTGCTTCGTAGTGAGGGATGCTCAGGTGTGTCTCCAGTCTCCTTGACTGAGTCTTTGATTGGATGGATTATATATATTCCTGTTTTCAAACACAGCTCTTACCTTCTCACTCTTTTGTAATGTGGGATATGTTAAGTTTGAGTTTTGCTGTTCACTCAGTCTGTTAGATTTTGCTTTTCTGTGGGTCATGGAAATAACTGATTCAAAGTGTCCTTTTCTTTCCCAGCAAGAGGCTGGTTTTCAGCTGGTCTCACAGAGTTCTACATTCAATACCTATCCCTGCATTCATTAGATAGGTCTGTACTGTTTATTAACTCCTGTAGTCAGTTCCAGTTCATCTATATCTGCTATAAAGAAGTGTTTCTGATTTCCTTTCGCACATTGAATTCCTTCCTCCGTGTGCTGGAGATAGGCACCCAGTGGCATACCTGCCAGAGACAGCACGAAGACACCTTCTAAATGGCATAGAGCATCCGTGGATTTCTACTTTGTTCTGAACCCAGCAGCTGCTGGAAGGGATTCTCTGCCTCTATCTAAGTGAAACTGGAGGAAGAAAAATACAGTCACACACACTACCCTTCGAAAAATTAGACTGCTGTTTCAGGCCACTTTTTGCTACCCACATGTGATAGCTGGTCCTGCTTTTTAAGGTCTGAGAAAACCAAGGGACTTCTCAGGGTCTTTTAGGCATGTTGTGTCTTCGAGGGAATCTTTGATTAGTTCAACATCCATTTAAATGTGCATGCTGCAGTGGGTGCAGTATAGAACCAGGAATCTAGAAGGGAGCTATACCCTTTATTTTTAACACTGTGATTTTATTCTCTGTGGCCATGATGGATTTTCTTGCTCCTCTTCAAAAAGGGAACTGAATAATACTCTTCTTGCAGAAATGTGGTGAAATTTAACTGTATGCTGCTTTTTTGACACTTGGATAAGAGGTCTTGCTTAAGCACGTAGTGATATTCTCCCTGCTCAGCAAGCTGTTTGTAGTGTACAGGGAGCAGAGCTATTTTCTACTCCATTCTGGAAATACGCAAGAGGACTTGGCCCTTCAAGTGTGCTGTGTGAAATTTTCTTTCAAAGTTGCATAGTATTATGTAGTATAGCTATAGTATTATGTAGTATAGCTACACATTTTACATTCAAGTGTGATTCAGCTAAAGCAAGGAATGGTGGAAGTAGCTGGTAATTGAAATCTACCTTCCTTTGTCAGTTTTCTGCATCGCCACTCCTGAATTTTTAGAATAAAAATAGTCTGTGCAATAACAACACTGAGCTCAGGGTTTTTATATGAATTCAAAGGAGAAACCACAAGTAGTCCTTAATAAGCAAACATTTAGGGTTCCAGGCTGGATGTTCCAGTTGGCAGTAGGACAAATTGATCTGAAGAGCGTCCCTCTTGTACTCTTAAGTCCCTTTATGTCACAGATTGATGGCTTCTCTTTCCTGAGAGTGTCCCTGCGTTTATTTTGCATGAACAACACAACCAACTCAGAGTTCTGCTGTGATATACCACTGAGTTGGTATATCTTCAGATAATGTATAGTTTTCCATTTTCTTTGAAGCCCTTTCAGTACTTGAGATTGAAATTAGAGCAATTTAATGATGGACACGTATTATTCAACTAGCTACATTGTTTTCTGATACTCCTTCCACTGTTTTAATGAGAAAGTATGATCCTCTATACCTTAATTTTTAGTATTAAGCTTCTGCGTAGTGATGCAGAGGGGCTGTCAGCAGACATGCTCTCAGCTCCAAACCCCTTGGTAGCAGTGTCCCTTTCTGTGGCTTGGATTTGCCTTTCTCTGGGATGACAATTTTTGAGGCTGCCTTAGTCTACTAAGGCAGCAGTCTACAATTTTTGAGGCTGCCTTTGAGGCTACTGGAGATTTAAGCATGTCATTTTACCCTCCTGTTGTAGGTATTTTCTCTGTAAAAGGGGGCTATGTGAACGGTGGATATTGCAGGGACATTGCTGAGATTACTTCATGTTCAAAAGGTGCTTTGAAATTGTGAATTCTCAGTATTTAGACAGCACAAGTAGAAAACCACATCGGAGGTTTATCTAAAAGCTTTGACCTAATGGTGATCTACCTTTCTTAGTAATATATCTACTTTCATCTTAATTGTGAGTTTCTCGATTTTGAGGGTTTGTTTTTTTTTTTGGTCAAGGAAATCTTTATGCTTTATCTTCCCCTCTATCTAATAACCTCTTTGCAAATGACTGAGAAGTGTGATATTCCTGCTCCCCCCACCCCACCATACACATTCTCCAGATTTTGATAGACTTGTTTTATTTATTTCCAAAATTATATCCGCAGGAAACAAGCTGTTTAAATTCAGATTATGCTGAAGCAAAATGGTCCTGGTATGAGAAGCAACGTGCTGTTTTATGAGCACAGAGTCCCTTTTCTCATAACTGATTGATAGTAAATATTTTCCTGAAGAATTATTGCCAACCATGAACAGTGCAACTGTTTCACTTTTTTTTTTTTTTTTTGCTACTTGCTGTACCAGCCATTGTCTGTAATTAAGATCTACAATTCACAATGCAGACGTTTGCACTTCCTCTGGGTCTGAGCTATTTATAAGGCATTTCAGCTGTTCAGAGTTTCTTTTGAGTGTTAAACTACATGTAAACAGGCTTCTCTAGTCTTCAGTTACACAAACACTGTGGAGTGGTTGTCATTTCTGCTCCTCTTACCACCCAGAATGACTTTGCATGTCACGGATTAAAAAATAATTACGCTCCATTTTTTTTTTAAATGCAGAAGAGACTTTGAAGTAGTAGTAATATAATAGTTAACTCATAAATTGCTTTATAGCTGAGGATGTCTCAGTGTTTTTCTGGAGATTCGTTCTCAAAACTCTGCAGTAAAGATGGTCAGTCAGATGATGCACAAAATCTTGATATGAAGAATAATTTCCAAGTTTGATTGACATGATGGAGATGTTTCTACGTTTTAGAGCCCTGGATTTGCAATCTTGAGAAAGCGTTACCTGTGCATTTGAGTTCAGTAAATGCTGGAAGGGTTCACTAAATGCTGGAAGGGTTCCCACATAGGTCTTAAAAACTCCTTCTCAGGTTTGACTGGTTATGACAAAAAACTTCTTTGTGGTGATGACAGTCAACTGGAGCAGGTTTCTTGCAGAGGCTCTGAAGCCTCCATCCTTGGAGGTTTTCAAGACCAGGCTAGGTGAAGCCTTCAGCTACCTGGTCTGACCTCAAAATCCATTGAGTAGAATGTTGGACTGGAGAACTCCTGAGGTGTCCCTTCTAAACTGAATCATCCTGGGATCTTCTCAATATACAGGCAGTGAAGATGCAATAGAAATCTTTCAAAATTTAGACCTCAATGTAGCATCCTTAATTGAAATTCCCCTGCACCTGTATTTTGCGTAGTATCTCACATGCTGTAGTTCCACCTCAAGTGTTTCCTGGTTTGGTGATTGATACTCTGCATAAAGAATTACAGCCTTGAGGTTTTCATTCAAGTCCTGTCACGATAAGCTTGTAAGGAATGTTTACCAGGACAAGAGTTATGAAACAAACTGGACTTGCACTTATAAAGTACTTTGAGATCTTTTGTGCTGGAAATGTGAATCCATTTGGAATCCAAATCATGAGTGGGATTAGTGGTAAAGGGTGGCGGACGTAAATAGAAGCATCGTTTCTTAAGTAGTTACCTGCAGTGGCAGCACCCTCAGATAGTAAAGAATACAAATATCTTTAACATGACATTAATTAGGTATGTTTCCAGTATTTTTCTCATGCGAGAATTGAGAAAGTTTTTTAAAAAATATGTCTGGTTCATGCGTTAAAGCTTGCGGTGTGAAACTCTGGAACAGTAACTTCATCGCGTAGCTCGCTGCAGAGAAGCCATTGGTGTGGCCAGGCGTCACGTTTCAGAAGGCAGAGGGAGTTCTGAGCTTAGCCTGGTGAGAGAGCTGCCAAAAATGAACCCGTTTTCGTAGCCCGACGGGGGTTAACGTGGGGTACGCTCCGACGTCTTTGCCAGGGAGGAGAGATAGCGTGGAGCTCGCTCGCTCGCTCCTGGTCAGGCGTGCGCTGCAGCAGTGCCCAGTGGTGCGTGCCGGATCACCCGCACGCAGAGATCACATGGCTCCTCCAAAAGTCAAACGATCAATTCGCCTCGTTTTGGCTCTGTACTTAATGCACAAACAGTGCGATCTGCAGGGCTGTAATTGCATTGTTAGGGCCAAGGAACAAGCCTGTGCCTTTTCAGCAGACAGCTGGCAGGGAAAGAGGCATGTTGTTAGGAAAGAGAGAGGCAAGGCAAATAAAATTACTGCTAACGCTCAGAGATCGGCAGGAGTCCTACTTGCCTAATCTTACCGGTGGGAGCAAGCGGCTGTTGTAATCCAATTATAGCAGCATAAGCAATTTGTTAGACACTCCGCATAATGTAACAATTTCCCAATAAACTCTGACTTGTAATAACGTCGGCAAGAGCCCACATAAATCTACCCGAATGGTGGGGGCTGGAGTGTTCGGCTGGGGGCTTGTAATTTGTGCCATCAGCACGTTTTGCGGAGTGTGGTGCGGTGCAGTCTTTCAGTGCAGGAATTTTAAGGAGAAAAGCATGGCACGCCCCTCCAAGAGAAAACCATTAGCGAGGGTCAAAAGAGATACCGAACAAAGCTGGGAGGTGGTTTTTCTAGGAGGGAGAAAAACCGACCCCCAACCGCAAGGCTCTGTCTGATGAGGATTTAAAAGTATTAAAAAGCAGTAATGAAAATTGTAACATTTTAAATTACAGCAGAGGGAGGAGAGGGAACTAGAATTACATCTGTTGTGGAGGGGGAGCGAGGAGAATACCCTTCCTTATATTTAAACCGTTTAAATATTAAAAAAGAAGCTCGAGTATTGAAAGGGATGCTCTGTGCTTACAAGACAGAGAAGCCACTATTGCTGTCCCAAGCAATTCATAACCTACAAAGGGAAAAATTAAACCTTTTCTGGTATCCAGTTACTCTCCCGTTGTCTTTCTTGCAGCTCCTAGCTGGCTTCATGCATATTGGCACAGCATCTTGATGATGTGTCTGAGAGATAAAACGTAGGTCTAGAACGATTCACTTTGAGCATACCCCAGTGAATTTAACTTTTTTGGCACAATGATGAATGTCCCCTCTGGTTCACGCAGATCTACACAAAGAACTAATCTAATTTAGATATTATTTAAAAGTAAAATCAGTCTGCTGTGTTCTGCCTGTCACTCTTGGAGCACGTTGCGAGTTACAGCAGCGTAGGCACCAGTTTAAGGTTTATGTTTAGCAAGATTTAAGGTATCATATTTCTGTTAATCCCTCTATTTAGCATTTCCCTTTGCTAAAGATACAGATAGGCAGCAGGCAAAATATTGTGGGTCCCTTTATATACAGCATAGACCCTGTCAGAGGTTCAGGGTTTTCAGTGTGGTTCTTATGGCTGCTGCGGTGTAAAAATGCCTGACTTCATACTGCTAACAATACTTTATTCATTTCTTAGCTATGGGGTCCTGTGAGGCTTCCGTGTGGAGTGACATTTCTCCTCGCATTTCCAAGTTGTGGTAGCACAGTGCTCGTTCGTAGGGGGAGAAATAGTTCTCAGCTGTACAAAACATTTTCCCTTATCATTTGGACTTCCCTGTATTCTCAGTCCCTGTGTTTTGATGCTGGGCTATGCAGGCTCCTTTGCTTAGCTAAAGAAGAAACAAATCCAAAACTAAATTGTCGACCTTGTACATGCAGCTCACACAATTATGCACGTACTGTGTCTGCCTTTACGGTAGTACCATATTTTGTGCGATTTTGCGGCGTATTTACATATTCACCTGTCATATTAATACAGAGATGGTTTTTACTTAAACTGTAAAATAGTAGCTGAGACGTGGAGGCAGGCTGCTGTGTGGCTAATGCTGCATATTTTGCCCTTCTTTCTGCGGAAGTCAAGCCTCCATTGTTCTTAATCTTCGTCGTCTGCCAGCGTATCAAGATAACAAGCTGAGACAGCGAGTGTTTCCAAAAGTATCCTAATAAATATTTTCTTTCAGCGTAAATACACCTTAAAAAGTGTGTTTTTAAAGAGGGCAGGTATTATCTTAGTTTACCAAAGCTGCATCAATAAACCGCAGTGCTTCTAATAAAGCCACTCAGTGTCTGGGTTTAACTAATGGCTGATTTTCATGGCTTTGACAGTGAGCTGTGTGCGTTATTTTCTCCTGATATTGTAAAAATAATGAGAGCAAATTAGAACAATCAGTTTACCCAGATAGCTGCTGATTGGAGGTGATGGGCAATATGGCAGCGGGTAATCCATCTTCGGGCTCCTGTCACATTAACTTCAGCAGTGTGGAAAAGATCAGGCGGAGCGAGCGGGAATCCTGCCCAATCAGAAAGCCGAAATTAATGAGAAGAGCATTGTTCTGTGATCAACCTTTTAATTAGCAAGAGTGGAGATGGAGGGAGTGATGAAGCTGGCAGCACAGCTGCACAATGCTGGGCATGTTTTCGGTGAGGGGGAGGAAAAACATGGGTTTTAAATTACCCCTTCTGTGCTCCCTGTACACCGGCAGTGTGTCTTCATTCGAAACCCCTTAAAAGATCTTAATAAACAGCCGCATCCAGGTTAATATTGCAAACGTGGCTGTTACTAATGAGTAGTTTTGAAGTAGGTCCTTTCGGGGGTCATTTAGGAAAATGTTGATCACTGTTTACAAAAAAAAAAGAGAGAGAGAGAGGGTTTGGTGTTGGATTTAAAGTTTCACTGCATCAAGGAAAGAAGAGTAGGGAGACGGTTAAAATTAGAGTAAGGGACTGCCTGTTTTTTTACTCCCCTCCTTATTTAGTCTATGTTTGAAATAAGATTCCTCGACATATATTTGAAATGAGACTCCTCAGTTAAAAATACTGTGCGTGCCAGGTGGCTTTCAGCAGCAAAAAAAAGAGGAGTGATCAAATACTGAGTTGATTTCCTAATACTCCTTTTTGTTGTTCTAGGGGTTCTTTTTTTGGTTTTGTTTTTGGATCTTTTTTTTCGGTCAAGGGTTTTTTTTTTTTCCCCCCAATATTTTTCAGTTTATTCACTTAGCTACAAGAAATGATAATTTTAAAGATCTGGTTTCTGCGATTGCTAAGAAGATTGACTTTATTTCTTTTTTCCTAGTGATTTGATAAAATCTCCATTTTCTCAAGTACATTCTAATAATAGATACTGGAATTAATGACTGTCAATTCTGAATACCAGTCTTAGGAAAATTGATGTTTTCGTAAAGGGAGAAAAATAGCGTGGGGAAAAGAGTGATATTAGGGGGCGATTTCTGGGAAGAAAAATAAGAAGTGGTATGAAATAGTATTAATATTTGCAGTGCAAGGGAACACAACTACTTCTGATTCACACAGTTGCTGTTCTTTCTTTCTTGGTCTCTGCATTGTGTTTTTCAGGCATTTCTTTTCTCCTTCCCCGTAATTCCCACAGAAGTTGTAAGGGCTGGAGAGTGAGGTTCCGTTATCCGGCGCACGGTGTCTGTGCTGCTTTTCTTTCATTTTTCTAATTAAAGCACAGGCTGTCTTCACTTCTAGGTATTCCACTTCCTGATGCTGAAAAGCAAGTAAAATGTTATCACTTTGCCAGAGAAGCTAAAAATCAGTCAGTGCTTTGCACCCAGCACTATACAGGCTGTTGGAGTGGCTCTGCTGTAAGCTCGCACCCACCCATCAACTTTGCGTCGCTTACTTTTAGTTAGGGAGCAGTAACGAGATGTGCTAGAAGGAAAAGCTTGTGTGGATGAGGTTGGTTTCTTCGGGATTTAGTTCTAGGCAGATCTCCCCCCTTTAAAAATGAAGGGGCTTTGTATAAGTTTGGTGGTACCCACGTAGTTTTTATAACTTGAAAGACATTCCATCTCTGCAAAAAAAAGTTAACTTGGTAAATCATAGACCTTTTGTACTATCTAAACCAGTAGTATTTCTAATATAATAAGTGGGGCTTACAGTTTTGCCTATAAAGGTTGTCTGATATCTTCTTTAATAAGAAACGGTTTCAATTTTTTTATAGTTTGCTACTATTTAGCTGTTTGAAGTAAATTTTTATTTGGCCTCAGTCTGAGTCCCCTCCACTTCCTGCAGCCTGGGGCAGAAATTAAGTTTGGTGTATGGGATGAACGGTATTCACTTAACGAACAGCTGTTCAATATTTTATTTTATTCGTGTTGTTTGTTCTGTGCCCCGGGCTGTATTTATTGCGTGCCTTTCAAGCCCTGGTCAGAATATGGAAATACAGACTTCCTCCTGGGGATTTCCCCTGTAGTTTGAGTGCTTCACAAACCTTAATTAATCCTTCCAGTATTTCCTCGGGCAAGGGCTGGACTCACATCATGCCTTTTTTGCAGAGCAGTTCAAAAGTTACTTTTACAACTGAAATGTAGGGAGGAAATAGTTTATTTATAGTAAGCCACAAAGCATCACAGGAGGAATATTAGATTAGGAATTATGGCTCCATATTCTGAGAGATCTTTTGTCTTTGTCATATTCTGTCATATTCTGCTTTTCCATCTCATCTTCTTCCATCTGTAAAAGAGGATAAAGCTGCTTAACATTTCCTTATTAGGCTTTTGGGGATCTAGAAAGATGGTATCTGTTGAAGCATGTTTTGTACTTAAGCATTAGTTTTGTTTATATACACCTAACGTTGATTTGGGCTCTGTTCCTCTGGCACCTTCTCCTTCACCAGGTCTGTCTGCATTTTTAAAAGGCTGTGTTAGACATGCATCTTGGGAAAGATACATTTGCCAACGTTTGCAGTCAAATTTGCAATCAAACATGATCCTTATGGAAGGCAAGGGAGAAGTCTAAGGAACGGACACTTTTGAAGCTGGACATTCTTGTTGTTGCATAAACCATCAAGAGCTCTCAAAGCCTTTTGTTCTCCTTTAATAAAACACAAAACCCAATAAACTGTTCCACAGCTGCTTAA
The DNA here is from genome assembly GCA_013396935.1 of Baryphthengus martii. Classification (NCBI taxonomy): domain Eukaryota; kingdom Metazoa; phylum Chordata; class Aves; order Coraciiformes; family Momotidae; genus Baryphthengus; species Baryphthengus martii. Next base: position 91,139 of record VWZK01000121.1, on the reverse strand, counting down.
ATGAGTTTGTCAGTTCCCAAAGAGATTCCCTTGTGGGCTGAAACCAAATGGTAAATCCTTGCCCCAAAATAATCTTACTGCAAGAGAATTACAGGAAAGACGCACTGGAGTGCCGAATTCACCTTAAGTATGGAGCCGCTACCGTGACTCTGTAATGGGATGGCCCAGCGTGGGGTATAATATCATAAATAGTGTAAATATGCCACGTGTGAATTAATAGGCAGCCTAAGGGCTGTAAATGTTTATATACATGTTAAAATGAACGTACAGCTTTTCTTAATTCCTTTTTTAACCTAATAAAGTAATTTTGTTCTAGTTCCTGGTTGGGTTTTGCAACTGGATGACTTTATCAGTGCTAGAAGTTCTTGGCTGTTTTTTGGATCCTTTTTTGTTAATTTAATTTAAAATATTTCAACACGTTTTTCAGATTCAGTTGTCTGCATTGTGCGGTTTCTCCATGCAGGCTTTCCTGCCTCTCTCTTCTCAACCCTGTTTGCAGCTCTCCCTGTTCTGGCTCCTTCAGTTTGAGAGCTGCTTTGAGACTGGAGGACATTTGCTCCCCAGCAAACTGGGGGAAACGTCATTCTCTGCGATATTTTTCATCAGCTTTTTTTCCCCTGGTCTATCTGAAGTCTTTCTCTGCCGACTTTCAGGATCAGAGCTGTGTGTAGAGTGTTAACTACTAAGACTCTTCTCCATGAGTCTCAGTTGGCTTAGGGAACATTAGTGAAACTCTGCAGCAGCCTGCAAAGTAGCCACACAGTATCTCAGAAGAATAGAGTTGTCTGAACCAGGCTCAGATGGAAACCAGCAGAGCTTAAGGAGTAGGAGTTGTCCTCTGGCTCTACTGACAGTCTAGTCCTCTGCTTTAGCTGCAGGTTCATCTTTCCTTTCACAGAGGTACGTCCTTGCTTTATGAACTCCCAGCAATTTTAATCACGAGTTCAATAACCATCATCTCTTCATCAAACTCTTTGTAGAACACTCCTTGAATGAATGTAACTTTCTGAACATCAGGACTGACATAAAAGGGAAACCCATAGACCAGTGTACCCGCTTCTGGAAAGCTAACAACTATCTGAGGCTACCACAAAGGCTTTGATGTACAGCTAGGTTCTCAGATAATGCTGTATGTGCTCTGAGGAGATTACAACCATATCAGCTTCTACAATCTGAAAAGATCCTCCTCTGCAGCGAGGCGGCTTTCATCTTTGAGTAAGCAACTCGGAATCCCTGGTCAAACTGCTGCAGGGCCTCCTGCTGCAAGGCACATCCTACAGACAAACCAGCCTAGTTTGGATCTAATAAAATCAGTGAGTAATTAGAGCCTATACAGGAAGACATTTTCCCAGAAGCCTTCCTCCTCTTTCACCCAGCCCTGTAACTTTCAAAGAGCTCCTACAACCTCAGTAAGCATATTGCTAGAAACGAACACTCAGGCACACAAGAGACCAAGTTCAAGTAACAAAAGTTCCCAAAGTGTTTCTCCTATAATGGCCCCAAGCAGAATGCTAGACTCCCTGGATCCTATACCAAGGCACTTCCTACAATATATGTGCTTCGTTCTGCACACCAAATGCCTTCCTGGATGCTGTTGGTGAAGCCAAAATTGAGCCTGTTTGTATTATGTGTTAAAATTTTCCTACCTCTAGCTAAACTCTCTGTATTGTACTTCCATTTCTTTCTTTGCTCTGTGAGGGCTGGCAAACTCTCTACTAGGTGTTGACAGAACACTGGCAACATTTTGTTTACAATTACTCTCTTTTTTTAAAAAAAAAATACAAACCACAAAATCTGGTTAAATGGTCACAATTTTCAGACTCAATTTGACTTAGATTTTTTTTTATATATGTTTAAAAAAGTAATAACAGGGCTCATATCTAAAGGTTTTGTATAGTTTTTCCAGTTGTATAATCGATATTACTATTCCCCAGAAATTCTTCCTTGCTTAAAAATTACGGTAGTATCATTTTATAGGTGAAACACTTTAAAGTCTGAAAGATTCAAAGTTTTCACTTGATTTTGACTGACCCCTTTTCGTATACACAGTATGAATCGACATGTGATACATGGTAACTGTTTCTCAAGTAATGAAATGTGGCATCTGATCTGTAAAATGTAAGTAAATTAAACTTTTTGTGAATAATGTAAAAACACAAGGATAAATAAAACATTTGTTTAAAGACAATTTTCTAAGTTGACCTGTTAATGTTTTAATAGCTAAACAGTTTTTTAAAGACAAATAACATTCTGTAGTAGTTTAGAGAGATTATAAAACCTTAGCTGTACTAATGAAATCAATACATATATTAAAGTACTAGTCCCTAAAATATATCTGGTAGTTCCCATGAAGGTGGGGTCAGAGAAATGTGAATTTATAGGTTGCATAAATAAGTTACCAGCTGGAAAATGGGAGCAATGGTGTTGAGTCCACAGTCTCATCTCCTACAATAGTGCTCAATAGAGCAAAACATTCCTCTTTGGAGAACTTAATGTCTTACTTTCAGTTTAGTTCCGAATATGCAGTTGTCTTTGTTTTCATTTCTGCCCATTTGTCGCCATACTATGGTGATGCTTTGAATCAAGTGCTGACACTTATCATCACTTCTAATATGAAAGACCACGTCAACACACTTCAAATTCTGTCCTTAGGTTGAGACACATTTACCATCAGAGTTTCCTGATACTGAACTAAAAACTCTTCATCTCATGTGGGAGCTCAAGTGGTTAAACATAAATAGTCTGTCTGCATGTCACACGTTTGCCTCCAACATTTTTTCTCTTGAAGTAGATCACCAGTACTGGTAGGACAAGTTTTGATCCTTCTGGTCATAAGAATTAATTTGGAGTCATACCAGGCTCCAGCTGGTACCCATCTGAGTTTTTGCTTGTCATGGTCCCAAGAATGGCAAATACTGATTGCAACCTATACACATATAACTGGTTAGTTAAAGGTAGAAGCTAGCAGAAAACAGCAACAGTGTTGAAATTAGCCATGTATCTTTTCTTTTAATTATGGAAGCAGTAGACAATTGTCCCTGGAGACAATAGAGTTCATAGTTACAATAGCTGACTGCCCTGCGGGTCACAGCCTAATCTCCCCAGCCAGTGGTAAGTGTCTTGAAGGTGACTCCTCCAGCAGAAGTGCCTCCATATCAGGGACTTTAAGGTCACTAACATCTGGATCTTAGATGAAGGTAAGATCCAAATATTGTATGAATGAACAGCTTAAAGGTTTGCCCCAGATCCTGTGAGAGTTTACCTGGAGGCAGTGAAAGTATGAATAGAGATATTCTCTGTTCGCATGTAATACATTTGTTATAAATGCATCAGAGACCATGAAGGATATCCTGTTGAACCAGCTAGAGGCAGTAGGGATGTTCTGGATCATAATTTGTAATCCTGGACAGTTCTGAGGTAGTTTGCAATGGGAGTATTTTGAGATTTGATGTAGAAGATTGCAGATTATTAGTCATCGCAGTCAATTAATTCATTGCTTGAGACCTGAGTTTTGAAACTGGTTCAGATCATAAGTGAAGATGAGTTTGGAATTTAATCATTTGTGGAGAGAATCAGGTACAGTTCTTAGAGAACAAGTGCATCATAACAAAGTCAACAGACATCTGCATTAGTCTTCAAGAACCTGGTATTTCGTTGCTACAAAGAATGAGTGACAGAATAGCAAAGGCTTGTGAAGCCATTTGGAAAACCTTAAAAAAATTCTCTATACAGCATCTCTTAAAAAGAATTTCAAATTTTGCTTATGATAAGTGAAATACATCAACGTCAGACAACTACAAGTTGGCTTCAGTCAAAATCTAAGTTGCTTTTCTCTCCAGAAGCCCGGGAAGTGTAGATGAGCTTTGTCTGTGAGATTAGAAACGCAGAGTCGCTTAGACTGGAAGAGACTTCAGGAGGTCGGAGTAAGGTTCATATTGAATTCAGTAGTCCCAGTTAACCTCTACTGCTAGGTACCTGCTTCTTCCAAGTTTTACACACACAGAACATCTACCTTACAATTCAGAGTCTTGCACTGCACCCAGAAATGAAGCCAACACTTGGAGTATGTAATGTGTTTGCATGAGAAGGGCTACGTTTGACACTAGCTACTCCCTCCCTTTATATCCTAAGATAACACCAAGGACCTCATTAAGTTCCACAGTTTGGAAGTAACAAAGGCACAAAAACAACGGCTGCAAACTGTTTCCTAAATGAAGATGGGAGATATATTGCTTCTAATATCCAGAAGCCATCAGAGATCTCAGAAGTTTTAGTACTTGGGCTTGTGCGGGGGGGAGAAGTGCTGCTTCTGCCATGTCTTACTGCAGTTCCGTCAGCACAGCCTGTCTCTTACCTGTCTCCAATTCGGATCCAAGCCACAACTATGTGGAGGCGTGAGGGAGAACAGGTGGACTGCAGTGTCAGCCCCAAGAGGCACGCAGCGGATTGTTGCCAGCATCACTGACGGATCCGCAACTGCGTTGGTCTTGCTTTCACTTCAGATGTCCTTTCACTCCCGCTGCACAGGTCAGATATCGGACTGTAATCCTCTCCTGCCACGTGCGAGAGGTGTGGGCAGAGAGAAGTCGTTGCCAGTGCTTTTCTCCAAGTCCTCTTAAGGGGATAAAAGGAATGGCCTTGGATACCATCTGTACCATGGGAGGGAAGGTCTGTGTGTCAGGATTTGGGTGCAGCAGCAGGACTGTGTACAGAGTTCGGGCCCGGAATGGCAAGGACAGCTGTCAGCTGGGACTGGGGGACACTGGCGGGCAATGCTGGGAAGTTTTTGTCAGGTGCTTCTGTCATCTACTCGGGTCTAGTTACTTCTAGTCTTTCTTACTGGACTTGTCAGAGACGTAAAAACGTAGCTGTGGATAGCCTAACACATCCTATTGTATTTCTTCATCTCTGTCACATACTAATATTAAAATTGCAAGCTTCTATGCGATGTTCAGAAGTCCCCTGGTGGTTACATATTGAAATTGCTGTGATGGGTAAAGGAACTTAACTAATGCACACCCTCCCTAGGGCGCTTACCTTCAGGCATGTGTGAGTTGTTTCCACCTTCGTATCGATTTTAGGAGTGGTGTCTCAGTTTGAGAAAAAACTTAAGGCAGATTTTTTTCTTCATGCACTTGACTTTTGATTCTCCTTTGGAAGGATGCTGAAATGATCAGTACAGCTGCGGTTTTTTTCTAATTGGTGGAGTCAAGGCCATGATTTCTCTAAGTCTGTTTTGTTTAGTTTTTAAGTGACAGATTTGTTTGCTGGTGCTTGAAGGGAAGTTGTCTGCACTTGTGTAGAGTGCAGTGTGGTGTCACCTGGTGACATTGTCCTCACTGAGCACCTTTCGTGCAGAGACCCCCAAAGATGAGCCTAGCATTAAGCTGTGTTTTGTCTCTCTGTGTGAAGTGTGTTAGGATACTTCTGTTTAACTGGTAGACTCATGAGATGAAGACGAGTGATTTGCCTATGGCAGCGCAAGAAGGCAGTCGGAGAGTTAGGAGTAAAACTCAAAAGACTTGGCTCTCATTTTTGCATTGTACTGCCAACTTTCGGTTTATCAAGAATTAATAAGTAATAACCTGTGATTGAAAAGGGATGACACTCTCTGTCATGAGACATTTCTCTGTCTTCAACATTGTGCAGACCTCAGCAGTTACACCTTTTGAGTTTTATTTGAGCAGCATTACTCAATATTTAATGCTGAAATAGAAACACGTAGTTCACAACTGCAGGGGGGGGACCTGTCAACTGCATCGGGATATTTGTCAGCTGCAAGGAGGGTGAGGTAGCAAGACTCTTTTATGCTAAGAAAATAGAGAAATTTCAGCAACTTTTTCATTTAATTTCTTGCTACATTTCACATTGTACACAGAGCTGACATGATAATCCTTCAGCTGGTCCTAAATTATATTTTAAAATAGAGATCAGTTAATTATAGCAAACTGAGTATATTTGATCAGTTATAGAGGGAATTCCTCCTGATGCTTGTTTCTTCTAAATTTCAGATAAACTAGAGGATGTATTCTTCATTATTCACATGACAGCCAAAAGTAAATCAAAGAAAAATTATGGGCAGCCTTACCCAAGACTGCTTTGGGTGAGCCCGGATAGTCACAGCTTAGTATCCGATGGCTCTTTTGTCTCAAGAGTGCTAGAGGGAGCTCTAACCCCTCGATCAAAGGAACAGGCTGTGAGCGGTGTCTGATAGTTTGGGCTGTGGTCGGAAACGTTGAATTCTCTTGATGTTTAATTTTATTTTGTATCAGAAGGTTGCATATACTTTTTCCAGGCGTGATCCCAAATCGCTCTTCCTAGATGAGAAGATGCAAATAGTGTGTTTTCAAGTGTACTAATGTTAGATTTAATACAGGCTATCGTGAGCTGACCAGAAATACAGGAAGCAAGTGAAAGTAACAAATCGCATGCAGTGGAAACGTCTAATATTCCCTTCCTTTCACAAAGGAAGACAGTTCTCACAATAGAAGACCTAATGATATTTGAAAGAGACTATATTTTAAATTGTTGGAAGGAAAAGATACTTCACTCAGCATGGGATTGATTCTTAAACGTTTAGCCGGTTGTTATAGTAGACCTTAAAGAAAGGATTGGTGATTGTTGGATAAATTTATAGATTTACAATTCTCATCAGCGCATGGGGATAGAAGAAATTCCTCTCGTGATACGCTCCACACTGATTATCATCTTGTTGCAATGGGAAAGTAACTCATAGGAGTGGGGTGCAAAGAAGGAACTTAGCTTGTATTTGTAGAAGAGGAAATGCCAACAGACTGGTACTACTTGCACTGTTTATTAATCTCATTAAAAGGAATAGTGAATCATGCATTTGAGCGAAAAAACATTATGTGTAAAATAGAGTATACTGAAGAACCAAGAGAAGCTAGCAGTCCTGGTCTACCATAATTTTCTGGGGGTTTTATATTGCTTATATGTTATATTCTAACAATTCCACTTTGATTGAGTCTACTATAGACAGTGGAATACTGGAAGGCTCCCTGTCTCCTTTAGTTTGAGGTATTTTTTTCTGAAGGATTATTGGAAGCTAAGCACTGAGCCGAGGAGGCATCCCTAGTGTGATAGTCCCTGATTTGGGCTTCAGAGTTGTGCAATTTGATCAGACTTTGTCCGCTCAACTGTGAAGCTGAATTTGACTTCCTGGAGCACTGTCATGGTCAGAGCCGGTCACTTGTTAATGCAGAGGGTACTGTTTCTTGCCTTTCTTCTGTTATGTGCTTTCACATGTCAACAGCATGCAACCTAACTCAACCTAATGCAATTTCTGAAGATTCAGAATTCATTACAGAATGTCCTTAACTTATATTTGTGAAGTCTGTTCCTCAAGTCATTGATCTTTTGCCAGGTACCAATGACAGAATGGACCAACACAATCTGAAAAAATAAAGTAAACAAAAACTTTAAGTTAGGATGGACTTGTAGAGGTCTCCAGCCCAATTGCCTAATCAGAGGAGGATCACCTTCACAACTGGCTCATTTTGCTTGGGTCTTTGTCCACTCGTATGTTGAAAATATCCCTCTTAGGGTCCAGAGTTTTCCTTGCTGCAGCTTGTGCTTGTGGCCCCCTTCTCGTCGTTTTGCTCTTCTGAAAAGACTCTTGTCTTGCTTTCATCTGTAACCTCTCTTTAGGTAGTAGAAGGCTAGTAGATGGCCTCCCAGTCTTCTCTAGGCTAATGCTTCCAGCTCCTCTAGCAAACTTAGTGATCCTCAGTGGGAATCACCCCAGTTTACCAGCAAGGTTTGCCAGCAGCGTTTGATAGCGACGTTTGACTGCAAGGTTAGCAGAACAGTTCAGCTCGAGAAGACAATGCTCGTGAGCGTGAGTTACAGGATGATCTTGTTGGGGTTATAGGAGGCTACAAGGCAAAATCTGTCAAGATTTCGGTTGCAGCCCACTGACCAACTTTGACCTGACACTACAAGAGTATTTCATGGACTTTTCCTCTTAGAGCTGCCTCTGTGGTGGCAGTAGTATTGGTATCAGCCAATGTGAGCTTGATGAGACGGCCTCTTCTAGATCTAGCTGTAGTGGTGGAAAAGAATACCACTGAGCCTTCGTCTGGCTGCTACAGGTTGCTGCCCTCCAGGATCTGTCAGCAAAACTGCAAACCTGCTTTCAGTTAAGATGAGATGTTTTAGCTTAGACAGTTTAAATAGCAGGTCTTTACTAACAAGCTTATTTTGACTGAAATAGGTTAGGGAGTGCTTGTGTAGCCAACTCTGCCAGCAGATCTAAGGAATGCATTTACAGTGGGAGTAAAGCACGCCCGTGAATCTTGCAGTTCTTCGGAATACTGCTGCATTTTTGTCTGTTCCATCTCTGCAATCTGCCTGGAAATACATAGTACTCCTGTAGTTAGGAAATGGTATATGGTATCCAGCGTGTATATTCATGCCTTCCAGTTCCGCATCACTCACTTTGCCTTGGCCCAGTAGTTCAGTGCACTTGTGCCCTCGTTGTTGATACAAAATGCATCTCCAAAGAGAAAACTCATGGAAAATGATAGTGGGAAAACTATCTTGGAGGACTTGTGTTTCTTGATGATAAAAGCTTTACATAGACAAAACCACAGAGTTTTGAAGAATCTCAGTAGTGTTACTGAGAGCAGTTAACAGGTCTTTTGGGTCATTCTGTCTCCCTACTTGTGTGTTGTTCCTGGTGGTGTATTCTTTGCTGTTCAGACATGTTTTGAATCACTCGAGTCCACCTACCTATTCCTGGCTGCTTTTCTCACCCAAGTTAAGGGAGTACTTGGAGCAAAAAGAAAGTCAACAATAACACCCATACAGAGCAACTTCTCTGAGGCAGTAGATCATGCTTGGGAGTTTTAAAAACAGAAGCAACTGTACCAGAAAACTGTGAAACTGCTGCTTAGGGCATAGCTTATGCCTTTCCTGGCCATAAATGAGCCCTTTGCTGCTACTGGCCGTTATCCGATGACTTTTGTAGACTGGTTCTCCAAGTGATAATGTGCATATTCCTTCCCTCCATTAACAGTAATAGCATATAATGGTCCCAGCAGTTCAACTCTGGTTCTGGCAGCCATGCTGTGGAAGAAAACATTTCCTTTGGTGACTTCTATCGCAAGTGATTTCTTGTTACTGGAAGATGTGCTATGAAATTTGTGTATGATTACATTACAACTAATAAAAGGTGTGCTCTGCAACCTAGCTCTTTAAGAGTGATGATGTCTGCCCTCCCCCCCATATGTCTAGATATGCATTTGGTCAGGGATTGTAGTCTGGGAAAGTAACATATGCCACTGCTGTGCTGACGCAAGCAGATTTCTCATCAGTGCTTGTTATTTGCAAAGACAACTCAGAGATAAGGGAGGAGGAGAAGAGGGACTCCCAATTCACATCCATTGCTGGCATCAGAGAAATTTTATTTTGGAGGGTTTTGCCAATACTTAAAATCTAGATGGGAGGCCTATATCAAAGCAAAGTTTACAGTAAGAGCTGCGAGATTCCAGACAATTAAACTTTATTAGTCTGCCTGAAACATTAAGTATTAGCTTAAAAGAATAGGTTTTTAATCTCCTCTCCCTGTTGCTGTTTATTGCGTAGCAGTGTGGGAGGGGAGCAGCTTCTCCAGCAAGGTGTTATTGCTGCTCATTGTGTAGCTGGTGTGCAAGTGCCCGTGGCTCAGTCCTGCCTCCCCAGTCCCTGGAGAGCTTTGGCACGTTACTTCTCTGGTGTCTGCAGCGCTCTCTGGCCCTAAACCAAAACCACCCTTTCCCTTTCTGCTGTATCTGAGGTAATATCCTTAGCCAGGTGCCCTCCAGGCTGACACCATATCATAGGTACTTAGATGGTACCTCTGAAAACTATTGGCCCTCCAGGATTTCAGAAAGTGCAGCAGGTTGGACTGCTGTGTCCAGCATAATTCTAGTGATCTTTCATCTAGATGTATCCTTTCTTAGCAGTTTTTTTCTGCAATATGATGAGAAAAACAGATGTGGGCAAGCAGCTAAAAGCCCCAGACAGGCAAAATTGCTAGTTCCTTGGGTATCCAGGGGACTGTTCATTTCAGTGTGAGCGTGTGTTTTGAATTTTCTCTTGAAAATAAATAGTAAAGATGCTGTGGTTTCTTTCATGGTGATTTCTTTTCGACTCTCAGATGTGATTGATGATCATCTACTTCTGGGTTATGTTCGTTTTTCAGAATGTTTCAGTGAGCTTTGCAGCGTGGAAACTAATTCAGTACTGAGCGAGTAAGTCCATATATGTGCTAAACCCATGGTTAACCTCACAGAGACTGTTCTGTGAGATGGAGGCAGACAGAAATGGGTAGATTCTAAACTGAGCTTTAAAAATAAAAGTAAATGAAGTGAGTTGTTTAATGACCTAGCATTGTAGTCTTACTGTCAAGTCAAACACTGGAAAAACAGGTTCATCCTGCAAAGGAGAAAAATGAGGAGCTGGCTACTCTACTCATGTCTTTCAGATGCTATGGCTCATGAGATCCTGGTCTTTACAGTGAGACACTCCCTCGCCACCCCCAAATTCTCAAAGCAAAAAACCTCCTGAATAGGAAACTGCCAGTAAGGGGCTGCAAAAGACTTATTCTTTCTTTGCTTAGCTTTGGCAGTCTGGGATTCAATTCTGCAGCATTTGGTAATTATAAGCCTAAAAAAAGAAGCAGCTAACCTTAGAAATAGAACTGGTATCCTCTTCATTGTGCTGATACTGCCTTTAGGTCATGCAAACAACATCCTTTCAACAGGATTCTCAAGCAACTAGCTCTGCTCTTTACCGTGTTGGCCTGGCATATGTTCTCAGCTTTGTTTCACCATATTTTTTTTTTTACATTGCTACATTGGAGTAGTATTGAGTGGTACTTGATCGTGGCACTTTTTAATGCCTCTGCTTTTCCCACACAGCTTCTAACAGTGCTCCGTAATTCCTGAGCACTGCTGAAACTAGTTTCATGTCTGAATTCACTGTTGTGGGTATTTTTAATGTGATTAACCTTGAAGAATATTCAGGATATAGAGACAAGTGTGGCTTTGCTTTCACTGTGAAGTTTCTGTCTTCCCTTCCGCCCCCCACTCTGGACATACACCTCTATGGTTCCTTTCTTTGTCATCCTATTGCTTGTTTTTTTTCCCGCCCCCACTGTCTTTTGTCTTGTGAGTAAAGTTTGAACAGTACACAGAAAGTTAACTGCCTGGAGTCTTTTAAATATAAGTAACACGCACCCAGTAATAAGCTGTCGGTTGTTTTTTTGCTGCCTGCAAAGAAACATAAACACAGCGCTCATTTCTGGCAGGTTTTTACTGTCAGAGTTTCTCCTATTATATTTATCTTACAATTTGCCAGGGGGTGAAGTTATTAAGTTTTAGCAGCAGCCATCGATCAAGTTCACAAGTTAACACGATAAAGGCTCTGTGCCGCTCCGATCCGGGAAAATGATGATCCTCACTCGGTAATTAACTAAATGAGAAAGTTAAATCTTACTTGAGAGCTGGGAGAGATGAAAGAGAGGTGTTTGTCAGTTTCTCAGTGGAAATTAGAAGCAGTTTTCTGCAATTCCCTAAGCTGCTGCTCTGTCATATTTTACATAAGCACTGGGAAAACGTCTTGTAATTAGTGCTGTCATGGAGGATTTTTTTTGCTGAAGGATGTTGGAATAATTCATTAGATTATCAAGAAAGGCTTGTGTCCTGAAATGATTAGCACAGTGAAATTTAAACCATTAACGATAACAAGTTTAGAGCTTGCTGCAGTGCAGAGGCACCCGGGGTATGTCTGTGCCTATTTCAATCATTTCTTATAATTAAACATTATGTCCTCTTTTTTCCTCCCCTTCACTAAGACCTATCCAAAATTCCTGTTAAGGTGGCTCTGTCTAGATCAGTGACTTATCCACAACTGGAGGTGCAAGCAGCTGGAGGTGAAATGCTGCAGCGTCCAATGAGCGGTAGAAGACATCTCTCTGTGACAGAGCCTGTAGTCCCAGGGAGTACAGGAGGGAGGGGAGAAGGCCGGTATGACCTATCAGTGCTGGAACATCAAAGAGAAGTCCTTTCTTTTTGTCTAGAGAGAAATTCTGAAAAATTTGCAGTGGTTGTCTAAGCTCTCAGTCTTCTTAGAGCTCCATCGTGAAGATGTCTTGCAGGTTCAGAAGGTCCCAAACCTTGCTGGGATCGTTTCACCATTCTTGATATTCTAAGAGACAGCTTATCTTTTTCTTTGACTTCAAGGAATGGCTTCTTACCTTAAGAAATATAATCTAAATCATCCACCCTGTGGAAAGTGCCTTAACAAAGTCCTCTGCAATGGTTAGAGGACATGGTTAGAGGGGGACTTTAAATATATACCAAAGTTTTGTCCACTAATATGGGTGGGGAAACACTGTATCTATACTACAATCAGGAAACTGTGCTTGTGTGTGGTTTTTTCTGTGCTTTAGGAGGTTTTGTCTCCTTGGTCCCCTGTACTGAACAAAAGCAAAAGTAACCTTGGTTGTCATATATGGGTTACAGCTGTGATATACCATGGCCATTTTGTTTTATATGAAGAGCAGTAGATTTATCTAGAATTTATTTATCTGTGTTGAAATATTGCACCTTCCTGTAGTTGCAAGCCATTATTTAGATTAAAGTCCTTTCATATATTAGCCCTCTTCTACTTCACTGGGCATACAAATGTGCTTTGTGTTAAGTGTAGCCATTTGCAGAAATGGTCTTGTAATTATGGGCTGCAATGGAGCATGGTAGGTAGATCCCTGAGCTAGTACCAACCTGAGGCACTCAATCCCCTGGGTTTCCTGGCATAGCTTGCTAGCTCATGTACACTGTTGTAGGAGGACACCTTTGCTCTTCCTGCAGATGAGCTGTTGTGCCTGTAGCCAGCTGGTGCACCTCTCAGCCCTCACTTACAGGGCTTTGGGAAAAAGGAGTCGGGAAAGCTTTCTCTATTCCGAGTTAGTATTTTGCTTTGTTATACTCAAACTTCCTCCCAGGTGGTGGACTACCAGTGCTTATTCTTTGTCACTTTTGGAAGTCAAGCTTATAAAAGCCATGAGTGTGTGCAGTGCACTTGGGTGGATGTTCACCCAGGCAGTATGAATGGCATGTGGAACGGTTTGTTCTTTTTCAGGTGAGACCTGGTTATGGTACCAGGAGAGGGAAGAGGCTGTAGGCAATTGCGTGCAGCAGGAAATAGTTGCTGATACTGTTCCGAGGTGTTTTGTCATGAACTTGAGGAAGCTGATTAGAATGGTTGAGTCACCACGGTTTCTCAGGAAGCCAAATCGATTTTCTTACTGATAGTAACTGTCCCCTTCCCCCAGTTTAATAATACAGATGCTCGATGATGTTGTTTTGTCATTGGCTTTTTTTAATAACAAGCCTTTTTCACTGAACCCCCAGTGGATTTTTAGGAATCGTCAAATTGAAATTCTGGAATTTTGTTCTAAACTGTAGCTACAGATGGTCTAGGTGAAGCATGTGAGCATCTATTGTGATTGAGTGATGTGGGAGCCCTGTGCATTTGTCTGTCTACTCTGGACAACTGGTATGTTTGTGGTTTGCCCTGGCCTCCTGGTCCCCTGCTTCCGTAGAGTGCAGGGTGTGATGGGCACACCGTGGCTACCTCTGGGCTTGTTCTTGTTCCTTTTCTTGGGACACCAGAGCTGGCGAGGGTGAAAACCAGGTCTCCAGTTGACACTGGCAGAATGCAGCCAAAGTATGTGCCTGAATCAAAGAACTATAGTGTTCCCCTGTCCACTAATTTGGACATAAAAACTGTAACATGTATATTGCTTTCCTTAGCAGATCCATTATATAAACTTGGAGTTTGACTTCCGGAGCTGTTGTAAGTATTGGTCAATAGACTCCTTAATTTGCTCATTATTCCCACCTTAAGAGGCCTGTATTCGCTTGGGATCCAGGCAAAACTGGTTGTTTTGTCCCATCTAAGCGATCTGTTTGTAGACACATAAGCTGTTACTTGTTTTTGCAGATGTTGCGACTTCTGTTTGATACCCTAAGTCAATGTTCGAAAGGTAATTGGGAAGCTGAAGGTCGCTGGAAGAAGGGTGCTCAGGAGGCAAGGAAAGGCCAGAATGCGGTGCCACACCATGAAAGGAGGTGCCCCTTTTGTGGTCTCTGCACATCAGCCGTCGACTTCACTCCAGCTATTAGCCAGACTTCACAGCCTATAAAACTGTAAGGCAAGGTATAGGGATTTAAAAAATCTTTTGCAGAGACAGCCTGTTGTGAGATTTACAGCAAAAAATATAAAAATAAAATAAATAAATGAAGTGAGATCAAGCTTGTAGGAGACATCTCTCCACTGTCTTAATCCAGTATTTTTACAGGGATGTCTGTTTTGCAGGCAGCTTAACTGCAGCAAAAATGATGAGTATCACTTAAGACCGATGCTCAGTGCAGTCCATTGGTGATAATTTTTTTGCTTGGCTGTTGCCTACTGTGGACTTTGCTAGGAAAAATCCAGCCCTTCACACTTAGGACTTCTTGCCCACAGTCCCTTTAGAGATTTCTCTCTATAAAAAGTTGGCCCAAGAGAGAATATTTCTTTCCTGCTGTCCACTACTGGCTCTGTGACTCTCTTGCAGTCGGTGCTGTCCATCCAATCACTCTAAATGAAAGTACAGTTCAGTCATAGGCCTTGTCTTGCATGATCTTACTGAATACACATAGAAACTTGCAGGGAGGAGTGGGGACAAAAGTAAATTTGAAAACACTGAGCTGCAGAATGATGTCATCTCCATATTCAGTGTTCTCAAAGAAAATTAAGTCAAACGATAATTCAGCAATAGAAGAAATTGCTTTTAAAAATACCAGCTAATTACTGTCTTTTTCTACCAAAGGAAAGTCTGACCAGCTCTGCTGGAAGTGCTGAAAAGAGTATTTAGCTGGGTTTTCTGTAGAAAATGAAATGTATGTGATGATTTGTTGAGTGGATTTTCAACTTACGAAGTTTTTGGTGTTCCAAAGTCAGAATTGCTGTTGGGGTTGAGGGAATGTTGAAGTACATTTACTCCTGAGAAATGAGAATTTTCTGCATTCCAAACTCAGTTTTGATAACTAGATTTTCTGGTCTCTAAATAATCCACTGTTTTAGCACTTACTGAAAAAAGGCTTTTTTGTTTGTGGGTTTTTTTTTTCTTTTTCTGTAAAACCAGTTAATCCGTGCATTTCTTTTAGATCATTAGATGTCTTTGCAGAGAAGTTTGGATACTCATTTTTCCCCTTGAAGTTAATAAAGTCTCCTGATGAGGTTGATGCCTGGAATTATCTTCATAAAACAGAAATATGGCATCCCTACATCAATGTTAGATGTATTCAGATATATGTAATTTCTTTTTAATTATTTGGTAATTAATAGAGAACCTCTAAATATATTTTGTAAATAAAAGCAATGTAATAATAGTGACTGTTATAATGCTGCCTGTTGTTGAACCATTGCAATGAAAGAGAAAAAATCACTTGTATTCCGCATTTAATACAAACTATTTGACCAGTATGGGGAAAAAAACAACTTCTAAGCAAACAGTTAATCTTACTTGCACAGAAGATATCCTTGCAATGCAAAATGGGCACTTTTCTTCCAGTCAAATCATTTAGAAAGCAGAAATTATATCTTGCTATCATGTAGTAAATTGAAATGTCAGTATTTTGTTTTTCCCTTGAAACTCTTCTTTGAGCTGAGTCCTTTTGACAAGATATTAACAGTGCTCAGAAAGTTGAAAATCTTTTCTTCTGTGAAAGAAGTATGTGCCAAATATCAGGGTGTGTTTTAGCTGACTTTGCTCTCAAGGTGTGATATTATACTGAAAAAAGGTACTACCAATCTTTTTCTCATCCATTTCATGCATTTGCTATGAATTTTAGCAGCAGTCCATTCTTTAGAAAAAAAAAAAAAAGTAGAATACAAATGTGGTTTTCTGTTGGTGTATTGAAGTAGCTGATGACTGTAGATTAAGAATCCAAATGCATTTTGCTGTCTGCATGATAAAAATAAAATGATGTTTATGTTAAATTGCCGCTCAGGGTTTGCTGTCTGACCAGAGTCCTTTGTGTGCAGCTTGGGCATGAGCCATTGCATCGTCCGGCAGGGGTTACAGCTCGTGGTGGCTGTGCTCCGACTGACATCACCACATGGGATACGTGGTCTCAGCCAACTTTGTGTATCAAAGTGCTTTTGTTCCTTCGATTTTCTCCCCCCTAAAAAAAAACCCAAACAAACCAAAAAACCCATTTGAGCTTCTTTTCATATGTGCGATTTGTGTTGTTTCTCTCCTTCCTGTTTCCAGACAAAACTTGCCAATGGCACTTCCAGTATGATTGTGCCCAAGCAAAGAAAACTGTCTGCAAGCTATGAGAAGGAGAAGGAACTCTGCGTCAAGTATTTTGAACAGTGGTCCGAGTCTGACCAGGTGGAGTTTGTGGAGCACCTCATCTCCCAGATGTGTCACTACCAGCATGGACATATAAACTCATACCTCAAACCCATGTTACAGAGGGACTTCATCACTGCACTGCCAGGTATTTCTACAGGCAGAGGGAGCATGCTTCTCCATCTTGTCTTTCAGAAAATTATTCCACTCTGGCCTACCCTGCTGGAGCGGTCTTTTCTGGGGCGAGTTTGCAAAAGAGTTGATAGCTTTTGAATGAAAAGCTCTATACTGGTATGAAATGTAGTAATACTTTCTTCTGTATTCCTACCATCTCTGAAGGCATGAACTAATACCACCATAGTTTGGCCAGAAGTAAATGATAGCTCATATATGTATTGTAAGGACAGTCACCCCAAGCCCCAGGTAGCGGTACTCATAATGCCACAACAATGCATGAATAACTAAAACTTTTAATATTAAAACTACTGCTTTTTCTGGTTGTTCAGCTGAGACTTCCCCTTTGCTTACTTAGGTCTTTTTGCCCCTCTTTCCCAGTAAAATACTTTCCTGAAGCCATCACTTTGATTGTGTGTATACTGCTAATAGAGAATGGAAGACAAAAGGTCAAAGGATAGAAATGTTCTATTTTATGCCCTTCTGTAGTGCTTTCCATTGAGAATATTTTCCCAGCTTTTCTCAGATGTGGCATTGGATGTATCTCACAGAATGCTGCTTTAGTGTATGTAGTTTTCTGTTGGCCGTGTCTTACAGATGGCAAAACTGAGGCAGTGGGAGATAAACTATATACAGCAATAGAGTTTCAGAACCATACAGAAATTCCTAGCTCTTTGGTCTTTTTTTTCAGATCATTAGATCATACATCTGTAGATCGATAAATAGATAGTTAATAGATTAGCTTTCCCATAGCATAAGTCCTAAATTTGCAATAGACCTGAGGAGGAAGTGCTACGGGTGGTGTCTGTAAATAGCTAGTTGAAGAGAGGAGTTGCCAAAAGCTTGTTCTGTGAATACCTTTGGAGAACTGCTGAACTCTGACAATCTGTTCAGTCCAGTCATTTAATCATTTTTCAGAAGGGATTTCTCAGTGTGAAATACAAGTTCAGGGTTAAAAGATGGAAAAAAAAAATTGTTTAACTGTGAACTGTACAAAGCACAAAGGCACTGCAGGAGTTTTGCTATGAAGTTAAATGCCTAGACTCACTGGATTTTAAAGCTCTTTGTGCCCAGTAATCAAATTGCTGTTTTAGCATTTAAAAAAAATCTTAGTTATGCTAAGTACCTGCTTTATGTTAGTTTCTAGTAGTCCAGTGGCAATAATCTCATGTATTTAGAGCAGCATTGTAACTTGTGGAGCTGTTCTGTTTCAGAAAAAGAGACAGTATTTTGAAAGTGCATTAGTTTCCCCGCTTCTAAAGTGGAAGCATACATATAGTTACATACACACTTTTTCCAGGTCTTTCTCCACAAAACTCCATAAAAGGAAGCCAACACATCTCATTTGTACTTGTAAATGTTATAAATACTTCGAGGCATCCAAAATTTCCTAGCCATACCATGTTTGTTGGTGGTCTCTTCACAGTTACCCAGGAAGTAGCTAATTTTACTATCTCAGAATGTGAAACAGACAGGAACCAGGCAGCTAATATGTAAGTATTTAGATAGTTGTGGGAACTGTGTGATTAAATAATGTGCGTGAATCGGTTTGCATATTTTGGAAGTGCTAATGTCTGAGTGAACGCAGCTCTAAGGGAGAAAATGAATTGCAAGGAATTACACTGGTGTAGGCTCTGCAGTCTATGCAGGATGTCCTGACTATAGGCAGGTTTCTAATGAAGGGAAGGGGAAAGAGAAAGGTAAGAAACTGCCTTGGAAAGACTGATGAACCTAAAATATTAAATTAAGTCCCATAATAAAAAAAAACCAACCCTGAACTCTATAAGTGTTTTTAAGCTTTCTGAAATTCTCAAGTGTTCAGTATTCTGCTTTCATTTTTACGTGTTCATTCTCTCTCCTGCTCTCCCCCTCAAATGAATACAACAATAAAGCTACTTCAAAATCATGAGGCATCTTATCTCTGTCCTCCTAGCACTGTCCCAAAGAATGACCAGAATTAAAGGTAGTTTTAGATCATGCGCACATTTTACTAATATAGAGTAAACTTGGCTCAGGTTGTTTTTCCAGTACTTTGAACAGAATTAAGGTTGTTTGAAAAATACAGCTTAACTGTGTACTTAACAAACTTTGTTCTGTTTCTGAAAAATAGGTCTGTGTTAGCATTTCCAAGCTGTTTAACATTTTTTATGAGGCAAGTAATTTTCTTAAGACATGTGTGAAATAGCTGAAACATTCTTGTTGGTATGGAGAGCGGAAGGACTAACCATGTTTCACATTGATTTAGCAAAAACTTTTGTGAGCAGAGATTTCTCTTTGAAGTGATGCTTTGTTAGATACGTGTCTTGGTGAGTTGTGCTGTTCCTAAGAAACCGAATAATAAAATTGAGTTTGCAGCCAGGCCAAAATAACTGTGCCTGTCCACTTACCATAAGTGTGAGGAGGAGAAGCCAAAACATCAGTATTCCTTCTCTGCGAGAGATGTAGGATCAATGGCAAAGGATGACTTAACAGACATGGAAGTAGTTACACCACCTCATTGCAGCAATACCTAAAGTGCAACTGCTGGTGATCCAGAAAGGGCAGGTGGGTCAGAGGCAGACTCGTGGGTGAAGACTACTGGTCCCAGTTTATGCAGTGCTGCCCTGCTTCCTAAAGCCACTGATTGTTCCCTGTATAAAAGAATTTCTTGCCGTGACACTGCTGCCATAAAGCCACCAATATGAATACTAGAGAGGCAAGCATTTGTAAATGTCCTGGTGGGTCTGTAAATGTCTGTGGAAGCAATACAGATTGGGAAAGCAAATAAGCCATTTCTACCTCGTGGAGGGTAGCTCAGGGCTGCAGGTGTTGGGGTGGGAAAGCAGGGGGACACATCCAGGTATGCCCCACCAAATTGCAGAATTCCTGCCAATTCTGATTCTCATTCACTAAAACATTGCATCTCTCTTCTCATGAACTGCTGTGGAATCAATCTAAATTTACAAATACTGGTTGTTTTTTTTTTTCCTTTTTTTAAAGAATTTTATATAGTGACTGTATATATCTTTTCAGATTAAATACATAATAAAGGCTGGTGATGCTTTTATTTTGCAGGTTGACATCTAATTTTGCGTCTATAAAGATAAGAAATGTCAGACCTCTTTCTGCACTCTCTGGTTGTGCCTGGTATCAGTCACATGCTTTTTCTACATATGAATGGAAGCATAAAACTCTGGGCAGAATGGCTTACCCAAAGTGCATTATAAATTTAGAATGCTTGGAAGGAGTGGGGAATTTTCTCATTGCAGTGCACTGGGAGATAATTTTGAGGTCTTTCGGTTAATGCAAACAAAGGTTGGGCCTTTTGTATCTTGTGAACTCTAATCAGAATCATCTGATTGCACCCAGTTTGGGTTCACAGGCGTATGAACATGTGACTGTAAAAATGCACTTGCTGCTTTTTTTTTTCCCTGTCACAAGCAGGACCTGATCTTTGAGGCTGTTGTTTTAAAAGCAAGAAAAGACCTATTTAACTCTGTCCCAAATGTGAACCAGAGGGAAGATGCATGTAATACCAATCTGCCATGCTTCCTTTTTGGTTGGTCTGAACATTATGCGTGAGGGATGGTGGTGTCTAAACTACAACTTGCGCAAAACCTCTGAAATTTGACCTGCGAAGTGAGATAAACTCTTGATGGTGTGTCTCACTTGTGAATTAAAACAACCTCCAAGAGAAGCTGTATTTATGCAACACCTGATGCAAAAGGTATCTACTTTCCTGAAGTCTTGCTGGTGATTAAATCTGAGTGGATAAGGACACATTTTTACTGAATACATCCATCCAGTTAAGAAATGTAGCATAACCTTCCGTGGCCCCCAGCCACTCAGACATTACATTGGTGCTAACCAGGCAATTGCTTTATGTTTCACTCCAGCCATGTTGGAACAGACAGTCCTGGTATTCACACTGGAAAATATTTGTAAATTATAGCATTTTCATGTGTATTTTTCCTCCACCTGCTAAAGTACATGAAACTAGCATCCTGCCTCACTTTCTCCTTACACAGCCTCTCCTTTCCTCTCGACTTCCTTGTGCATCTGCATGTCTTTCCCTCCCCCGTGTCTAAAGGTACCACTATCCTTCAGGGCACACATTGGGAATATATATTTTTTTCTTCATTACGTTTAAAAGCTACTGCTTTAGCAAAAACAGCTTTTGAGCCGTTGGAACATGAGAACAGCTGTAGCAGTGAGATGAGAAATGGTCCTAATATAGAGAGATTTTGGGGGCTGCGTTGCTGAGTTGGAAATGCCATCCATAGAATATCCCCCTAGTGCTAAAACCCATTGAAATAGATTGGAATGACTTCTTGGATTCTTTATTATTTTTAATGACTTGTTGTGTTATATCCAAAGGAAGTTGGAGAACGCTGTTCACTCCTGAACTTAGCCGCAAGTACTCTTCTGTGCATTTGGTCCAGCTCTGCATGCAGAAGAGGAGCTGGAAAGAGAGGGTATCTTTGTTACTAGCAAAGGGAGTTGTTTTAAACTTGATGTCTCCCCAGCAAAAAAATCTGGTTTGTCTTGTTTTCTCTCCCAGCTCGGGGACTGGATCACATTGCTGAGAACATTCTGTCATACTTGGATGCCAAATCGTTGTGTGCTGCTGAGCTGGTGTGCAAGGAGTGGTACCGGGTGACGTCAGATGGCATGCTGTGGAAGAAGCTCATCGAGAGAATGGTCAGGACAGACTCCCTGTGGAGGGGGTTGTCAGAGAGGAGAGGATGGTGAGGAAACAGCATCTTCACCTCTTTTGCCCCCATTCGGGACAGTAGGTGCTGTGTATTTCAAACTATGCTTGAAGAGGATTTTTTGACACTAAAACATCGTGTTGGTTCCATACCTGACAGTTGCTTAAATCAAAATCTGGGAGTTGGGGAGTTAGGGCGTCATTTGGCTATGCAGGCAACGTGGGGGCTTTTTCCTTACCTTCCTCATCTGATCATGCTCTTATCCCACTGTGACAAGTGAGATATACGGACTGAGATTTTTACACCCAGCTGTCATTCGGTTCAAATTAAGAAGCTGTGTACGCCCCAGGGGAACACTAAACTAGTCAGCAGTTCAGAGCAGAAGAGCTTTTTTAGGGGTGGCAGTGGGGCAGCATGTGCTATGAATTAGTTCTTTCCTGATAGGTCTGTTTGTTTTCCTCAGCAGATTTTCACTATTAGATATCTGTTTAATTTTCAAACTGGAAGCTGAGGATAGGTACCACAGAGAATAGGGGACTTAAGAAATGCAGATAGATTAGTTAATAATCATCTGGAATAGGCTTACTACAATGTGGGTCTCACTCAAGTTTGAAGCTGCTCTGTTAACATTTCATTAGAACTTTCCCTCTCAGGGGTACGTCCTTTAATACATAATTTTCTTTTCCAAGGGTGTCCCTAGGATGTTGGCAGAAAGGAAGCTGGATATGAATATTTCATAAACAAGATAAAAGTGACAGCTCAGGCATTTTGGTTGCTATTAAAAAGAAAAAGATACAGAGTTGCAAACAAAGACTCCTGTTTTACGGTTAATTTTGTTATACTGTGTGTCTCAGGAAGTAAGGGTGAGTAAATCAGGATTATGAAACATCCTTTAAAAATAAATACTATTTTGATCTGCTTCCAATAGCACGATGTTTATGAAGAGTGTAAAAATAAACAGAAACATGGTAGTGGTAACTTTTGTATTCCTTCTAGTGCCTTATTTTGCTCTGTACTGTTGAGGTCACAGGAAGTCTGAAGAGGACTTTGAGAGGTTTTTTAGTCCCTTCTGTTTCCCAAAGTCAGAGATCGGTTTCTCTTAAGTCATCACAGTTGTTTGTCTAACTTGTTCTTAAAAAACTTCTCTGATGGAGTTTCCTTGCCTGGGCAAGGAATTCCGGTGTTGCTCTAACTTCAGTGTTAGAAGGATTTTCCTAAAACCTAGGCTGCCTTCCTAGCTACAGTTCAGCATGTTATATTTAGTCTACACAGACACAGGACATTTCTCATTCTCCGTTTTGCAGTAATCTTTTCCATGTTGGAAGGTGATCGTGTTTCCTACATACTGGATGCACTGACCAACCATAATCCTGCATTGTCTTGTCATTCTTGATTTTTCTCTGTTTAGACCCTCCCCAGTTGCTCTGTTCCGTTCTTGGAGGATGATGTAATCAGCTGGGTATCTTACTTGTGCTGAGGGATCATCGGAGTTTGGTGGTGTGAAAAGCCTTGCTTTGCGTGCTGTGTGGAGGACACTCTATTTTATGCTTTCCAGTAGAACATATACTTATTTTTTAACAGTGGTATAATACTGTTATAAAATTCACTACCCTTTCTGTGGAAGTTCTCTATAGCCATTGTTCTTCATCTTGCGTCCTTGTGTCGTTACTCCGTGGTGAACTTGGCACTTGTTCTTTCTGAATTAGATTCTATTTATTGTTTGGTATTTCTCCATTTTGTCAGGAGCATTGTGAGTTTAATCGTGTCCTCCAAAGTGCTTGTAGCTTTTCCCAGTTTTAGTATCATTGGCCAGGTAATAAATGCACTCTCTGTTCCATTCTTTGTCATTAATGACACATGTAGGATAGACTCCATAAAAGATCCCAGTGCCCATCCTGTTTGACAGTTCACCATTGGTAAACTATGCTTTCCAGCCATTTGTGTGTTCACCCATGGGCTCTTCCAAGATCATATGTCTCTTACAAAGTCATAAGAATAGCCCGTGAGAAGAAATTAGGTCAGTTTGACATGGCGTATTCTGGATTGATCAGTGGTGCCTGTTGTTTGTCACCTAGTCATCTTCTAGGCGGTCATCTGATTATCAGACTATGTGCTCTAGAACTGCTAAGCTGTCAAAGTTGAGTTGAATGGTCCACCATTTCCTTGGTGGAACTTCTTCCCTTTTTTAAAAATGCAAGAGCTACATTTTTTTCCTGTTCTGTGGAACTTTACATATTCTCTACATCTTGTCAGAGATCATAACTGATAGCTCTCAAATTGCTCCCTTCAGATCTTAGAAATAACATTAGTACCGATTAGTAGTCATACAGACACATCGCATTTCTGAAAAACAGTTGTAAAATCCTGCTTCTCATCTCAAATGAGTCACACCCTATTACTGCGCCTCTTCCTCAGGTTTACGCTCTCCTGGAGGTTGCTTTGACACAACAGGAACAAGTTTGCCCTCTCTTTCCAATTGCCCTCTGATTAGCTCTAGAAGATACAACTGTGGGTGTGGTGGGTGGGTTAAGGGAAGGCAGATAAGAAATAATCAGTGTAATTGCATCTCAGTCATACTGAGCTTTATAGCTTGTAATCAATGCTAATGCTGTGCGTGGCACAAGGAGGTGACTAACTGGACGGTTCGGAATGATAGATGACTGGTGTTAATTGCTTACAGCTCCTCACTTTGCATGTGGGCTGCCTGATTTCAGCATTTGCAGCTCATGGTTTACAACAGGAACACCCAGTTCCACAGCAGGGTAGCCTTCACTGACGGCTTGTCCGGGAGCACTAAGGGTTACGCAGATTGAGAGAAATATAAAATAGAAGCCCAAAATCTGGGCATGATTGTGTCCATCTGAATACTTGATTGAATTAGCCAGTCATCAAAACCTGCGAACAATAGTTCCTTTTATCCTAGAGCCACAGCACAATGGCCACTGGGATGCCATGGAAATTCCAAGCAGTCCTTTAGCTGAACTGTAAACAACTGACTCTATATACAGTGTGTCAGGGCTTATAAGTAGCAAAAATACCTTATTTTAGGTCAGATAGTAAAGTTGGAAGCAGCTGACAGGTTTTCAGGCACATAGGCTTATATACAGATCATCATCATAGGTATTCTGTGTATCTCCAAAGCATTTTTTTGTCTCCCTGAGCCAATAATTTTAATTCTCTTGTGTACACTTCCAGACTGGATCACAGCAAATAGGCAGCTATCTCATTAGTGGTTTGCCTTCATCCATGTATCCCTTCTTCACATGTGTTTGTTCCCCTGAGAGTGGCTACTGGTCACTGTATTTGAAGACTCAGGTGATTACTCTGTCTAAAGTGAAAAGCACCCTTCTTTCAAGTCATACTTAAAGTACTCTATTTAAAGAATTATCAAAAGTTCTTTCCTTGAGCGTTTGTTATTTTGTTTGTTCAGTCCTATAGTTTGCTACCACCTTATAAGCTAAAAATTTTGGTTCGTTGTTATGATTTCCCTAGTTCAAGTACATCGTGGCAGCTAACGTGCAGTCCCTCAAATGCGTTTCAAGGTGTACTGCACGGAAAGGACAAAAAAGAAATGTGCAAGGAAGTACTGAACGATTAATTACAGTATAATGGAGCATGGGAGGGAGAAGTGGAGAGCTGGCCCAGTGCAAACTCTGTGCCTCTGATGCCAGGATTATACTCGGAGGCATTTGTGCCTCTCTCCATTTTGTGAGGCATGTTGCCAGGCAGAGCAGCAGTTAGTACGCCCATGGTGGGGTTTACTAGCTTCCACACCGTGTTTGGTGCCGCCTTAACTTCAGGATAAGGAATTAAAGTTTTTTACACAGCAGGTAGTGATTGCCGTTTACAGATATTTTTTTTTTTTTTTTGTAGCCAAGATCTAGCTTGGGATATGAATATTCCAAATCAGTGTTGAAAGGAGAGAGGCAGCACAGATGAAGTGTTGCTTACCAAAATATAGTAGGAGCAGTAAAACGTCCATGTACTAAAACTGATAACTGTTCCTGCTAAAACAGATAAAAGCTAGCCTTGAATGCATAGTGAGTTTGAGGGTTCCTTGCCTTCTTTCATTTTATTTGTACTCTTTATTTTAAAGTTAAGCTTTGATACGAATATGCGTATTGCAAGCCTGAGCCATTCTCACCTGCGATTGAGTTGAATGATATTTCCCTTCCCTGAGTGACTAGGCACAGACTTTTTGTGAGTATTTCAGTGTCAAAATGAAACACTGACATGTTGCAGGACAAATAAACAAGGAACCACCCCATATTACTGAGTAAATTAAGTTTGAATATGAATCCTTTTGTGCTTTTCAAAAATAGTTACCCATTTGTAAAATGCCAAGAGGACCTTTCTCCAAAATGTTGAAACGTGATTTGTGTTCAACGTGAGTGTTCTTTGTCTTCCAGGGGACAATATCTATTTAAAAATAAACCTCCAGATGGGACCGCGCCACCCAACTCTTTCTACAGAGCACTTTACCCCGAAATTATACAGGACATAGAGGTAAGAAACAGCTTCCGCATGTGGTGGTGTCTCATTGGGGTTTTTAAATTTCCCAGATATATTCATGACGTTGAAATTCTGAGAGTATTTCATTCTAATGAAATATTTTGTTATATCTGCTGTGTCTATGTTTGTCCAGAGTTTGTAGATTTGGGATAGTTATATAAGGTTCCGGGCTTTGTTGCTTCTTTAGACAGAGAATGAGTTGGATTGTTCAGTGAGCTGTTTGCAGGTGGAGTCTCTACACCTTGCATGTCGGATGTCACAGCAGCACCGTACTATCTTGACTTGTTTCTGTTTCACTGTTCTTTGCTCCACCCTGTGCAGATGAAGCCTAATAAGATGTTACAAAGAGATATCAGGAGCTCAGCTGAGACTCTCTCTTCAGATCTGTAGTCACTGAATCACAGGGGGTTAAAGGTTGAAGATAGAAACAAGCTTTTAGGTCGCTTCTCCCTCACCTTTCCAGATAACACAAAGGAGTTTAACCATGATATGTTTTCCAGGCTTTTGTCCGTTTAATTGGTTTTATTATGTGTGTTTCCTCTTCTTGAAAGCAGTTATGTTACTGTATGGGCCTGATTGCAGGAAATAGTATGAAAAAAAGTATCTGCTGTCTTCTCAAACAAACAAGAAAAAGGGAGATAGTTCCATGCTTTATTTTTACTTCTCTTTCATCTCCTGTCTTTCCTCAAGACAATAGAGTCAAACTGGCGATGTGGAAGGCACAGTTTACAGAGGATCCACTGCCGAAGTGAGACAAGCAAAGGGGTTTACTGTTTGCAGTACGATGATCAGAAAATAGTGAGTGGCTTACGAGACAATACTATTAAGGTGAGAATGCTCCAAAATGGCATACTAATGACATGCAGTGTCTGTGCCATAAATAACAGTGTCTGAATTTCAGTAACACTTATGCAATCTTTCATCAGTAACCTAGCCTTCTCCTCCCTGTACACCTTATATGCCTCTCTTAGCTGGCAAGGGAGACCCCGTTTCCTTAAGAACAGACTTTGCTAGCAGGCCTTTTGTCCATCAGGAACTACTGACAATATTCATAGTAAAGCCAGTAATATCAAAGGGGTTAATGCATTGCACCAAAGAGCCTGTAGAAGACTGCAGATGCCACTGGAAATGTTCTGACTGCACTGTGGATGATATGTTGTGTAAAAAGCAGACCAGTCAAACCAGTAAGTGCTGAAAGATGAAAATCTTATTGAGCTCTCTGGTTTTGCATGCTTGCTGTCTTAGATCTGGGATAAGAATACATTGGAATGCAAGCGAATTCTCACCGGACACACGGGTTCTGTCCTGTGCCTCCAGTACGATGAACGGGTGATCATTACTGGATCTTCAGACTCAACAGTCAGGTGTGTACTCATGATGCAGAGTTTTCGATTTGCCTCTTAAGATTTTAACTTTGCAAGCTGCTGAAATGATCTTCTCTTGAGTCATGTGCCATTCCATTGGTTCTGTGAAGTAGTTCAGCATTTTGTTCAGGAGGGTACTGTCCTTGTTTCTCAGATGTGCGTGCAAACAAGCATCAAGGAGAAATGAGAACCTAAGCAAAGGCCGGTCAAGGTCGAGATGACTTGGGAAGGTCACCTGGCATTTCACCAAGGACCCTGAGAATGTTTTAAATTTTCCCTGAGCATAGTTTTTTTGAAAGTTGATCGAAGTTTTCAAAGCATCTTTGAAGGTTTAGTCATCCATTGTCACTTCATTTTAAAAAAAGACGTATGACTAGATCTCCTGTGACGTTCAATTAAATTGCAGCACGACACTTCTTTTCATTCAATCTTTATAACTTTGCTTTCCTTCTAGTCTCCAGCAAAAGACTGGATACTGCATATCAGCACTTGTGGTGCATGTTGTGCAGATGTGAAGTCCACTAGACATATTATAGGATTCCAGAGGGTCTAAGACCTGAAGTGTAAATACAGGCACGTGGGAGTTAGTGAATTGCAGTATGAACTTGGATGTGAAGGAGCAAGTCTGGCTTCTCCATGTTGTTATATATTCTGTTCCTGTCAAAGTAGAAACAATGCCCATACAGCGAAGCCAACAAAAAGCTGTGTTGATAGCCTTTTCTGAAGCTATTAACGTGTTCATAGGACTGCAAGCTCCACATGGTTATCACCATGCTTGCACATAAACTGCCACTGTTAAGCTGATAACCATCAAGTTCAGTTCCCAACATGTGATGCATGCAGTCTTGTGTTAAATTTTGGGGTCCTATCACTAGTAGGAATCCAGAATTTTGCAACACCACCCGCCTGAAGACGGTGTGGGAACTGCACTGTGCTAAACAGGTCGCAAAAGGAGAGGCTGATTTCTTTAGGAAGCACTATCATCTTCCGTATCAGACCAGGCAGGCCAAATTGCAGACTGGCTACTTGCCCAGAAATACTTTGTTTCCCACTGTATCTATAAATGTTTGTGCAGACCCCAGAGGCACATAGGATGCATCACTGTTATCCGTGGGTCTCCTCAGGAGAGGAACGTCATCCAATAGACAGTACAGATGGGCTCTTAATACTTCTGAGATCTCAGGGATGCACTTGTCCAAAGAAGTCAGTAGGTCTCCAGCTCCTGTTCAGTTTGGCAACCCTGTCTGCAAACTGCTCATATGTTAATGTTTCAGGTTTAGTCTGTGGGTTTTTCTTCTATGCAGTTTGTAATTGGAATGTAGTTTTCTTTCTCATTTATAGTCCATAAGTTGATGCACTTCAGCTGCTTTAAGGTAGAAAATGAGACATTAGAAGACTTTCTCAATTCTTGCCTTTTCTTGCTGCTCACCTTGTTGGCAGAAGGAAGTTTTAACTTCCGCAATGTCTGATGTGCATGATGATACGGCCATTTTCTCCTTTCACATAGTGTATCTAGGATACAGGTATGATAGTACTGAAAGAAATTTCTTTATGGAGAGTAAAAGAAGTTTGCCAACAGGCTAGCTCAAAAGAAACCTCTTTAAGGCTTAAAATCTTCATTTCAAGTCCTATAAGTTCACTATGAAGCCTGTGTCTAACTTTCATTTTAAATAATCTTTTCAGCTGAGACAGTTGGTTCCAATACCATTAAATTGACATAAATGATCTGTCTTAATTTGGGCATTCAGCACGTTCCTGAGTGTAGCTGTGTACCAGATGCACTGCAGGGTAAATGCAGTTCATGGTGCAACTTGTGGCAATTACTTGAATTTATTTGAAAAGCGTTGTCTTGTCTTCTGCTTCTGTATAAATTATCCTTTGAGTTGATATTCCTGTGAGAGAGGTCAAAAATTAAACCTGTCACTGAACTTGCTTCTCCACAGCTCATGATTAAGTACTCCTTGACTGTGAATGGAATGTGTAGTAGGCCGACACAACCAGGAAACATCAGTCTTTAAGGCTGTCAATCTCATACCTTTCCTCGGCACTAAATTCCCTTAATTGGAGAATACTTTTTTCCCTGGCTGGGTTATTTTTACAGTGTTAACTGCATTGCAGGGTTTTTTGGCTTCTGGACTGTTTCAATGTATGCCTAATCAACAGGTTTATATAATACATTTTTTAATGAACAGTTTTAATAGATGTAAACATAGCTTGTGGTGTTTACTTCTCTAATATTGCTAGAGAATCAAATTACCTCACCCCATCCCTCTCTCTGCAGAAAACCCACGGTACAGTTTTTTAACTCTCCTCTCTCTGGTTTGAAATTTGAAACTGCAGGGTGTGGGACGTGAATGCGGGTGAGATGCTGAACACCCTGATTCACCACTGCGAAGCCGTACTGCACCTTCGCTTCAATAACGGCATGATGGTGACATGTTCCAAAGACCGTTCCATTGCCGTGTGGGACATGGCTTCACCAACAGACATCACCCTGAGGAGGGTGCTAGTAGGGCACCGAGCTGCTGTCAACGTAGTGGACTTTGATGACAAGTACATTGTATCAGCATCAGGTGACAGAACTATAAAGGTGAGGTGTTTCAGAAGCGTTTTATTTGCAGCACTGGGGTATTAAATAACCAAGAACAGTGATCAGACAGGAAAGATGGTCCTTAACAGTTACTACACGGATCTTCCTTTAGAAGCAGCGTTCTTGCTGCTGCTCATTTCCTCTCATCCCTCCTCTGTTGAGCTTGCACAACTTGTGTACAGAGCTGTATGGCAAATCAGATCCAGGTACAGATGCTATTGAAAAAGAACTTATTTTTCCCCATGTTCTTTTTCGACTTGACCACTGCCATAATCTGTTTCAGCATTAGTCATTTGTACAGTTGCCAGAGGGCAGCATGAGGGCAAAAGTGAAGATGAGTGGATAGGAGTCGTTTACATGTTACTGCTGTGATCCCAATCTGCATCATTAAAACTGAGGAAAATTGAGATCCTATGTGGACTAAATCATAGCCCAAGAGTGCTAAACTCTGATTTTGGAAGCCAGTTCTCATACAGTGTGGCAAAAATCATCTGTGTCCTGTGGCTCGAGCTGCTGATGGTTACAGACTATAGTCACAAGTCATTGGAGAGGGAGTTTTCCCAGTCTTAATGATAGCGTCTTCAATTAAGAGCATTCTGGATGCACCTGTATATCATACAGATACCAGCTTTTGTTAGTCTCTTCTTAATAATTTTGTCTCTGTGTGGTTCCCTCCCCCCTTCCTGTCACAGGTATGGAACACTAGTACCTGCGAATTTGTGCGCACCTTAAATGGCCACAAACGAGGCATTGCATGTCTGCAGTACAGAGACAGGCTAGTAGTGAGCGGCTCTTCAGATAATACCATCAGGTGAGAAACACACTCCCCGTTGCAGAGTTCTGTGCCAGCACTTTGTCTCTGATTCCCTGGGATGTGCAGAGGTTAGGCCACTGAAGTGCTCTGTACCTTTGTCGTCTTTGAAATATGCTTGCTTTGGTATAGAACATTGGGAACTACTGGAAAGAGATATTAGAAAGCTGTTTTACTGTGTTGTCTTTCATCCTCTGTATCTCAAGAGTCCCATACTAATCAACAAGTTGCATTGCTCTGACACTTCTGGTATATGAAAGAGCTGGCAAGTACCACTTTCTGTGATGCCCTTTTGTGATATTTTAATTGGGCTATGTGTCTAGTTAAAGGGGTCAGATTTGCAGTAAGAGGCATTTAATCCTCTGCAGAAATCCTCCTGGGCTCTCGCCAAACTCTTCTTGTGGTACTTGGCACCTGGTTAAGTTTGGAACAGCTGGTTTAGAGCATGAAGTTCAGTTTGCTGCCTTTTGCACTTCTCCAGCTGCACTGGTTGTGATCTGAGATTTAACTCTTTCTGGTGTCATGAGCCGGGATTCCTCCCTACATCCTGCAGCTGCTGGCAGAGGGATGCCCCATTAATCTCGGGGTGTACAGAGCAAGCTTGAATAGTAGTCTGCATGACATGGGGAAAGGGGGCTGCTGTGCGAACAGGAGTAAGAGCAACCTCTCTCTTGTCTTTGTCACTGCTTTAAATAATTGGCTGCATTCTGATACAACTTGAAAGCTGGACAGTGCAGGCAAAAACCCTGCACTTCGCATGCCGGTGAGAGTTTTTATCCAGTGAGAATGATTCATGCAACTGTTTGCCTGTGGTCTTCACTTGCAACGCGCTGCCTCTCCCTGCTTTGCAGTCTGTAGGAAAATGGTGGTCCTTTGATTGACATCACCAGGTCATTGTGCCAGAATTTAGCATAGAGCTGTCTGAGAGCATAACCAAGAGAGCTGGAACTTCTGTCTCTTAATTAGGGGAAAAAAATTTACAGACATTGTATAAGAGTAGCGCCACTTACACATGGTGAGAATTGCCGCACTTCAAATAGAAAAAAATAACCCTCTGCAATTGTATTACGAAGCTTGGTCTCAGAATTAGAGTAAGAAATAGTTAAATATTACAGCAGTTAGGGAAGGATCTAAAATATGACTTGCAATGCTAATAAAAATAAATGTCAAGATAGTGATAATGCTGAATAGGAGTACAATTACTTTTATGCTTACATTGGACAAAATCCCTAGCTGACAGATAAATTGTGCTAGAATTTCAGGAATGCTGGCAGTGAATCTTAATGGAAGTCAAGTTTGGCGGCCGTGTGGGCAAGGCACAAGACTTACCTGGTCACATCATTTTCTCCCAGCCATTAGCAGAGGGCACAAGTCACTGAAAGGGTGATTAAGAAAGGGCAGGTTACTAAGTCATCTTTGTGGGTGGCTTTGTGCTTTGTGTGTTTGATTTTAATCCACTGTAAAATGCCAGATGTTCGTTGTTGGCCTTTAAGTAGAGGCTGCCTCCTGATACAGTATTTGGAGTTCCTCATTCCTCAGTTGCAAGAACACTTTTTTCCGAAAGTGATTTCTATTTTTGCAACTGCACATGCAAAGACATGTGAAGTAGCTGAGAATTCAGAATCTTTCTTCTGTAGGGAGACTTCATGTGTAAAAATGATTCAGGTTTTGTTGTGGGTTTTTTTTTGGGGGGGGGTGTGCAGAAATGTCAGCAGTGTAAGAGAAGAGAGCTACACAGGCGTTGCTATCATTGTGCCGATTTCCATCTGATAGAAACTGATCCATCAGTTTTAATCCAACCATTTCAGTATCTTAGCCTCTGGGGCCAAAGTTCTTATTCGCTACAGACAAGCATACTGTAGGAAAAAGAAAAAAGGATGAGGATTCAGGCTCACCTGCCTTCTGTACTATTCCAGCTCTGCAAGGACTTCGAGTGAATTAAAGGCTGAGATAATTGCAGACCTCCCTCAGCTTTGAGAGTTCTCCCAAAGCTATAGGAAGGAAGAGTGGTAGTGATTTTGACTGTGTATGCTTTGTAGTGGCTTTTTTTAGTTAGTTCTCAGACCTTAAGAGTAGTTCTCTTACTATTTTGTCCTTTGACTATTTAAAGAAGTAGAAATTTGAGAAGGCTATAAAATCTAGGAGGTACCCTTGGCACCAGTTCTGTTAGAAGATTCTGCTTTTACGTAGCGGTTAACCCTTTAGTACATGAAGGCCTGTTCCTCACATGGCTGGGACATGATCACCTCTTCTAATCCCATTCACATTCAGGTAAAAACTCAAACTGAGAACTGAAAATACAGGCCTGAATTAGTGTGATGCAGCCTCCCGGAGCTACCAGCCGTCTCAGGATTGATGGCAAGAAGTGGAAACACTTGGCATCAAAGTTCCTGGCACAAAATTGCTCTTCAGACCTTTCTGCACCAGTTCATTTCTGGCATTGTCCATCCTGTTTACAGTCCTGCAGAGACTTAATGCTCTCTGACCAGCCAGAGTGCCTTTGGCTGGCCTTTGCCATGGAGATGCTTGCTCTGACCTTGATTAGTGTGCCGGTACTCCTATCAAAGCTATTTGGATCCTCACAGATTCCCAAAAGATCAGCTTCACGTGTCGAAGAATCACCTTGTGCTTCTTGTTGGCCTCAAACATGTGCATAGGCAAATCCTGTCCCAGTTCTACAGTGATGAAAGAGTTCTGTTCATTCCTCTGTTGTCCAAAGTGAGGGCAGCTTGCTGTGGCAGGACAGCTGCAATCACTATCCACCAACCATGGTCACACATGTGCTGGATCTGGATTATTCCCTGGGGGACCTCAGGAGTAAAATATGTGAGGAGAGTTTGTCTCTTTCTTTGTCTGACTCTTAAGGAAAAATCGCTTGACCCTTCAGCAGCTGTGCTACTTCAAAATGAGTCACCCAGAGAAATTCCACGAACCACCCATATTCCTCAGTACTGTGAAGTTCACGTCAGTCTGAATGCTAAATGTTTAGGAACATTTGTGACTGCTTGCTTTCAGCTGCGTGTCAGGGAGCCACAGCAGATGCTGCTATTGAAAGATTCCTGTATGAGCAGAGCATACCTCAGCCAGAGGTGGAATACCTCTAGACAATACATGTCAAAAAATTTCAGTTCTTGTAGGCAAATAATCTTTCTTTATCCGCGGTAGTTGGGAGTCATGTCAAAGAGCTGACGAAAGTATGAAAAGCAGATAGACTTCTTAACCATTTCAAGCAGTTCAAGTATTTTTCAAGGTAGTGTGTAAGTGTAGACAGTAATCTATTTCAATTTATTCTCCATGCTAAAAATCCTTCACAAAGCCAAAAACTCTGGATTGTTTACAGTTGAGAGAATAATGCCTTGCTGGGTCTCTTACTAGGATACTGTGTGATGATTTTTGTGCCAAAATTTAAAAAAAATATTTGATTATTAGAAACAGTTACCAAAGAGCCACAGGAATTATTTGGGAGCAAGAAAAAAATGCATTACAAACTAATAAACAGAGTGATCGTTTTAGTTTATGCATAAGGTGCCTAGATTATAAACACACCTTCAGTGGGAAAAAATGACAATTCAAAAGAGCTTGTTAATTCTTGCACCCTTCACTGCTGTATTGATGTCTTAATTAGGCTGATGGTAGTCTGCAAATCAGAAATAGGCATGTAGGGGTACCGAAAGGGTCACGTGCCCTGTAAAGGTGATCTTACTCATTGGAACAAGCTGCCAAGGGGATTATTAAGTCTCCTTCTCTTAATGTCTTAAAATCAAGGCAGGATACTTTTTCATGAAAAAAGTACTTCAGTAAAATAAAGTTATGAGGCTTACTGTGAAGATAACTGGGAGATAGCGTGTGTTACCAGAGCGGTAGATACTAGACAGAACTAGTCTTAAAATTTTTGGGTCTCTGAAGTGTTTCCTATGTGATACTGTACCATAATAAAACTTCCATGTTGAAAAGCATGCACCCATCCATAGCAGGAAAAGGAGGGATCAGTGTAGTTTGTTTCTTCTGTGTTGTTTCATCATAATCTTTGTTTCCAAGTTTCCATTCGCTGCAAGCAAAGACCAAGTGTTTCATCAGATAACAAAAAATTCCGAGTGTTTGTTTGTACTCTCTTTCAGACTGTGGGATATCGAGTGTGGGGCATGTTTACGAGTCCTGGAAGGCCATGAAGAGCTGGTGAGATGCATACGCTTTGATAACAAGAGGATAGTCAGTGGGGCATATGATGGGTAAGGCTGATACTACTGTTGGCACCCTGCATCTTTCTGTCTGTCTCAGTGTCTCACATCCTACTTTGCTATATCTTCCGTGTAAGGTACCAAGACTTCGTTTTCATGGCCAGTAAATCAGGACCATGGTACAAAGTATACCTTTTTTTCTTCTTTTGAAATAAGTCAGCCTGATTTGATGTGTATGGTCCAGATCTTTAGTTTGCAAGAATGTCTGACCAACTCAACCTGAAAACTCTTCTAGGTGAACCACTTCCAAAAACAATCTTTCCCATCTGTGTCTTCTGGACCATTTGCCATTTCAGACCAGGTGTCTGCACTCCCACAGGTTTCTGTTAGTTATTACCTCTTGCTTTTTATGTCTTTTACTTTGTTGACAGCATATTTTTTTTCTCCCATTAAGCTCTCTATGGTTTACAAAGGGGAAATGCAAGAACCAGATAATCAAGAGCAGAAGGATTACTGTAATTTTCCTTGAACTGGTGTATGAGCTAAGCTGTACTGACAGTTAATTTTTTTCTGTGAGCATTTGCTCTTTTGTTGCTAACAGAGCCATGGTGTTTGTCTGTTTTTCACTACCAGGAAAATTAAAGTATGGGATCTTGTGGCTGCTTTGGACCCCCGTGCTCCAGCAGGGACCCTCTGCTTGCGAACCCTTGTGGTAAGAGCTCTTGGTAGGGGTATTGGAGGGGGCAGAAAAGTGTGCTTGATCAGGGCTGTCTTGAGCCATGAAAACTCAAGTCAGCCTAGCCCCAGTCTGCAGGATCTAGAAATCATATCTAGGAGCTTGGCTTTTTTGGCTGCCTCAACTTTTTTTTTTTTTTTTTTTTTTTTTTGATATTGCAAGCTATAAAGCATTAAAAGTTGGAACCTGTGGAGTTTTCACACACTTTTTAACAGTTTTGTTCTGCCATTTGAGGTTAATAATCCATTTTTTGAAACTTGTCTGTCTTGGAATCCCTGTGCCAGTGGTTTTTCTGTAACCTGTGTGTACCTGATGATGTAGTAGTAAGTAGTCTGAATTGTTGACAGGAAATTTCTTAAAGAAAAGTAGTGCATTCCACATTTGAGGAGCAAGAACAAAAACACTCTTAGGATTACTTTTAGCTGGCCTTTGAGTGTTTAAGGAAAAAGCAGGTAGGAACTGGGACTGTAAAATTGCCTCATCCTTAAACAGCAACTACTGCTTTCATGCCATCCACTTGTATTTAGTGTGAGTCTGGTAATGGTGTGGTTAAAATGTCTTTATATGAGTGTTAACAATGTTCACAGTCAGGTTTAACAGTGGCTCTGCACTGGTCTCATAATAATGTGGGAAAGTCGTGAGAAAAATGCCGGTACAGCCAACACCATGGGATGATTCCTGTAGCATTCCTGAATCACATTTATTCCAAAAAAAGTTGCACTGGTGCTGGGATAAAGGAAGATTTCAATCCACTACCAAATTCTTGTTGAAAAAGAAGTACTAAATGTATTTATTTTTTTAGCTAAGTATTTGGGCCGTGTTTGGGTTGGGATACATGAGACCTTTTTTCTGCTGTGACATGTGACTGTCATCTGTGCTCTAAACCAAGATCACACTGAAGCGGGCTGACTCTCTAGGTATGGTTGCCTCTTGCCAGCTCAGCTGTGCTAGCTGACCTTCTGCACACTCACCCACCATGTGAATTGCTACTGTTGCTGTAGGTTTTGCTAAAGTATTTCACTCTATATTAGGTGCAGGCTGTGAGGGTTACTGTGTGTCAGCTGACAGGCAGTAGCAGGTCATTAAGGCCTGCTAACTCTTTTCCACGCTTGTATTTGGACCATAAGCTGTGAAGGAAGAGTCTGTGAGAGCCTTGGATGCCTGCAGGTACTATGCTGAAAAACCTTCCTGTTAGCCAGATAGAACTGCAAATAGTTTCATGGCTGAAGTCCAGAAAAACACTGTCATCAACCACCCAGTTCCAAACTGTGGAACATCTCTGTGCCCAGGAGCGCATATCCTGAGAGTCTAAGACTTCAGCTTGGTATTAGTAGTGTTCCTGCTCCAACCTGAGACAAATGTGTGCCTAGTAACCTGTAGACTTAATTTAATTGGTGTGATTTCCTCTGCATTTTCCAGCAGTGGACAGCCAAAGTGCCCCAGCTAATTATATTATAAATCAGAAGCGGTGGGATGGAAACACTGTAGGAATCTCAACACATGGATACTCATAAATCCCCATTTGATAGCGATGGAAGGGGGCAAAAGAGGAGGAGCAGAGGAAGCTGTTGTAGTGCTTTTAGGACTTTTCGTGTTTATGACAACAGGGCGCCCTTATACCCGCTTACCCGTGGTTTGGGGTTTTTTTCTCTCTTCCCTCAGCCTCCAAAATTAAACCTGGCTGCACAATGAACATCGTGAGTCTCCTGCTGCTTGTGTTCAATTTTCAAACAGTAGGAGGAAAGTGCACAGATAACTAATGCTCGCTGCATGCCAGGTCCCTTCCAGTTTTGTCTTCCGTTAGCTGGAATGGCAGCCACATTAATTTGACAGAAGCTTTCCAGGTACCGAATAAGCACACAGTTCAGCTTTCCTTATGAACTAAAGGATCCAGGTCCGTGTGCCCTCAGCTTAGGGTGTACGTTCTGCTTGTTGCCACTGCAACAGAAAAGGACAGGTGCTATATGGAACTTCTGTAGGGCAACCTACCTTAGCCTGTAGTGACTAGGAGAAAAAAAGGGAGCTTTGGAAACAGTGCCTCAGTGGATCTGACTGTTGTAGTGGTATTTTTTAGCAAGAGCTTCTTTCCTTCACTGCCACAACACAAACTCTGGAAAAACGTATTTTGGAATAGGTGGGAAGACAGAAACTCCTAAGGTGTTTTTAAGACAGATTTGAGTTACAGTTAGAAGATCAGAAAGGTTCCAATGATCAGACTTTTTAAAAATTTGTCTTAAAACTAGAATCTGACTTGTGTGTGTGTATTTTTAGCTACTTTTAATTTAAAGATGCAGAGATTCTCTTTAAAGCACCTGTCGAACTTTGCAAACTGAGCTATATTTTTGTAGTCCCGTGCCATGAAACAGAGGCTTCCCATTTAGTAGCTAACAATCTCATTTGTCTAAATGTTTAAGAAGCCTATATTTTCAGTATTAAAGTATTTTAATATATGGGTTTTTTTCCTGACCCTTATGATGTGCGACAACTAACGAGAAATATGTATTAACGGAGGAGATAGGGCTCGTCCCAGTTGCATGTTTTCTGTTCCCTTGTGACCAAGGAGGCCGCCACTGCTCACTCTTGCAGCAGTGTAAGCAGCAAGAAAAAAAAGGCAACACAAAGGAGAAAGCATGGTGGATTTGCTCTTGTGGTATTCAGGATCTTGACATCGCCTCCTGTTAATTACAGTCTGAACTCTTGCCAAATCATCATGGCATTTCCACTCAGCCTCAGAGCAGAATGCAAACTGCCTATAAAGAATGCCCTTTCTAGTTCATATTTTTAGAACTGCTTAAGAGGAATTATTACTGTGTCACTGGACTTTACAGCAGGCTCCTTAGTGTCCTCCGGTATTAAGATCTCCCCTCTTCAGCAGTGGCAATGGTACCAAGTCTCGAACAAAAAGCTCTCATTTCTCCCCCTGTAACCTACTGCATCTGGGAATGCTGCGCTTTCCAGAAAGAGCTTCGCCGTGGAACGAGGAAGACGGTGCTCCTATCCGCCTTGCCAGACTGAGTTGTGTGGTGGAGGGAGCTTGGTTTGTTCTGCACAGTGTGTGTCTAATATTGGGATGTAAGGAGTAACAGGATAACTGTCATGTAAACTCGGTGCAAGCCAAGTACTTGGGTATGGCTGAAAGAGGGCTTAATTTAGGCTGTGTGATGGTGATGCCCAGTGTGTGTCATGTGAGGTTTACTGAGAAGTGAATGTAACACTAGAATCCAAGCCCAAGTTCATCTTCCCTGCTCCATGCCAGGTGCCAGCAAGCTTGTGAAGTAACATGCTGCATCTCTCTCGCATTTAGGAGCATTCTGGAAGAGTCTTTCGACTTCAGTTTGACGAGTTCCAGATCGTCAGCAGCTCGCATGATGACACCATCCTGATCTGGGATTTTCTGAATGACCCAGCTGCCCAAGCAGAATCCACTCGTTCCCCATCCAGAACATACACCTACATCTCAAGATAAATAACACTACACTGTACCTCACACTCGCACAGGTAATATACAAATAAATAGATAAAATAAAGCTTAAAGGTGACACTGGCTGTAGTGCAAGCATGCTGTTTGAATAACTAGCTGGGTCTGTTAATATTTCTCATCTTGATTGGACAGTAATTACAGTGTCCTGTAAAAGGGCAAGAATGATTTTGATACCTTAGAAAAGGGACTTAATTCTAGGATTTGTGGCATGTGGCGCCTGTGAGTTCCCCTGAAGAGCTCCTCCTCCTCTGTCCATCATCATCAATAATTGGATCAGCTATTCGCTGCTCTCCAGAAGGAAGAAGGGTTTCTGCAGAGCGAGTAGAGCAGCTGCTGCCTAACAAGGGGATGCAGATGGCCTGACCCTGGGCAGTTGTCACCAGGCAGGAGAATTTTGCCAAGAAGCAGCAATTTTATTCCCTCCCTCTGAAGTGGTGACCATTCTTCTCTGCGGCGAGCTGATTCAAGAGAACAGTTTGGCTAGGGGAGGAGACACTGAGGCACAAGCCTAGGCAAATTTAATCGAGATGCATCAATGTGCAAAATAATTTACTGATAGAGTGTAGCCCTCATTCTCTGTAGCGCAGCACAGGTGTTAAATTGTTCGTATCGGAGCCTGGCTGGTTTGCTCGTCACCTTAACCTCTTTTCTTGACCGGCACAGTGTGGGGAGAGGCATGGTGTTTCCTGTGTTTGGGTCAGTTATAGAATGGATTTGATGTATGTGAGTGGAAGTGGGATAGCATGATTGCTCACTTTGGTGGGTACATGCACAATTACCGTTAATAGCTTGAGAAAAATGGCAGAAGAGCTGACGGGCTTCTGCTGGGGGGTTTCCACAGTGACATTTTCCCATAAAAATGCTCTATCATGGGGGTCATCCTGTATCCTCTCTTTTTACGATCAGGAAATGTACAGTGATGCTCCAGAACTGCCAGATCAGCCATCTTGATTTTCGCAAACACTGCGGTCAATGAGATGTTCTTTTAAAACATTAAAAGGTTTAGTACGAATGGGGTTTGTTTGGTTTGTTCTGTTTTTTTGTTCCCAGGACTCATTTAAGCTGCAGTATTTAAATTGTCTGCCAATGCCAGGACAAAAGAACTATCCACGTAACCAATACTTGTTGAAGAGAGAGGCTCTCAGACTTATTTCTGGAACAAAGTTGGCATGCGGTTGATCTCAGACAGGGTCTACTCAGCGTGGCTGACTGCTAAAGTGCTGCTATATCAGAAGATGACTTTTATCTTTCATGAACAGTTAACATTTTTAAACCTTCCCGTCCCTTTCCTCCCTCATCCCCTTCTTCCTGTTCACTGCTCTACCCTTTACCCTGTTTGGTTCCCCTCTAAACCCAGTTACAGATGTCCTATGAATATATTTAAGATGTTGCCAGAATGTGTTGCTTTGCTGTTAAGCAGAAGACTTATAGCCACAGTGCATCCTGATGAGAGAGCCACTTCAGGTTGGGTGGAAGGGTGGGTGGGACGGAAGCTGTTACTCTGAAACTGAAATCAATATCCATTGCTAGACCTTTGAAAAAAACATTCGGCTCTGAAGAGCAGCAGAAACACTTAAACCAGCCAGACCAGCCTTCCCCCACTCCACTGACTTCCCTGCGGCTTTTGGCTGTTCTTAGTGCAGACCTACTTTTTGTGGAGAGAGGACCCTGGAAATTTGACTATTATGAGCCAAATCTGTCTCTTTCCTCTCCTGCCTGCTATGCTAACCCTTTGGAACCTGGATGTGTATTGTAGTCTCCCTTAACATCTGCTTGGCTGGGGAATGCTAGTCAATGAAAAGTTAAACTTTCTTCTGCCAAAGTCCTCAAGCATGATGAACTGGGGCTGAGATCCCGTCCACCCCTGCCCTGGGTGAAATGTTGGCCCAGGGCAGTATTTCGCTAGCAAAAGGATTCTCTGTACCATCTTCCTCCTGCTCTTCTCCCTGAAGGCAGTGTGTTGCTGATGGCTTACGAATCATTCTGTAAACTGGAGGAAGTTTGAGGCTGGAGTGAGGAACAAAGCTGGACATTGCTCCTTTCTTTCCATTCCTTCTCCCCTCAGTTTGGCTGTAGCTGGGTGCTGGAAGAGGGAGCTGCTAAAAACCTCCTGGAGCTCTCACAAATGAGCCAACCTGGAGTGGAGACATGACACAAGCATGCTGGCCGTGACAATAAGACTTTGCTCACATGAACGAGCAAATGCACAGTTCCCTAGTGATGGCAGATGGGTAAAATGAGTATGACCATGAGTACAGTCCAGTTCTGCAGCATTTCTGGGGCTGGCCTTGCTAGCAAGCCTTCTAATGGAGGGCTTTTGGTGTGCTTCTCTAACTACATGCATGCTGCATTGCAGTTTGTGGGCACAGACCGATTAGTCCTTTTGCTGATAGCTAAGCTGGATCTTTGCTTTCTATCTGAGGCTTTTGCAAATTGCCATTGCTTAGGAGATGAAAATCACCCTAAAGAGCAGTGACATGAGAAAAATTCTGCGTGTCTCTGTACTAGACAGAGAGGTTTGGAGGGACACAGCTCTTTTTACAGAGCTGGAAGGAATTGCAGCAGGCCTGCATTTCGTTCAGGAAGGACTGTGTAAATCAGTCCGTGGCCATTCCAGATTTGGGTCCAGGTCTTCTACTGTAGGTCTTGAATAACCCCCGCTGCCTTAGTGGGGGTTTTCTCCACTCTCACAGTAGGAAATCAGGGCCCTTCGTCTCTGGTCTGGATGGGTTTAAAATAGGCTTTGTTAAAACCCTCTAAACTTGGAACTTGGCAGATGGGAATTTTTTTTAAGCTATTCTCATCAACTTCACTTTGCAAGGGAAGCAGTTGCATTGTTTCTGATTCCTTGGGATACTCTTTTTCCACCAATGAAATTTTGCGAGGAGGTGGGCCAAGAGTCCCAAAAGAGCAGTCCAGGGGGCTTAAATCGTTTTGGTGACAGCTAAGACACACAAGAAGGTGATGGATTTATGGAGGAAGGGAAAGCTGCTGCTGGGGGAGTGCCTAGTGCAGTTCCTGAAGCACATGGGCAGCAGTGTTGAGCGCTCAGCTCCCTCTGTTTTTGTTGAGCCCAGAGACTATGTCAGTTCTGAAGAGCATCTGAGAGCGCTTGGTGGCACTCCTGTTTTCTGTTTGAACCATTACTGTAAAGAATCAAACAAGTTAACAACTCCATTCAGGTACCACTGATGTGTGACTCACCTCTGCAGACACATAAAAGTTCCGAGTCACAATGGTGAGTTCATCCACAACTAATTTTGGCACTACTTTTAAGTCTAGGAAGGTCATTTTGGATTTCAGGCAGCTCTATATCAGACATACTGCAGTCCCAAAGCCCAGGTGGCAAGGGAGCAGAATCAAAGTTTACATCCCAAACTTTGCTGAGTTGAGTTTCTGAATGTTATTTGAACACTGTTCCTTTAAGTTCATTATTACAAGGTGTGCGGTATGGTTGCATATCAGCAGGTGTTTATATGACCTTGGCTGCAGATTTAATCGCTATTTTCCTCACTCTGGTCATCTTCTGTCTTTACATGTAGGTTATTGTAGAAAGCAACACTGTGTTACTCCAGCCTCTGAAGGCTGCAGAACTTCCTAATACTTTAATTGCATCTTTGTGGCCAGCACCTACAAGGATGCATTTTATTTTGCTAATTGTGAGATTTGGGGAGGACCAGAAGACTCGCTGGCCAAACACAGAGTCCACACCATTACAGGTTGTGCTTGGTTGTCATAGCCCTGCTGCTTCATGCTGCTGTTCTGTAACTTCTAAGCACTGTTGAATCTTCAACTTGAACTCTGCTGTATAGAGCTGTTTAAGGTACAGTTAGTGAGCAACAGCTGAAATCCATTCTCTGCACATAGTAGGAGTGGTGTCTTACCCTTAAGAGGGGACTGTGTCTGGGTATTGCCTACAGAACCGCAGAAGGGTGAGGATTCCTACCCCACTCCCTGAGTTATACAAATTTTCTGATGGCTAAGAAGGAAACTGAAGGTAACTGATCTAACTTGAACTTGAAACTGCCACAGCCTGACATTTGGTGGTGTTTATTGTGCACCTGGGGAAGAGCAATTTGGTAAGTAGATCTCCCAATGTCAGAAGAAAGAGGC
Organism: Baryphthengus martii; assembly: GCA_013396935.1. Taxonomy (NCBI): domain Eukaryota; kingdom Metazoa; phylum Chordata; class Aves; order Coraciiformes; family Momotidae; genus Baryphthengus; species Baryphthengus martii. The sequence goes on along the minus strand of VWZK01000121.1, from coordinate 48,081 downwards.
TTTTTCAGGCTTCCCCCCCCGCCCCGGATATGTGTGCTTGTGTGTGTGAGTGTGCAAGAGTGCATGTGAGAGAGAGGTTTCAACATGAACTGGACGGATAGTCCGACAGCCAGATTGGAGTCATTACAGAGTTTATACTGAACTAGAACGTGCCTGCTGAAAGGAGATAAAAAGGGGCTGGAAGTGTCTGTGGGCTTTAAGTGTTGCACGTGGCTTTGAAATGAAATACCTCTGCTGCGTAGAGATCAGCACTTCTCCCACAAGTGGGAAGCTCTCACGAGCCTTTCCCCTCGGACTATAGGATGGAAAGTACTGGAGGTGTGGGATATTCAGAGCAGGACAATCTATTATGGCCACACCATCTCCTGCTTGTGACTCCTCTGCAATAGGGCATGATTTTGCTGCAAATATTTCTCATCCTCAGAGGAATACAGCTTGCTTTAAAATATGCAAATAGAAAATGGCATGAAAGAATTTGCAGCGAGAAAGTTTCTGCAGCTGTCTCCTCTGGAGCAGCTCCCTCTGCTCCCTGTTAACGTTCAGGGACGTCCACTGTTGGAACGGAGGGATTCAGGTGACGAGTTGAGAAGTCTGTGATCATCAGAAACATTGAAATGCTTTACACTTGTTTCTAAACTGGAAGCTGACTTGGACCACCGTGCTCTACCTACCCACCTCCTGCTCCAAAGGATCCTTTTTTCTTTTTCTTAATTTTTTTGAATACTGAAAAAGCTGGAGAGTATCATGCACATTTCTTCACTCTCAGGTATGTTTCCTGCCCCTGCCACGTGTTCCTTTCTCAGTCTGAGCAGAGTTGCAGGCTTGGTTCTGAGATTTTGGCATCCTGGCTCCAATGGGAAGCGTATCTCCAGGTTGGGCACTTTGCTTAACTTCATTAGCTTCCTTTAACACCATTTTAGATCTGCCTTTTGTGGCTGACAGTTCCTAAATTTACTTGAAGGGGAGAATATTTATGTTTTATGAATCACAAATACTAGCAGCTCTTCCTTGCTAGAGAAGTGGACAAGAAGGAGGAGCCACCCAAGTGGTTGAAAATTAGGAGGGGGATGCAGGGATGGAGATGGATCTCTACAGAAGTGGGGACAGTGCTGAAATTAGACCTCTTAGCTTGTGTAGTTGTTTCGAAGAATAGAGGGTTTTGTATGAGAACATCAGAAGTCATCAGGAGGTTATCAAGTAAGGCCTCCGACTGTTGAACTTGTCAGTTGATGCCCCTTCTAGGTTGTGCTGGGGGCACAAGGAGAGGGGGGTGGTATAAACTACACTTGCCAAGAGAAGAATGAACTTTGCCAGGGTCTTCAAGTGGCATGCATGATGCATCTGACATGCTGAGCCTTGCCCTACTGTTGTTCCCCCTGAAGCAACAGCTTCCCAGAAGGAGGCGGGGAAAACAAATGACCCAGCTGTCCCCAGAGGAGGTCTCCGTATGAAATCCCTCGGTCCTCCTGCCAGCAAATCCCTACCAGATTGGTTGGCTTGAGGGGACCACAATCTTTCTGTCCCCACTTCAGAGGCTCACAGGCCCCTTGGATGCTTTCCTTCTCCACAACCACAACAGCTGGTTGAGAGGAACGGCTGCCTGCTGAGGCTGAGCATTTGGCTTCTCCTCTTTTCCCACCACCCCGTTTTTGTTTTTTTTTTTCAAAATGAGGTGTAGCCAAACTACTGGCAAATTCCCGAAGTGTCTCTCCCAGGGTGAGCCTTGGCACACTGCCAAAATAAATCATCCCTTGCCTTGTCAGAAAACCCTTCCTGTGGTTTTGTACTTGTTCATAAAGACCACTGAGCTTCCACGTTTGTTGTCCAGCAGATAATCCCTTGGGAGTTGGCAACACTGGTTAATCCTTAGTGATGTCATGGATGCCCCTCTGTTGTGGATGCTCAGTCTCTGGAAGTGTTCAAGGCCAAGCTGGATGGGGCTGTGAGCAACCTGATCTAGTAAAGGTGTTCTTGCCCATGGCAGGAGGGTTGGAACTAGATGATCTTTAAGATCCTTTCCAACCCAAACCATCCTATGATTCTATATTATGCTGATACTCTCAAAATCAGAGGGATGCTGATGTACGTGGATGTACAAGTCCATTAGATATTGTAGCCAATTCCTAAATAGGTCCTTTTTTTTTAGTAGCCTAGAAGATATCCTGATTTCTGCTCAAGCAGAAGCCAAGTGGAGCTGTGGCCAGAAGATCAGCATGAAATACCAGTCTTATCACAGAACAGCTCTGCTCATACCTGTGTGATGAATACAGAATTAGTTGCCTTTACAGGCAAAGTGTTTTCATCTGCTGGCACTCAAGCACTGGTTTACATCTGAGCAAAGCTCCATGTGCAGGAGGAAGGCAGGCTGGCATAGCCTGGCCTGTTTGCAGTGGCTTTGACAAGGAGCTGTCTGGGAGAATTTTGGGGCAATTAAATGTGAAAATGTGGAGCTGCTTTTGAGCGTAAAACCTTGCTTTCAACTACTTGTCTTTCTCATGCGAGGAACAGCAGGGCTCAGTGAAGCCACAGTTTTAGCATGGCAGAAGAATACTTTGGGCCTCAGCAAAGTGTAACAGATCCTGTTTCTCCCAGTTGTTTTACATCCCTACGTTTAGGAGAGCTGCACACCTGCCAGGCCAACCTATGCTGCATCTCTCCTGCCTGCTCAGGCTGAGGTGGGTGTGGAAGTGGGAGAGCTGAGAAAGACCATGTTTTCTCCAGAGTTTTCTGTTTGTTACTCTGCTATGTTTGTTATCTGGATTCTTAAGTAATGAGTGCTTTGAATTTTGTGATTATGTTACGGTGATGTGTAGTTAATGTACTAATGTTCACTTGAGCTAGGATCATGGTAACAGTGGTTTGTTTTGGTTTGGTTTTTTTAACTGTTCAGAAAATAACTTAAATACAAATACAAAGTTTAAGCTGTGAATCTCTCCTGTTTTCCTTTTGCGGTGAAGGACACTGTCAAAATATCAAGCCTGTATCTTCCTCGAGCCCCGTGTATGTGAGTCACACTTCTACACGTGCCCTGTCCGCGAACATGTGCAGTGTGAACAGCTGGAAGTGCTGCTGCCTAAGGTGGACAGCTCTGCTCTGGGGCCTGGGTAGATGCAGCTTCACGGGACACACAGAGTCTGCGGTAGCCGGTCCCACCTCAGAGCCGCCGCTCATTGATGAATGCAGTACAAAAGACTGCTCTAGCAGTTGGTAGAAATGCTTATTCCTAAAACCGCAGCATACTTTTTAATTAACAAACTCTCCATTCATAGCTAATGGCCTCTGGCTGGGGCAAATGAGTCCGCCCTGTAAGCCAGAGGATGGATGTGACTGACATGGAAGAGCTGGAGCCATCCTGCCCATTAAAAAAAGGGGGGGGGGGGGCAGAGAAGCCATAAAGACTTTGTTTTTTTCTGGGTACTGTTGCAAGATCTTGGTAGGAGAAGCACAAATTTGTTTTATAAGCTAATCAGAATCCTGCTGTTCAATAATGAGTGAGTAATTGACATATCGCAGCACTGCCATGCAGCTCCATGGCTGGGGATGCTGTCATGCTTATGGCTCGCCCGAATTTTAATGCCAGCACCCTTGCCCTCAGAATACCTTTCTCTTAAAAACGCTCTTCGAATGGCAGCCTTGGATCCTTCTCTTTTACTTAACAGCCCCTTTTAAAACAAAGGCCACCGCAATTTTAAGATCCTGACTCCTGGGGTGGTCACAAAACAAACAAACCCCATGCTCCTGCCATCTCTCTCCCTGCTGGCTCCATTCTTGGGAGCCAGCGGGTGACTGGAGATTGCAAAGGCTCCTGCTTTTCTGAAGTGCTGGGAGCAGGATTCCTGTCACTTCCAATCCTCGTCTCTCCTTGTGACAGGGTTCCCAGCAGCCGCCTGCTTTGTTTGGCAGGGGTTTGAGGGTTTTATATATATGTATGTGTGTGTATTTACACCACTTTAACCTTTTCTGTTCCCTCCCTGCTCTTTCGTCCTGTTCGATAATAGATTTGGAAGAGGAATTGCAGTGACAGGTTTCATCCATTGTTTCAGATCGGTCTCTAATGCAGGATGCAGCTTGACTTAACCTGTGGCTGCCAGCACACATGAGTGAGACCCCCTTACCTTCTGTACTCATGGACACAGGTCTCTGTGTGTACCCAAATGACACACATACCACCCAGTCCTACAAGGAACAAGTTCTCCCTGTGCATCATTTCTAACAGTTCCTTAGCTTTTCCTTCCCCTTCTTCTTGATGTTTAAAGATGAGGATCAGAGTATTTATTCCAGATTTCTAGGATGGGAGCAGAGCTGTGCTGCAGGGCATGGGCTGGAAGACTTCTCCCAGGAATTCTGGCATCATATCTGAAAACTCAAGTACTAAAGAGAGTCTTTGAGAAAGAAAAGCAATCTCAATTGTAAATTTCCCCTGGAAAAGAATGAACCCAAGACAGCTTATCTTAAATAGATTCAGTGGTTAATTACCCTTTCCGTTTAAAAATGTGTGCCTTATTTCCACTTCAAATGAAGGAGGAAAGTAATGTTTACCACAGCTTCAAATTAACAGCTTTTGATCAACCTACAGCTTTAAAATGAACTCTTAATTTTTTTTCATATGTTGTATTACATTACACTACATTACGTTATATATACACTTTAAAGAGAATAGTCACCTGTTTTTTGGAAAGGGAAAATTGGCCAGTTTAGACCTGCTAGGCTAGAAGCAGTGTAATTCTTACAAAAAATGTTTAGGAAGAATTCATCAATCGGGTGGTGCTGCATCAGTTTGAAGAGGGTCAGGATGGTGAATTCTCAGCAGAGGAGGCAGAGTAGCCAGGGAAACAAAAGCCCCGAGCAGATAGATGTGTTCTAGCACTGCCATTGATTTCTGCGGCGAGCTGTCCCACTGTCCTGGCAGATCTCGTGCTATGGGCTGCACCTGGCTCCAGCACCATCCTGGCCCTGGTTGTTCAAAAGGCACGTGTGGTGGAGCTCATCTTGTGCAATGACAGACCTCTCGGTGCCCAGGAGGATGTGGAAATGATTCACTGTTTGGTGGGAATAAGATGCCACTCTGGGCTTGAGAGCCTGGTGCTCTGTCTGTATAGGTGTGCCTGCAGGAGATTGCTCAAGTTGCTTCACAGCAGTCACTGTGCTTCAGGGTGCTGTCCCAAGAGGAACGCACCTGTGCAGCTGGAGGAGAAGACTAGAAGAGGAAAATAAGATCCTGCTTCTGCCAACTCTTCCATGCAAATCTAATGTCACCCACTAAGAGGCTGCAGAAATCTGAGGTCTTGGCCTGCCCCCTTTGCTGGCTGATCCTTCGTTGATGAGAACAGCCAAGGATGTCTGATGGACAGGGATGTGATGCTCTTCTAGCAAGCTCCCAGCTCTGTCTGTCTGTGAGTGCCAGCCACTTTGCCTTGCCCTAAGAGAGCTTTAACACACATTTTTTTATATCCCCAAGGGATACTCTTTGTTTCTCACCAGTGTTACCTTCCCATCTGGAGCTTTGTCTCTGAAATGCTTCACTGACGTGCACCTGGCTAGTAGGAAATCTCAAAACCAGCAGAGACATTGCTGAGCTGTGGGGCCGATCTGCTGGGGACCACTGAAGTTGCATAAGGAATGTGACCAGGAAAACCTGGGCATGAGAAGGTCTCACTGGTACAGGTAAATAACCTTCCTGCAGCGGAGAACGGAGTCAGGTGGGCTTTCCAGTGCCACAAAGCAGAGACAGCAACCTGAGCAGTGCTTTTGCTAGGGACACCACTGAGTTTCTTCTGGATGCCACTATGGTTTGCCGAAACTCAAGCCCCTGGTTAACATCACACGACGGATGTGTCCAAAACTCCCTGTCCCATGCCCAGGGCACCCTGCTGGCATTTACAAAGATAGATGAAGGAAGGCTTCTGCTTCAAGGGGGCAGCGAGGCAGGGAGGCTGCTGGACCATCTCTGTTCCTGCAGTGTCAACTCCAAAAGGGCAGCACAGGCAAACTGCTCTGACCTTTCGAGCTGTGGAGATATGTGCAACTGGCTCTGCCTGCTGTGCCTGTGCTGCCGAATTCCCGCCCCTCCAGTGCAGGGAAAGGGGTCGGCGGCTGCTAAGCAATGCGTCATTTTGCCTAAGTTTATCTGAGCTGCTTGCTGCCTTGTGAGCTTTGCGCTAGTTTGGACTAAGTGCTGGGCAGATACCAAAAGGCAGCACTGAAGACCACATCCTCTCCAAGGGGTTTCCATCTCATCTTGGGAAAAGGAACAGACTCTCCTAGTGGGTCTTCCCAGCTGCTGCATTCCCCAGTCTTGCAGAAATCCTCATACCATTTTTATTCAGTGTTTTATCTCTGTTTTGAGGTCCTGCATGGCTGGCTCGTGGCTGCCAGTGCCTGGCCGTGAGGAACTGGTCAGGGAGGCAGGAGGCACCAGGTGCTCTGCCGTTGCAGTGGGACTGGCTCTGTCCTTTGCTTCCACACAAGCTCATTGTGACAGGATGGATCCTGCCTCTGCCCACACTGCGGGCAGCTCGGCTCTGCTGGGGCTCTGTACATCACCACACCATCAGCTCAAGAGAAGCCCTCAGGAGAATACAAGCCTCCTAACAGCATCTGCATGCTCCTGGCTTAGGCAATGCCATCACTCTGTGCAGGATGTGTGCTGGGAGCGACTTTTCTTGCTGTTCTGCCTCTCTTGATCCTCCTGAGTTTCTTTGAGTGCCCCAGGCACCGTGTGTGTGATGCACTTGAGCATCCCACCACATGGAGCAGAGACAAGACAGGGACAATCCCAGTGCTGCATCTGGGAACCAGGCTCACAGTGAGGTAAGAGTGGGACAGGAGCTCCTGGGAGTGACAGTGGGAGAGGATGAGGGTGGTTTGTGGGCTCACAGACACTTTCCTAGCCAAGGAGGGTGTTTCAGCTAGGGAGTCCTTGCACAGAAGCAAGTGAGGAGCAGGGATGCCTGTAAATTGTGGAGACAAGCTCCCTTGCAGCACAGAGCAACGGGTGTTTCTCGCTGGCATTTGTCTTTATCTTGCCATGTGCTGCCGTCACCAGGTCAGGTCACAGGAGTGTCTCCAATTAACCCAGCTCCCTAGTGACCCTTAATTGGCACTCCAGGCTTTCCTTCTCCTCCTCCTCCCGCAGCACATGTTTCTCACCTGTACATCAACTGCTAAACCTCTGCTCCCAGCATCCCAGTTGCTGCTGTGAGCTGGTGTCAGTAACCTAGATTTACCCCCTAAATCAATGCAGTGGCCACCCCCCTGGCTTGGAGCAGCATCCTGAGGATGTCCCTGCTCAGTCCCCAGCATCAGGCTGTGTGGTGGGAGGGAGGCTGTGGCTGTGCAGCCAAGCACTGGGCTTGGGAATGGGTAAGGGCTTCAGTGCAGAGGGGTTGGGAATCTCCAGGAGGGTTTTTAGGTGGATGCTTGCTGGGGTGGCTCATGATGGGGCAGAGATGGCTATTGCTGTTTTCTCCTCTCTGTCTGTGGCAGAGACCACTGGACTGGGCACATTCATCCCTCCAGATTCTGGTCCTAGAGACAAGCCATATACCTGGATGACCAGAGTTGGAGCATGGCTGTGGGACACAGTATGGCCTGGCTTGTTGTCCGGTCGTGAGCAGAGGACTTGGGGTGTTTAGAGTTGTAGACATGGCTGATACTCGCAGGCTTCATGTTCTCCTCCTGATGGGTCATCTCACCCATGGGCGTGTCTGATAGATGGATCTTCATCCTGCTGCTCTGGGAAAAAATGGGACCATCCTCTGATGGACTGTGGTTCTGCAGGTCTCTCCTCACTGTGGCCCTGTCATCAGGGTCTCTGCAGCTGCCCAGCACACCTACGTGAAGGTAAAGGCAATGCTTCGATTGAGACATGTTGAAACTCAGTCTGAGCAAGACATAGGAGCCCTTGAGCAGGTGCCTGCCCTGGGAAAAGCTCGATGCCAGCAGGCTGGAAAAGGCTTACAGCTCCAGGAGAGGGCACAGTGCTTCTGAGGAGAGCCAGAGGCTCATGTGGAGGGAGAAGACAGGAGCTGGAGCATTCTGTGTGGGAGGATGAGGTGCCCAGGCTCTCCCTCACCCGAGACAGCCTGTCTGGGATTGGACACAACAGGTCCAGTGGCGACTGTGCCTGCTTGGCTCTCCCAGCCCTGCTCCTCTGCCCCACATCCCCACAAGACCCCTCCTGAGGTGGGGCCAGCCTATTGAGGCCTGTCCCTTTTAAGCCCTTGGAGCTGTTGCCAGCCCTGGCTTAGTGGGGTCCCCATCCTTTCAACTGGCTGTTTGGCAAATTAAGAGTTTGCTATTAGGCTGCTAATTAAAGACACTTCATTAGCAGCAGGGGAGGCAGCTCCTGGCCACAGCAAAATTGGATTCCTCTGAGTTGCCATGAACTGAGTCTCTTCTCTATGGGGCTGGGGGCTGTGCCCCAACATGTCCAGGGAAGGCAGCTACTCTGAGCTGTGGCCAAGTGGGTTACCAGTCATCCTACCTGAGTCACAGTCGATGGGGTGCATCTGCCCCACGCATCTGACAGGAAGAGGGAATGGGGGGTGATGGGGGTGTTGGGTGGTACGGGGGTGCATCTTTGCCCCCAGCCTCGGGGGTGAGGCAGAGATGCTGCTCTGCTAACAGTCTTCGGGGACACCTCCTTTTGGAGGGGACATGTGGGAGCTCTGAAGGGTGGCAGAGCATCATATTGGTGGTCTTGCTGTTCCCACGCCTGGCCACCGCCCCTCAGCGCGCTGGGCAGCCCGGAGATGCCGTCCTGCCTCTGCCCCTGCCCCCAGAGGGGTGGGGAGGCCCTCGGACTCCTCCTCCGGCCGCTCAGGCGCCTCCAGTGAGCCCCGGGGACACCCAGGCTGCCTGCCCTGTCTTGCCTTCCGTTCGCTCTTCCTTTCCTTCTTCCATCTAAAAAATGGGAGAGAAGAGCGAGGCCGCCGGACCGGGACTCGCTTCCCCCGCCTCTCTTCCTCCTCCCTCTGCCCGCCCCGGCTGCAGCCTCGCCCCGACGGTTGGGAAAGGGACGCCGCAGCCCGGCGGGGACATCACTGGGGTGAGCTCCCTGCGTTCTGGGAGGAGGAGGAGGGGGGGGGGGGCCGCCCCATCCGCGCTCCCCGTCTGCCTCACGGTGTCGTCGCCCCCCTCTAGCCCCTGGCCTGACACCTCCACCTCCCACCCCTTTCCCGGCTCGGGATTCCTGATAGGATTAGAGAGGATTTGCTGTGCGTGAGCCGGGAGCTGCTGGGTGCTACGGATCCGGCTACCGTGCTGGGGGGTGCTGCGGGGTAAGCCCGGTTCTGGGTGCTGGGCTGCTCCCAGGGGTCGCAGATTCTCCCCACGCTCTGCCGCGGCTCTGTCGCTACTGGGCCGCGGGATGCTCGTTGTCCCTGCGGCTGCGGGGTGCCCTGAATGCTGCCTGAGTCCTGCTGGGCACCGCTATCTCGGGCGGGTCTCAACATCTCGGGCTAGGTCGAGGCTGCAGGGTGTCCCTCGACAGCTGGAGGCTCACATCAGCGAGGTCCTCTCTGCAGCCAGAGCAGAAGACAGAGGTACTGGTCAGGCTGAGCGTTTAGGAGATGGGTGCGTGTCGCCTGGGGAGAGTTGGGACCTGCCGCGGGGAACTGCACCTTTCCGTGGCGCAGGGTACCCCACTGGTGCGTGGGGCAGCTCGTGGCAGTGCCATTTGAGTGCCCGCATCTGTGGGAGGGGATGGGTGTCTCTCCCTCCTCCGGCTGCCCCTTTCTGCCCGCTGCCCCCTCCCAGCTCTGGGTCAGGGATGGCTGAGACTGACAGCTGGGAGCATATCCAGGGCAGAGCCTCACGGCACAGCCATGAGACCAGCTGCAGGGAAGCCAGATTGACTGCGCTGGGTGCTGGGCAGTGGCATGAAGTGATGCTCAGCACAGGGGTCTGTCATGTTGGGTTCTTTGCCCTGGGCTTGGCTCTGGACCAGGGACATCCCTACTAGAAAAGGGGCAGTGACCCAATACAGCTCATGCCACATGTCACCTTGGTCCCCGGCTCTGCCGGCCAGGGCTACACTGATCCCTCCTCCTCTCTCCCAGCACCTCACCTTCCCTCTTCTGTCAGTCACCCTACTGGTGTCCTTTGGCTCCTCCATGCTTTATGGCTACAACCTGGCCGTGGTGAACTCGCCAGCAGAGGTAAGGGTTGGGCAGCCTCTCTGGGAGCAGGGAAAGGGCTCTGCGTCCTTCCCTGGGAGGGTGTAGGGACAGCTACCCAGCAGCCCCACATCAAAATGCTGGTATTTCCTTCGGGCAGTCACCCACAGAGAGCAGTCCAGGGAGCGGGAAATCAGGAGTGGGGCATGAGAGCCTGTGTTCGTGTGCTCCCCCCAAAGTGATCCCTCCTAGAAGGCAGGGGGCGGGGAAAGCCACCCACAGCTTCCTTGCTCCAGCTCTAGCTCTGCCTGTGGAATCTCTAAGTTGGCCTTACAGCCTTCTGAGGCTGTCTGAGCAACCAGAGCAGCACATCCCAGTCATCCCATCACATCCTGCTGTCTCCTGTAGTGCTGTTAAAACCCATGGCATTTTCCCTACAGAGCCTGTTGTCCCTTGTCTTCCCCTTTCTCCCAACACATTCGGTGCCCGTGTGTGTGTCTCTGCTCCGCAGCACATAAAGACTTTCTACAATGCCACATGGTCCCAGCGGTACGGGCATGGGCTGGCCCCTGGCCCTCTAACCCTCCTCTACTCCCTGACCGTCTCCATCTTTGCCCTGGGCGGACTGGTGGGCTCCTTGCTGGTGGGAGTCCTGGTGGAGCGCTATGGCAGGTAAGGGAGTGGCGTGGGACAGGGTGGTTGAGAGATGGGATGGGGCCAGAGGGGCTTCTCTGCTGCTTATGTCCTGGTAGGAATGGCACACTGAGCCGCAGTGCTCTCCTCGTCCTCCTGGCCGGTGGCTTCATGGGCTTCAGCCGGGAGCTGGCGTCCCCTGAGATGGTGATCATCGGCCGCGCCATCACAGGACTTCACTCAGGTAGGTGCTCGCTGGGCTGCAGGGCTGTACAGGACTCATTCCTCACAGCTTGGCCTCCTTCAGCCCATTCCCAGGGGACTGGAGGAGACTACGTATTTCCCATGGCCACAGGTTTTGTGGTCGAGGTCTCCATAGGGCAGACAGGGCAACCTCCCTGGCCATGGGATCCCCACTGGATGGTGCAGGGCGTGGGAGAAGATGCACCGAAGGTCTGGCTGAGCACCCTTCTCCCTGCTGCCTCTCACATCCCGGTCACTTCTGTCCTCCCCAGGTATCTGTCTCAGTGTGGTGCCCCTCTATCTGGGTGAAATCGCCCCCAAGAACCTGCGAGGTTTCCTGGGCCTCATTCCCAGCATCTTCATCTGCCTGGGGGTTTTCTCCGCGCAGGTCCTGGGCCTGCCAGAGCTGCTGGGCAAGGTGAGCACAACACTCCAGCCCATGTGCACTGTACCCTGCTCTGCCCTCACCATGACACATCCCATTTCAACTCCTCTCAGGACAGGTTCTGGCCGCTTTTCTTGTCAGTGGTGGTTGTTCCCACCTCCCTCCAGCTCCTGCTGCTGCACTGCTTCCCTGAGAGCCCGCGGTACCTGCTGATAGAGAGAAATGACGTCTGCGGGGCCACTAAGGGTGAGCAGGTGTCTTGGGGGAGACCAGCTCCAGGAGGTGCTGGTCCAAGGGTACATCCTCATAGCACACTTCCACACTCAGACCTGACAGCCCACCATAGTGCTTATGGTTCAGCCCTTCTGTCCTACCCAGTTGTGCCATAGTATTTCCATGGTGCCCATCACCATGCTGTGAGGCATCTCTTCAGCTCCTACGGATGCTCAGCCCCATGGGTCACGGAGATCTCCTGGGGAGGCTGAGCCAGGGCAGAGCCAACATCCTGCCCCTGCTCTGTCATACTTATGAACACCCACCCTGTGATGGGGACACTCATGCCCGTGACCCCCACTCTCCCCACAGCGCTGCACCGGTTCCTGGGGACGCTCGATGTTCAGTATGTGGTTGAGGAGATGAAGAAGGAGCAGCGGTCTCTCTCCTCTGTGGAGATGGTCTCCGTCTGGCAGCTGCTGCAGGACCGCTCTGTCCGCTGGCAAACCCTGTCGGTGGTGGTGGTGAACGCCGGCATGCAGCTCTCGGGGATCGATGCCGTAAGCCCTGAGAGGTCTCACTCTGGGACCTGGCTCTGCAGAGGCTGAGCTCAGACCTGGCAACTCATTGAATCAAGTGGCCTATGGCTCTGCCCCCTGGGCTCACACTAAGTCCCCTCCTTGACAGATCTGGTTTTACACCAACACCATCTTTGAGAACGCCGGGATCCCTGTATCCCAGATCCCCTACACTACTGTGGGCACTGGCGCCATTGAAGTTGTTGCTGGGCTGATCGGGGTGAGTGATGGACAGACAGGTGGATGCAGCCCCTCAGTGCCAGAACCTTGTCACCAGCTTTTGGCACCATCAAACAGGGAGGGGGCTGGATGCACCTCAAATGCCGTCTGTGCCAGAGCACAGCCCAATTGCTGGGGGAGCAGAGGGTTTGTCAGGAAAAGGGGGTAAGGAGATGGGATGAGAGAGGCTTCATTTGTGTGGGAGGTGTGGGAGAATTTTGGGGTAAGTGGTAGCAGAGATGTTGGGGGGTAATGCCAGACAAGGAGCAGGTTGGAGGTGATGGAGGCAGTTAAACAGTTCCTTCTGGCTACCAATTTCATTGTCACTTTGTAAGCAGAGCCACATGTTCCCATGCCCCGCACCCCACCCCACCCCCAGTCAAGCACAGGCCTGGCCCCGGGCTACCAGCCCTGGCCCACTCCCCCCGCCAGGCCTCATTTAGCTGGAGAGTTAGCACTGGGCCAGGCAGATTTATTGCCCTCGTCCCATCTGCGAGCGTCACCCGGGGCCAGCCCAAGCCACCCGGCACTAAATCCGCTCCCTGACAATTAGAGAGATGGATGGAGGGGTGGCTGCTCCCAGAAAAATGGGGCTGAGCGGGGAGCTGCTTCCCTCTCCCCATAGCTCAACTCACGGCAGAGTGGCTCCCCCCCAATCACTCCCCTGCCCCTCTGAAGGGTGCCTCCTTCTCCCCTGCCCTGGCCATGGGGCTGCCCCCGCCCCCCGGCAGCTGCCCGTTGCGCAGCCGGATTGCTCGGGAGCAGCCCCGCAAATGGCCCCCGATGGACATGCCGAGATTGGTTATAAAATTACAGGCATTTGTTCTGCTGTCAATACGCTGCCTGCTCCAGCCGCTGCCATGCCGCCTGCCTGCACCCTGCCTCTGCCACCCACCCACTGCCCCGCAAACCTCCTGTGCCCAGCCCAGCACCTTTGCTCTGCGCCGGTGTGAATGTGGCCACCGCAGGCAGCCTTTACCCTGCACCCTAATGAGGACCCTGCTGCCACCCTATGCATGCTCACCCCGCGACCCCAGAGTCCTGGCTCTTCCCATACCCCAGCCCCAACCCTAGAGCTCTGAGCTAGGGCTGCCTCCAACCTCCAGGTGTCACCAGGAGCATTCTCCCACTTTCAGCGGGATCTGGGGTTCAGGGGGTGCCCTTGTCTTGGTGGGAACCTTCCCACCGCTCTGTGAGTCTCTGCTCTCCCTTGGCAGTGCTTCACCATTGAAAAGCTGGGCCGGCGGCCCCTCATCATCACTGGCTTCTGTGCCATGGGCATCTGCTCGGCGGGCATCACCATCTCCCTGCTGCTGCAGGTAGGGTCTGGCCACCACCACTCCCCCAGGCTACTGACATGGCCAGGGCTGGAGCTCTGGGTGCATTAAGGAAGGCTGAGTGATGGAGAGATTGATATTGCCCCAGGGAAGGGAGCACGCATGCAAGTGAGGGGTGAACTGGCTCTTCCAAGCAGTGTTTTGCCTTCAAAGTTAAAGGGAAGGAAAATTCAGAGCAAAGAACAACAAAAAAAGAAAGCCCACTCTGGTGGCTTTTCTGCAGAAATAGTTGTCTCTGGGGAGGTGGCTGTGAAATGCCAGGGGAGGTGGAGAGTTCAGCAGGGTCTTTCCTCTGCTGCCTGCTCCCAGAGGATGCCCCTGCAGCTCTGGGGATGTCTCAGCATCAGGAATTGCTGAGCTTTGTCAAGGCTGAAGCTCACCAGCTTTGACCCAAACCACCCACTGCTTGTCTGCATTTCCCCCATGTGTCCTGCATGGCCACTGTCCCCAAGGGTCAGCACCAAGCCAATGGGCAGATGTGAAGCCTCATGCCAGGGACACTGGGCACGAAGCTCAGAGCCACCACACCAGCAGCATCCCCCAGTCCCATGTTCCCTCACAGACTGCCTTGCCCTGGATGAGCTACATCAGCGTGGCCTGCGTGGTGGGCATCATCGCCGGCTTCTGCATGGGACCAGGTGGGTCTGGGGCCAGCAGGAGTAGAGTAGGGAGTGGAGGGGTGGGAATGGGGACCCCGTGGGAGCAGGGAGCAGTGCGGTTTGCAGGCAGGCAGCAGAGACGACACCTTGGCCCCTTCCCTGCAGCCAGGCCCTGGTTTATCACACTGCACCCTGCAAGCAAGACCCTACCGCCAGCCCCTCCAGCCCTGTGTGTTCCAAGGGCACACTCCACTTCCTCCTCATTGACCCTTCTTCATGGGCCAAGAGGGGAGAAAGCCCTGGTAGCCTTTCTCAGACCCCTTTGGAGGTGTCACCTGCTGTCATCACAGTGTGGCTGGTGAGAATCGTCCTGCTCCTAACCAGGCACCAGAGCAGGCTCCAGCAGCGAGGAGTGAAACCTGGACTGGTTTACCCAGTTGATGTATTAGCAGAGCTGTTAACAGATCTATAATTCATCCTCAGCTCAGATTTTATTCACTGTAATTACATCTTTAATTAGGATTTTAATGGCTCATTGTTCACAAACAATGATGAATAGGAGTTTTAAAACAAAAAAAATATATATATCTCTATTCTGGGCGAGCTGTGAGTAAGAGTCCATCAGGGGCTCCACTCCTCCCTCACTTCTTAGACCTTTTTGGTTTGTCTTTTGCCTTAGAGCATCTTTTCTAAAGAGGCCCCAGTCAGCCCTGTCCCCAGCAGCAGGACCCCAGGCACGTCACCGCGCCAAATGCAGCCCCCTGCCAGATACCCGTGTGCACTGGACTTCAGATCTTGCCCTCCAGCTAAGGGACAGTCCTGGGACTGTCGTTTACAGTTCTGGGTTTTTTTACCATATATGGGAAAAGCCAGTTGGAAAATGACATTTCTCTGTCCCATGGGAAATTCTGGTGCTCAGCAATGTGGCTGCTTCTTACCTGCCTAAATCAGCTACAGTGTCCGAGCCTCTAGCTAATCGATAGAAGGAAATGTTCTAAACTGTTTCAATCAGTGGAAGCTGGAAAGGGTATTACGGCTGACATCAGGAATATCTGTGTCCAGCCCTGTGATCTGTATGAGATTTAATATATCAGCATTTTGGCAAATTATTGCAAAATGAGGATCCGGATGAAATGTTACACCTTGATTTTGATTCTATCTGAAACTTTCCAGTGAAGTAACTTGTGAAATTGGTCTCAGCACCCAGCAAGTGTAACTGTGGTATCAGGGGGGACATCACTCACCTGCCAAGATGGATCCCAAAAGGAGATCAAGGTCAGGACACTGGTCCACTCGTCCTTGTGCTCCTCATCTCCTTCAGCCCTCCCAGCACCACCATTTTGGCCTGTGGGTCTTGCTGAGCTCCAGCCCTTGGCCACAAGACTGAGATGGGCAGGACTTGTCAACCTCAGGGGTTCCTGAGGCAGCCTGTCCCCTGTACTCTTGATTTGTCCCCTCTCTTTGCAGCCGGTGTCCCCTTCCTGATGACAGCTGAGCTATTCACACAGTCTCACCGCCCAGCCGCCTACATTGTGGGAGGGTCACTCAACTGGCTCTGCAACTTCACCGTTGGCTTCATCTTCCCCTTCTTGCAGGTACGGGTCTGGAGGGGCCGTGGGAGGAGGAGGGGGATGGACATAGCCCTGCAGCTCTCCAGGACAGGATGCCAAGACAGATTTAACCCAAGGGATGTCCGTGCTCCTGGCTCAGCTCAGTGCTGGCTGGAGCCAGCCCAGGGAGGGATGACGGGAGGGGATACTGCCTCGTGACATGCCCAGCTTGAGGGTTCTTGACTCTCTGCCCCATCCCCGCTCTTCCCCAGATGTCAGCTGGTGCCTTTTGCTACTTGGTTTTCTGCGGTGTCTGCCTGCTGGTGGCCCTGTACGTCTACGTCATCATCCCTGAGACCAAGAACAAGACCTTCATGGAGATCAGCCACATCTTTGCCACCCGCCGCTCCTTCCTCTCCATCCCGGCTGACCTCATTGGAATGATGAAAATTGGTGGCTATGGGGCCTTAGAGAGCAGCTCCCTGGAAGGCTCGGGCTCCAGCCTGCCCTGATCTAGGCGGGCCAAGGGCGACAGGGATGGTGGAGGAGGCTGAAAGCTGGGGAGGGAAGTGGGGAACAGTTTGTTCTAACACGATGAGCCAAGGACTCCCAGGACATCTCGCCATGCCACAGCCTGCAGCCAAGAGGAGCCCTAATGATGGGTCACGGTTGCACTGACTTCTGCACTTTCATAGAACGGTTTGGGTTGGAAAAGGAGGGAAGACTATCCCAAGTTCCAACCCCCCTTGTCATGGGCAGGGATGCTTTCCACTAGCCCAGGTTGCTCAAAGCCCTGTCCAACTTGGTCTTGAACGTTTCCAGGGAGGGGGTATCCACAGCTCCTCCAGGCAACCTGCTCCAGTGTCTCATCACCCTCACAGTAAAAAATTTCTTCCTAATATCTAATCCAAATCTACCCATTTTCAGTTTAAAGCCATTACCTCTTGTCCTATCACTACACTCCCTGATAGAGATCCTCCCCATCTTTCCTGTAGGCCCCCTCTAAGCACTGGAAGGCTTCTATGAGGTCTCCCCAGAGCCTTCTCTTCTCCAGGTTGAACAAACCCGACTTCCTTGGCCTGTCCTCAGAGGAGAAGTGCTGCAGCCCCCTGAGCATCTTTGTGCCCCTCCTCTGGACACGCTTGATCAGGTCCATGTCTTTCTTGTGCTGAGGACAGATGAGCTGGATGCAGTACTCCAGGTAGGGTCTCACAAAAGAGGAGTAGAGGGGGAGACAATCACCTCCCTCAACCTGCTGGCCACGCTGCTTTTGATGCAGAGCAGGATGTAGTTGGCCTTCTGGGCTGCAAGCACACACTGCCAGCTCATATTCTTATGTTTTTTTTCATCCACAAACACCCTCAAGTTCTTCTCTGCAGGGCTGCTCTCAATTCACTCATTTCCCAGCCTGTATTTGTTCTTGGGATTGCCTTGACCCGGGTGCAGGACCTTGCACTTGGCCTTGTTTCCCTCCTGCTGGAAGACATGCCCTCTCAGAGAGGAGGAGACCTCCTGGGGGCTGGGGATTCGCATTGCTCTTGCATACGTGGACTTGCCAAAAGCTGCCCACACGAGGTGTTTAATAAAGATCATCATTTTCAGAGCCATCTTTTGGCAAGCGTAGCCCGGGATGGCGGCAAGCTGGAGCGTGCTGGCATGGATGGGTGCTCCTCCAGAGCTGGGAAGGAGCAGGATGCGATGAGGGGTGCTTGTCCTTCTCCCTGTTCTACCTGGCTGGAAAGGTCAAAGTCACCCTACATTTCCTAGCAAGGGTGGTCAGGGTGGCTCCTGGGGTCTTGTAGCTCACCTTGGGTGGGTCATGCAAACCCAGAGGCTGTCAGAGAAGGGACATGGAGCAGCTCAGAGCTAGGGATGACTACCCAACGACCACACCCCTGTACAGCTGGCTGGAAGCCACTTATGTTCTGGCCCTGCGGAGAGTGCTCCCATGGCAGCCCTGCAACCCTCCCAAACTCTGCTGAGGACAAAGGGGTCCCAAGTGCACTCACACCCTTTAGCTGCATCCCATAAGTTGCTGTGCCCCTGAGGTGTTCTCTAAACACAATTCCGCCCACATCTCTGCCCAAAATCCTGCGAGCTGCGCTGGGGACTGCCCTGTTTCCTGGGACTGCTGTGGGCAGGGCAGTTGCATGCTCACAGCAGCTCCCACAAACACCATGGAGTTGGGGGCTCCCAGGCTGGCAGATCCATGGGGAGCTATAGTTTACAGGGAAACTGCAATATTTTGCTCTGGTAAAAGGTAAAAGCCAGGTGGTGAGGAGGACTGCATGGCAAAAACCCTCTAGTGCCAACTCAAGCGCAGTTTATTTGGTTGCAAATAATTTTTTTCATGTTGCCTGTTCTGTGACAGGCCCACAGCTTGCCTGTTTGGTCACTTGGTGAGGAGCTCACCCTTTCTGCACCACTTGGCAAAGCCTCAGGGTGCCTCCAGGGGGTGGGTGGGAACTGAGCCCATGGGGACAGGAACTAGGTCATACTGGATTCCCAGTGCTCAGTCCCAGCCCCTCCATCCTCATCAGCTGGACTGGGGCTCTCCTGCATCTCAAGCCATCTACAGGACATCAGTCAAAGCAGGGGTCACGGCTCCACAGCGTCAGCCGCTTCCCACTCCGTCTCCCTCCCGACTCGGCTGCTCTCGGCAGCAGAACAGAGCGGTAAATATGTGCAACATTACATATGTATAATGGAGTGTAAATAACCCCAAAAAGTGCATTGTAAATAGACTCCAAGTTTATCCTTTATTAATGAGGCACTGAGTGCCCTGCTGTTTTAGAGCAGCGAGACTTTCATAATATCAAAACCTAAATTACACTTGTGTCTCTCATTCCCAGCAAACGACAGCATCATTTCAGGCCTCTTTGCCACTTGTATTTATTTATTCCGGTATTTATTTATCTCTCCCACCCAGCATGCAGGGCGGCTTGGAAGATGCCTCCTGCCCTCCATGTGGAAGGCACCGGCCCCCCTGGGAGCAGCCACTCATCCCAGAGCCCTGAGGTGGACAAGGAACCAGGGTTTTGCCTTATGGCCAAGGACTGCTCTCTGCCGGCTGGCGTGATGGGGCAAACCTGGGAAATGTAGGGGTGGGACCCATTTCTGCCAGGGTTTCCGACACCACCAGAGCCAAAAGACCCCTCTTTCCAAGGCCTAGAGGTCATTGGCAATATCCTATGGTACTTTTTGCACACGTTTGCTACTGGGGACTCTTTTGAGAGTACCATGCCAAGGGACATGCCCATCCTCCTTCCATCAGGACCTGGAAGGCTGGGAGCAAGGAAACCCCGTGCTAATGGGACACTAGCTTCTCAGCAGCTTTTTGTTCAGAATATTGGGACAGAATCTCTGTTTGGGGCCATCTCAGTCTAAGCTGTCCCCTGCTGCTGATCTGATACTCTTAGAAAAGCAGGATTTGGACTTCCCCTCTGTTTGTCCTGCCCAAAAAGGCATTCCCAGCCGCTCCACTGCAGACTTCTCACAAAGGATATGCCTGAGTGAGCTCCAAGCTGCTTTTCCATGTCCAAAGCTACTTCCCCATGTCCAAAGCAGGTCTCTGGATTCAGGTCTCCAAAAGCTGTTCCCCTTGGCTGTATCCTCTAGCAGTGTCCAAATAGACTTTGGAAGATTGAAGAATGTGTAAAGAAGAGGCCAAGAAATTACGTTGATGCCTGGAAATGCTCTGAAGTTTGCAGAAACACAGGCGAAAGTGACTTTCTCTAAATGTGTAAGTGCCTTCTCATGATGTACCCAATGCTAAAGAACAGTGAGTTTAAGCATTGAAGTAGACGTGGAAGGCTGGAGCTCAGCCCACCCAAAACGAAATGGGAAAGAAGACCCTGGTTTGAACACTCCAGATACTTTGAAGTGGGCTTCTCAAAGAAATGGTCATGGCCCATCACTGGGTATCGCCAGATCCTACAGGGAATCTCTCCAGGAGGGTTCCTGTCTCAAGGTGATTGGTCACATCATGACTGGAAAGCTGACGAAAGCTTGCTGGGCACACCCTGGTGTCCCTGTGCCATCATTGCTGGTGAGGCAGCAAGTGTCCCTGGGCTGTGAACAGATAAGCCAAGGAGCATTCACACCCTTTGGTGCTCATGATCCCTATGGCTGCAGCAGGGGTGGGCTCCTGGGAGATGGAACCTGCTAATGACAGGGATCCACTGCTTCTCCGAGGCTGAAACCTTCTTGGAATGGCTTCACCAGATGTCCTAACAGTGAACTGTCCCTGTCACCTCAATAGGCATGCGTTTGCTTCCCCAGAATCTCACCTGGCTGCAGAGACTCCATCATCAGGGACCAAGTTTGGGTGGGATGCGGTTCAAAGTGCTCTGAGCAGAAACTGGTGGTGGTGGGGGAGGGCTGAAGGCCCAACACAATCTTTCCTAGGACAGGCTGGCACTGGCTGGCACTGTTGTCCCCTTTGGCCCAGGTGAGTTTCTGCACACATGCGTTGTGCACACTTCTGTGCAGCAGCCACAGGAGGAGGATGCTGGACACAGGGAGCATTGCCTGGAGGGAGGTCAATTTGCAAACAACCTTTTGCAACTCAGGACACACTTGAAGTGTTTGAGGGGTGATTTACTCCTCTCTCCCCTTCCTCCTGCTCTCCCTGAAGGCACCAGCTGCTGGGGTCCAGGCAATGCAGGGCAAAGCTGGCAGAGAAGCTTGTGTGGCTCATATTGGGACACTCCATGTCCCCCCAGTCACAACCTTTGGTGAAACCATGCCTTCAGTAAAAGTACAGAGGGGGCAAAAGAGGGTTGGGACCTTCTCCTGTGCATAGAGGATTTGTCCTCTGCTCTCCCCAGTGCTTCAGGGCAGAGGTTAAAAAGGCCCTGGCTGCCCTTTGAGGTTGGCAAAGCTTCAGGCAACTGGCTGGAGCTGCCCTCGGGCACCCTGGAGTCCTTGGGGAGGTGAGCAGAGAAAGGAGGCAGAAAAGGCAGTGAAACAGTAGGACACAGCAAATGATGGAGCAAGGAGCTAGGACCAGCCTCTCTCCATCATTTGCTCAACCAGCCTCAGATCCACTAGCACTGCTTGTGGTAATAACCACCAGGGTATAAGTGTTCTGCAGAGCAAAAGTGGCACCCCCAAAATTAGAACACTTGTTCAGATGATGACACGCCCTCTTCAGTTTTGGCATAGAGAGGGAGATTCTTGTCACAGTCCCACCGCATCTTCTGCCTGGGAAAGGTGATTTCATCCAGAAACGGAGGCTCCAGTTGCCTTCTCTTGTTTGTGCTTTGCACAGCAGGAGCAGGAGTCCCCCAGGGAAAGGGCCAAGGAGACAGCTGTAGCGTGCTGATTCTAGGTGCCACAGCCTCATCACAGCCTCACTCTGTGGTAAATCTGGCTCGCTCCTGACTGAAAGTCATCCTGCAGTGTTCCTGGGGTGTTCCTGGGGTGTTCCTGGGCTGAGCCTGCAGCTCTCATCTCTTTAAAACGCAGAACCAGTTCCATCCAAGCCTGCAGTTCACATGGACGCTGGTCAAGAGACTTTTTTGCAGGGAAAAACGTAAAATGGGTGATTTTTTACTGTATTCTGGGTAACGGGCACTCAGCTGAAACTAAGCACTTTGGAGGAGTGGAGAGTAGTGATTTGTTTCTTTTAAAAGCCTAAAATATTTCCTCGGCATCAACCAGAACCCCTCAACCTCTTAAAAAGAAAAATAAAAGAAAAAATTGAACAATTTAAGGGTTTATTTGGAGGAAAAAAAAGAGGTGTTTGTTACTCTATAGAAAAAAATAATGTCTGTATTAGTGCCAGCGGGTCGATAGTTGCTGCTCTACAGTGGGTGCAGGGTGCTGGAGCTTGTCTGTGTGTGGTGCCCAGCATCAGGGTGGTCGAGGTGAGGGCACACAGTTTTGGGGTGGCCGAAGAGAGGGTGCCCGGCTGAGGGTGCACACCAGCAGATGGCACTCCCAGAATTTATTGCTACAGCAAGATGCCTCTCCGAGAGCAGTCATGTAGGAGATGTCCTATTATATGGGCAGTTGACTTTAATAGTCATTGTGTGCTTAAAGCACAGCAAAACAACAGTGGGAAAAAAAAAAAAAAAAATCCCCACTCCACTTGGATGGCCCTTTTCCCCCCAGCCCTGCTAGTCTATTTGTACAGTAAATTAAAAATATGAATCACTTCTCTCTACTGCCTCCCCAAACACTCATCCTGTCAGGCTCTGTGTTGTCTTCATTTGTATTACCTTAATTTAATGTTAATTATGTTCTTCATTTACAAAGAACAAGCATTTACACTCCCTGTCTGGGGATTTTCCACGCTCGCGGTCTCCACGGACTGGGAGGAGAAGGGGAGCGGCAGCGGCAGCGGTGCTGGGGAGGGGGCTGTTAGCACGGCTGCAGGAATAGGGGGAGTGGGGATGCCACCCCTCGAATGAACCAGTAATGATGAGCGCTATTGCCTTTCAATTTATGAAACCGTATCACTGCCTGTGCTTAAATCCCCCCTAATAAATCCTTTTTAAAAGGTCCTCTGCCAACGGAGGGCAGTGATTTATGATGGGGAGCTGGGGTGGAGGGAGGGTTTGGTGACCAGGTTTGCTGTTGCGGGGGGCTGGGACCTGGCTGGGGAGGTCATGATGCTGGGAGTCCGACCACCACCGGGCAGCCCTGAAAAAAATTTCCCAGACATGTTTTTCCCTGACATCTGCAGACTTGTCAGCTGCTGTCAGTGACGGGATGACCTGTAACCACGGCATGGATGAGGCCCTCAAGTCCTTGCTCTCTCCCAGTTTCCCCATCAGCACCTGGAGATAATTACCCTTCTCTCAGCTTTCCCCATCCCAGAAACTCCCAACCTGGGTAACAGCCCCAGGTACTGACTGGGGAGCCAAACTTGTGGATATACCAACAGAAATGACCTGCGCATGTGTGCGCACATATGCACGCACCTCAGTGCGTGTCCATGTGCACTCATGTAAAGGGCCCAGGTCGCTAAAAAATCCACGGGCCTCCCTCCAAACCCGACTCTCCCATGCACAGAGCCTGTGTCTAGAACAAGGAAGGGCAGAAATGAAGAAGAAAAAAGGAAAAAGGGCAATGAAAGAAAGCACCATGAGCCTTCCTGGGACGCTGGCCATGTGGCCCTCTGCCCATCCCTTGGGATAGGGGACATGAGGGTGAAGCTTCTGTGCACAGCCACATTTTAAAGCCTCATGCCCCTTTTCTCACTAAGCAAGGTTTGAGCCCAGCCCATGGCTGCCTGTTCCCTGCCAGGGCAAAAATCCTCCAGCACCATGTCCAGCCGTGGGTCAGGAATATCAGAGATTTCTCCCAGGAGACCTGTGTATTGGATTTGAACAGAGGAAGGAGCATTTTGGTCCCCAAGTCTGGACCCCTCTGGGCTGCACCAGAGCTCCTGGAGGGATATTTTGCCATGCAAATCGGAATGGTACCAGGACATCACAGGAGCTGGGAGGACAGTGGGTAGAACCAGCTGAGACACCCATATCCAAACACCCTAAAAGTTAGTTTAATATATAATCCATGCAAACCTTCAGTTCTGTGTGATCACAAGAACCCCAGAAAAGCACAGAAAGCAAACTCCCCCCACCACAAAAATCCAGGATGCCACAGACCCTCCTCTGTCCACATGCTGCCCCATCACCACCTCTTGTTTCCATAGCAACAGCCAAATATTATGGGATGTGGATTTGATCCCCTTTGCTGCTGAGCCAGCCTGAGGGCCTGGGGCATGTCTCCTCAGAAGTCACCAAGCCCTCCAAACTTCTGCCCAAGTGCCTGGAATGCGGCTGTAGAGCCCTGCCCCAAAGCCTTGTTTGGGGGAATGCTCAGCCCCCTCTGCTCTGACCGCACAGCCCACGTCCTGTCCTTGCCCAGCCACAGAGCAACCCCACTGTGGGGTTACCTTCCCTCTACCCCATCCTGCTGTCACGTAAGGCTGAGGCTGCTCACTTTGTGATATGAGTGGCTCAAACACACCCTGTGAGACAACCTGCAGAGGGGTGACCATCTCAGCTGTCCTCCACTGGCCATGCCCGCGCCCTCCCTGCACGCTCCCGCACGCTCTTCCTTATTAACAATGACCTTTCCACCGTGCTTGCTGCTGATTCCCCAGTCCCAAATATCTCTTAAATGGGTTTCAGGAGCTGATTCGCGCTCTGTTAAAAGGCCACCGCATCTCACACGCACAGCCCCTCGTCCCCCCCGCGCCACAGCCCCTCCCCCAGCCCCACGCAGCGCCACCCGCACACACGCTCGCACTAACATTTTAATTAATGACAACGGCTTTTTTGGGTTTGGTTGGGGTTTTTTTTTTCCTCCTCTCATAAGCACTTTAATGTGTGTTCGCAGCCCGGCTGATCCCCACAGCCATGGAAATATTAGGTTGACGGATGTGGTCTGTCGCCAGTGCTCCCTCAACGGGTCTGCCTGTCAGCTCGCCGATGATGACATTAACACGGGAAGAAAGTGATGACAAATGCCCGTTATCAGGGAACGAGGCCTGTGACAAATCGCACGGCGCCTCGCGAGCAGCCCCATTACGCTGTAATAAAAAAAGATGGATGGCTCAGCGCACCGAGGCCCTGCGCTAATGCGATTTCGCCTGGTCTCTCCGGGTTCTAATTAAGGCAGAAAACGGAGAACGAACAGGAGTCCCCAGTGCCCGGCCCCCACCCAGCCTCCCCTCAAACACCCTGCGGTGATGGGTGCTCACCCTCGGGGACGATGCTCCCCTCGGCCAACCCCAGTGCTCCAGCCCCTTGGGAGAGGGGTTTGGCGGGGCTGCAGACAGACAAGCAGTGCAGATGTCTGGGGGGCTTGTGATAGGAATGGGAACTGAGGGGAGGCACAGGGGGACCCCCCAGGATGTGCCTGTCCATCCTGCCTCTGCTGGTTGTGCTCAAGGCTCCTCCAGCTAGGGCAAAGGGAGGAGGAGTGGGAGACACGGCCACCGTCAAGCACGTCACTCGCAGACAAATGTNGGGCCAGCACAGTGTCATCCTGGGAGGAGGCTCAGCCGCGGGGTCACCTGCACTGGCCTCCAAGTCCTGTGGGGACAGAGAAGGGGTAGCTATCAGGGGGTTGAACAGCACATGAGTGATCCCTAAGATACTTGTGGGAAGCAAGGACTTGCTTTGGGATGGGGTTGAAGGAAAGCAGCTGTCGGGGTTCAGACCGCCCCTGGAGACACAGCCATCTGCACTCACTGAGCACACCCACGGCTGTGCCCTTGGTGGCAAGGAGATGGCCACAACTGCCGGTGAGCATGGGAGAGGGCCACATCCAGCAGCCACTGGAGAAGAGTAGCTGTGAGTCCCTGGTGTGGGGTGCACAGTGAAGATGATCATCGCATGGCCGCAGGGTGGGGTGCTCGGGCTGTGCACGCAGGCATTTCTCCCGATACACCCCTCACCTCCCTGCTGCCATCCACCCACTGCAGGTGGGTTTCCCCACACCCACCTGGCTGCCCACACACCCCTTGCCTCCTTCCAGCACTTCAGCAAGGAGGTAGGTCCAGTCCTCCTCCCCACCTCTGCCTACCCCACATCCTCAGACCCCGGGTCTCGAGAGAGGAGCCATTGCACTGCCATGGGGGGCTCTCTGAGCAGCTGAGGCTGGCCCTGCTGGCACCTTGCAGACATGCTGAGAGGCCATGCTGGTGGTTTTCTTTTTCATCTTCTCTGCATGTGGAGAGGGTCTGGGCAGCCCCCCAGACCTTGACAGACCTGGTGTGGGTGATGCTGAGGCAATGCAGCCCCCACATCACTCTGTAACCCACAGAGCAGCACTGAGCAGCCGCCTCCTGAGGCCAGATCCAGCATGCGTTACTTACCTTATGCCAGGCAGTCTGTAGGATCAGACTCTCCATTTCTTTTGCTTTACGGTGTGCATCCCCAAAACTCCAGGCAGGAGTCAGAAAGGCATAGGGAGCAGGTGACGCAGGGACCTGCCAGAGGACGTTGCTGTCCTTGGGCAATGGAGAAGGAGGCTCAGTTGCAGGCTGCCCCTTGCAGCACACTGTGCTGCTCTGCTCGTGCCTTTGGAAGTAATTATTCTTTTCAGTGAAGAGGTTGGTTTCTTCAGGAGGAATCCGTGAGTGATCCCTGTCACGTCCCAGGAGATTTATTGGTCATTTCAGGTAGGGTTTTTTAAACCTCACACTTATTTACAGCTCCCCATGTCCCTTCCACCTGCCCAAGCCTTCAAAGGGAGTTTGACAAACTTGAAATATTGCTGGAGCAAAACTGATCCCAAATGGCAACCATTTCCAGTGGGAGCATCCTAGCTCTGTAGTGAAAGCTGCTCATCTGAGGCCAGAGTCACCTATCTATCTGTACTCATCAACTTTTACATCCCAGATCTAATTTTAGGCCTGTTCAAAATGAGAGCTGAGCAATGTCCTCCAAACAGCTGCTTCTGCATGAAGCTCAGCCTCTGGTGCTATCTAGCAGCATAGATTTAACCCGCTCTCCTGAAGCCCGTGGCCAAAGCAAGTGCAGAGACCATAGAAATTATTTCAAACAAATCACCTTTGCTGAGAGACAGATGGGAACGCACGAAAGCTCTTGCTTCTCCAGCGGGTTCAGACTAGAGGACAAGCTTCCCTGGATGAGCTGAGCTTTGGATGCTGCACCCACACATGCCAGTGGCCAACGCTCAAGGGTGGTGCAAGCCACAAGCCACTTTTGTCTGAATTCAGCCTAGCTCTAAGAAATACTCTAATAATAATAAAAAAGAAATAGCACCCACATAGTATTTCAAAATGACCTGCAAGTCAGTCATGTGAAGGACTTGATAAACTTATTGGGGTGGGATTGTTTGCAAGGATGTGAGTTCTCACTGCAGCTTTTCAGAGTTAATACTCCCTGGCTGAGAAATGGGGAGCAGAAATATGTGTTATCTGTTGGAAAGCGCAAGCTTCAGTTTGCAAACAGCAGCAGGAAGCCTGGTGGGATTGCAACAGACCCACCGCATAGTCAGGATGGCCAGGCAGTGGCAGCAGAAGCTTTCAGAGCCCTGTGTGTCCAGCTGACAGGGTGGCAGCCAGCACTCTCCAGCCCCTGGCCATACAGCCCACCAAAAAAAAGAACCCTTCTCACATTTTGGGGAAAGTCCTAGTGTCCTCCATAGGTATGGGCTGCTACCTTCTCACCCTTCCCCAGCAGAGAGCAAAGGCAGGGTGTCAGCAAGGCAGAGTGTCACATACGCAGCATCAACATGAAGTTTGGGCAAGACCAGTGGTGTTTAACTCCAGCCAATGGCATCACAAATATTTGCCAAAAACCTGGCCGCAGACTTATTTCAGAGATGATCTTAAAGGAGAGGTGTAGTTTTCACCCAGGAATTATTTCTTATCTTTAGGACCCTGCTATGCCCCAGCATCACACGTGAGTCCCAGTCCAGGCACATGCTGCATGGAAAATACACTGTAGAGAGAGCATCTCCTGCCAAAATAAAGCTGAATCAGGAAAATCAGGAGACTGGGCAAGCAGGGAGCTCCTGCAGTGCAGCCAAGGGGTGGGAGACCTGCAAGCAATGGGATCACAGTCGGATTTGTTCCCAGCTTCCCCTCCATTGACTGGGCATAGCTGGGCTCCTGCCAGGGCAGGGAAACCCCACCCCCAGGCACACCGATGACACTAGCCATGGCAATGCCATCCCTGGGGACACTCAGATCCTGCCCAAGCACAGGACAGTGAGGGAATCACTGTGTTGTGCAAATGTTCCTGCAGAGCTTTAGGAGTCGGAAACCTTGTTCTTCTCATACTCTTGTCATTTTTTTAAAAGGTTGTCTCTTATCACCAGACAGTGGAGAGCTCTCAGTGTGTGGCCAGGAGTGGGGCAGCTGTTTTTTTATAGCATCCCCAAGGGCTCCCATAATCCGCTCAGACCACCTAGACTGGCAGGTCAGGCTGGCATTGTCTCAGGATGGAGAGCAGCTGCCTGGTGAGTACGTGAATATCAAGGTTTACAGCTGTGCTGAGGTCCCACCTCAGCAGTTGCTGCAGGCAGGGTTTGGGGTGGCAGCTGATATAGCTGTCTCCACAGCTCAGCGCCCATAGTCTGGCCATGTTACTGGGCTAGTTATCCAGTCCAGCTGGGAAAACAGATAGGGCTTATTGTCAAAACACATGGAGAGTATGGTGGGGCTGAATGACACACGGTCCGTGTGCTCTGGGGTAGGGGGTCTGAGAGCTAGAGGGACACATGTCCCATGGTGGGGACAGGAGGAGTGTAACCCACCCTAGGAGATTTCTGTACGCCAGGGCTCATGGATTACGCAGGAGGTGGGAGCAACAGACCAAGGGGGACTCTTCAGGCCACTAACAGTGGCAACACACTCTGCTGTACCTGTGCCAGGTCCTCCTAAGGCCCTCTTCCCAGCAAGCCCTGAGCAGAGACTGGACTCAGATACCTGGTGTCCTCACTGGCTCTGCTGCTTAATGTTCATGAACCCATCAGTCTGTATGTGCCTCAGTTTCAAGAAACCACTTTTCCACACTTGAGAAATGGGAAGGAGAGGAAGAGACAGGTCACAGTCAGGAAGAGCCTTCAGGAGTGAGGGCCAGGGCCAGGGGCAGAAGGGGATAGCCTGGGAACTACGTCTGCTCCAGCCCTGCTGTCCCTGGCTCTGGGTAGCTGTGCCATTGCAACTGGGAGCCTCTGCATCTCCCCTTGTCCTGCGTTCACCCTCCCCAGCCCCCTACCAGCCACTTCACTTTTGCTGTAGCTCTGCTGACCTGCCATCAGTTATAATGCCTGAGCCAAAGCAGAAGGTCAACACAAGATGGCCTGGACATAAATCAGCTCCCTATGGGCAAGGAGACAGGGGGGTGGCAGTGACAGGTGCCCACCACGTGCTGCAGAACCCCCCCTCACCCTGAGATGCTGCCCAGGGATGAAGGCCTTATTTTGCCTCCCTCACGTGTCCAGCCAGGCTGCTTGAGACCTTGCTGTCCCCTCAGCAGGTCCTGACGGTGAGGGGCAGTACTGTGCCCCTCACCCCAGCCGGTTGAGGGGAGAGGGGACAAGGGATACAGTGGGGTCCAATCAGAGAGATGTTGCATGTCCCCCCAGCCCCGAATGAAGCAGGAGAGCGCCCATAGGGTTGATGTGTCTGGAGCTGGGTTGGAGGGGGTGGCATCACGGGGATGAAGGGACAGTCTGCAGGCTCCCGCTGCCCTGATGGGGGGAGCCTGGGTGGAGAGAGGGGTCTCCCTCGCCACGGAGCTGACAGAGCTGCCCAACCCGCCGGGCCCCAGTAGGAGCCCCGGCTGCCCGCAGCTCGCCCATTGCTGCCCATACCCAGTCCTCCAGCTCCCTCTGCTGCCTGCGAGGGCGCCGGCTGCTTGAGCCCGCCGCGTCGGGGCTGCACCGGCCGGGAGCAGCTTCTCAGCCGTCCAGGGTCTCCAGCAAAGTCCTCACCGGCGGGCGACGGCCCCCAGCATCCCCACCACCACCCTGGCGCAGGGGTGCGGGCAGGGCTTGCTCCCGGCGCGATGCCGGGGACGTCAGGCACCCAGCCCCGAACAGCGCCTGGTGCAGCTGAGCAGCCTTTGTGAGGCAGGTGGGTAGCTGCAGACCCTGGAAACCACAAGCAGAGACAGAGCACAGTGAGAGCTCAGCCTCAGGACTAGACACTGGAGACTCCCTGTGTGGTCTGCAGCTCCGAAATCCAGGCTCCTTTCAGCTTAGGTGTTTTTTTTTCTACGGGTAGACATGTGTGTCCACACACGCACGCTGCCAGTGTCAGGAGCTGCAGAGCAGCCAGTCTATTTCTTTTAAAAACTTGACGTAAGCAGGTAAATTATCCCCAAGTAACGCATTTACCATGAGAGGGGAAACGTCAGCGCTGCCGCTGGAGCCGGAGCGCCTGCCTCCCATTCCTAGGGGTGACGGGAGCCTGAGTTATGGCCCTGTTGGAAAGACAGCGGCTTTGTAAATGCTCCTGTTTGCGCTGTTTTCCAGCCCAACCAGAGTCCATTGATCACCAGGGCAGGAGTAAAGCCAGTGAAGAGAAGCGGGAGTGGGAAAGGCAGATGGAGCTGTCCCAGGAACTGGACACATGCAGAGATGGTTGGATCTGGCCTTCCCTGGGACCTGTGTGTCCTTTCCCCTCTGGGACATCCCTTGTCCCAGGACACAGCCTGCATTTTTCACCGCTCAAACAAGCTGGTTTGCTTAGACCTAGACAACCATTGCAAAAGGATGTAAGTCAGGAGTCCATGGTACTACAGGGGACGATCCCTGTGCCAGGGCAGCACAAGCAAGAAGCCTTATGCCACAAATATTTGGTGTGAAAGAACGCTGGTTTGGGAGTGAGGGCTGAGCCTTTATGTGGCCGTATCGCAGCCATCAAATGCTACTAAGGCTTCTTGGAACTGGGATGCTGCTTGCATCCAGTGAAAAACAGATTCTGCCCAGAAAGCAAACAGCCTCAGGAAATGCAAGGAGGAGGGAAACTGAGGCACAGAGTGGCAATGTAGCAAGTGGAAATGTCCTGGGTTTGAGTCAGGGCCTCAGCACTGGGCTCGTTTACAAGCTGAAGCACTTGCTGTAGCACAGCCAGTGCTGAGAGACTTACCTGAGCAACATATAAACTGCTTTGAGTGACTTTTCCCCCCAGAGACACGTGAAGGAAGGGCTGCTTGCCCAGTGTCTGACAGGAACCTGAGCAGTTTGGGGCATCTCATCCCCTGTGCTGCAGCAGCTCTGCAGCAGCATCTCAGCTGCTTGCACGTGCACTGAGCACAGAGGAAGCATCTCAGCACCATGGGACAGAGCAGACATGGGGGTCATGCTGAATAACCACCCCCATCCAAAAGTCCTTCCCTGGGAGGAGAGAGACACAACATGGCTACTCCAGGCACAGGAGCTGTCCCATAAGAGCTGCTGTGCTTTAGGCATGGGGTTGCTGCCCCCATCGCAAATGCACCCAGCTTCTCCCCGAGCCCTGCACAGAACAGAGTTGAGTGGCTTCATGCAAGAGTTAGGGATGGCCAAGAGGATGTAGTGGATCAGGGCACTCTGCTTATGAGATCTCAGCCTGCACATCACAGGCAGATTGTTTCTCATAACGCAGGTACAGAAACTGAGGCAGGGAGGGTTGTTGGGACTTAGGGAACAGAAGAAAGTGGCAGTGAGCCCGTCCTGGCCACACCATCACTGCTAAGCCATAGGGAAAGTCATTTGTCTATTAACTGTGAGGCTCCTGTGCAGACCACCCCCAGGGGATCAGGGTCAGTGTGCCCCTGCCCATCTGGGGGGATGATCCTGGGGTGCCCAAGAGGGCACCAGCTCCAGGCTTTGCTCCTCCAAACACAGGCTCATGCTGACCACCAGCCCCTGCCATGGCATCCACCATGGAACCTGGCACTACATCCTGCCTCGTATCCATGACACTCTGCCATCAGGGCAGCCCTGCCATCACCCAGGTGGATCTTTCTTCAGCCACAGACCATCAATGCCAGAAACAGAGACCACGGTACCAAACAGCGACACCAAGACCTGCCACATCCTGCTGCATTCCTTACTCCAGCTGCCCAGAAAGAGCTGCTCTAGCTCCACACCCACTCTCCCTGAGGATGACCCGCTGGGTGCTCTGCCCCCAGCCAGGCCTCCCCCAGCTGCCCTCCCCTCCCACTCCACACCGCTCCAGCATCGCCGTGGCCATCAATAGCGCTTGGTTAATTAATTTGATGGGAACAGCAGGGACCGCACTTTGCATTTAGTGAACTTCTGAGAACTTCCAACCTCATCTTCATAATTGGCCTCATAAATTTGAGGAAAGAGAGAAATCAGCAAAGCCAGAGGAGCGCGGGAGGCGGGAGAGGCCCTGCACGCAGGAGGGCGGGCGGGCGGGCGCATGAGAAGTGACTCTATTTGGTGTCCTTATTTAATTTTATTGCACAGATCCATCTTCGCCCGCCCCCTCCCTGCCTAGCCCTCTCTCTCCCGCTCTCCCTGCTGGGTTCACCTAATCATGATAAATTCATATTCATTTCCCTGCTTGCTCCGGTGGGGGGAGCAGCTTCCTTACATTCGCCCTGCCATGCTGCCATTAGCAAATATTTACTGATGAATACGAAGCGCCAGTGTTAAGAGCCAAACTACCTCCTCTGCATCCTTTTTCTCCTACCCCCAGCACCTTCCCGCCCCTCCACGAGGACAGGCACGAAGGCTAAGGATGGGTGTCCTCACCCAGGGCGGGGGGCAGGGTGGGAAGAGCTGCCTAACGCATGTCACTGCAGTGACTTCGCCCAAGGTTTTTCTTCCTTTTACCTCGTGGGGCAGAGAGATACTTGATGGGAGGGCAGGAATTGCCTGAGTCCCCATTCTGGACCCACTCTGGGGGTGCAGGGACAGCAGAGTGGGAGCAAGGGGCTCTACAGCAGGAGCTGAGTGCCCGTCCCAGCATTCCGACTTTCTGCTCAGTCTCTAAGTGCTGCTGGTTTTGGGTTTATTTTTAATTTTCAGGATGATCAGACTCACAGCCAGGGAGGGCAGGAAGGGGGTGTGCTGGAGAAGAAGAGCCAAAGTCCCTTCCTGGGAAGCATGAACCAGGAGATACCTCATTAGAGATGCTCAAAACCATCTTTGTTCACCCTGTCTGCACCCATTCTGGATGCTCAGTACCCACCTCCTCCCAAGCGCCCCAAGACCCCCATCCCTTGTACCTTCTTCAGAAGTATGTCATCCTGGGGTTTGGCAGAGGCAGAAGGTGTCCTGGGGTAAGAGGGTGGCCAGGTCCTGCCCTTCTGCAAGTACAAAAGATGGGACATCAGAGGAGCATGTGGCTCAGGGAATGCCAGGCCAGAGGTAGCCCCTGGCTGGAGGTCTGCAAGTGACTGTGAGGATGAAAGGCAGGATTAGGGGCACAAAGAGCAGACCCCATTAGGCAGCTCTGTCCCCTCCATCCAGGGCAGGAAGGACTGCCTAACCTAGGGCTGACTCACCGTGAGCGACACAGTCCAGATCCTCGTGTTTCTCTCCTTGCACCAGGTAATGGTAATGGAAGAAGTGAGATCCTTCGGCATCCAGAAGTATCTCTGGCTGATCTGGATGAGCTCCTTGTCGCGCTCCTTCACCTCCTGCTCCTTTGCATCCCCCGCAGCTGCACCGAGAGTAGATGGCCCTCATCCATCCCTGGCCCAACCTGTCCGCAGCTGGCCACAGGAGGGCCCTCTGACCCCTCCAAACCTGGGCAGGGATTTGCGGGGTGGGAGGGAACAGACAGACATCAGGCCCCTTCCTTCACGGAACTGAGGACTTGGGAGGACATCCGCCCCAGCAGCCTGCACATGGTGCGCAGGCAGAAGGGCTACCCTCGCTGCCATTTCGCAAGTGGTTGAGCGAACGGTCCCGCTCCTGGGCAGCCCTGGCCGCGCACAGCCCCGTGTCTGGCCTCCCTCCCAGCAAAAGCAGCACAAACAGCAGGGTCAGAGCTTTGATGTGCTGCTGCAGCAGCTCCCATTTGGCACCAGAGTGTGAACTGTGGCCCTGGACAGTGGGGTGACAAAGGGGAAGGAGCTGGTGGTCAGCAGTGCCACATCTCCCCACCTCCAGTGATGTCCCCAGCACGCAGCTCTGGTGAGATGAGCAGCTCCAGCCCTCCAGGAGCAGCTCACCCTGGCACCCAGAGGTGGGGGTAAACCTGTGTTCATCAAAGGGCCAAGGTGAGCAGGCCCATACTCCATCCCCTGCCCCAGCCCAGGCAGAAACAGGTCCGTGCCCAGGGCTGCCAGCCATAAGGCTGTAGGAAAAAATCCTCCAGGAACATCCCAGCAACACTAGAGAGAGAGAGGGATTCCCTATCCAACCTTCTTTCCTTTGGGGCAGGACTATCCCCAGCCCTGGACAAGGCCAGCTGTGCCTTGCCCAGCCAGGACTGGCTGACTCCAAGGATGGGGCCATCATCCTCTCTGGGGCTGGTGCCTGGGTGCACAACCCTTCTGAGTAGAGGGTGCTCCCCCTGGACCTCCGGGTCCCTGGTCAGAGCCTGAGTCCCCTTTGCTCCTGGATAACCCAGCCTAGCCCTCACTAGCTCTACTCCAGCCTCGGTCCAGCCCAGCAGCTCCCCCTGACCCTCTCCAGCTTCTCCATCTCCCTTTTGAGCCAGTGGTTCTTGATGCTCATCAACATGTGCTCCCTTGGCTTCCAGGCTATTCAGATTCCCCTTGGACAACCAAAGTATTACCATGCTCAGGAGACCGAGCTGTGTTCCAGGCAGAGGAGACAGAGCAGTAGCCAACTCCCATATACCTTACTCTTTGATGAAATATGGAAAAGCTGACAGCAATCCCTTCCTGACTCCACATGTAAAGTGAGAGCTCAGCTCAAGGCTCAGAGCTTGGGAATTGCTCCTTTCCCCAGGCATGACCAATGCCAGCTCAGTCACACAGGCAGCTGGATGCTGGGACAGAGCCAGGTCCTGCTCTGCCCTGGGAAGTTGGTTTCCAGCAACTCCCTGCCCTGAGGGCCAAAAGTTGGTGATCCAACACTGAAGGTCTCCACTGCCTCCTCCCTGACTGTACTGAAAACGGGGAGACAGCGCAGCACAGGAGGGGCTCCCTCCTGCTCAGCCAGAGGGAAGAGCTCCAACTGTTGCAGGGCAGAGAGCAAAAGGACAGAGATTCAAAGGAAAAAGGGAGAAGGGATTTAATTTACTTCACATTTCAAAGCTCCAAGAGACACCTGAAGACATTCATTTTTCTTGGGTGTTCAGTAGAAAAGCTGTGCTGACAGATAACACTGCTGGGGTCAAGGTGTCTCCAGCACCACTAGTGGTGCCCAGCAGCCACAGGTGACACGGGAGCAAGAACCTGTGCAAACCCACCAGGTTTAATGCCCCGGCAGCAAAGACGCAGCTCGTCACCACGTGTAACAAAGACACGGCAGAGCGCGGCGCGGGGCAGCTAGGGCCCCCATGAGACAAGGGAGCAGGAGGCCAGGCCAGGCCCAGAGAGTGGCCAGAAGGTCCTGGCACTGAAACACCCAGCATGGTGCTGCCGGTAGCTGACGCCACAGAGCAGCACCTCTGTCAGAAGGAGCCACCGAAACATCCAGAACGGACACAGAGCACTGCAAGTCTCTGGGACGTTCATCTCCAGAATATAAAAACAGTTGAGGTTTCCTGAGAAATAAAATTCACTCCCCTGAAACTGCCAAGGCCAGCCACAGGTGCATGTATATTCAAATACACACACACACACACTCGCTCTCATCAAAGACCGGATCACTCCACGGCTTCCACACGTATAAAATGGGAAAGCTTTGCTTTGTGCAAACTAGATCTAACCCACCTCCTTGTGTTTCTCCACGTCGGTGCCTCCCGTGCACACACATGCACACACATGCACACACACACACACATACAACCCCCCTCACAGGGTTACATTCAGTGCCACTACATTCAAGCCCTCCCTGAGCTGCCGGCTTTGCTCCTCTCCCGCATCCAGAGGGAAGGAGTCCTCAGGGCCACAATGGAGGCATCGCAGCCCTGCACTGGAGGATCCTCAGCACCAGGCAGGCTGAGGGCAAGCTGGCACAGCACAGAGGGGCCCTCAGCCTCCTCCAAGGTCTACTTGGCAGCAGGGGAAGCTGGTGGCAGTCTCAGCAGCCTGTCCTCCACCCACTGGAGGACACAACTGAGCTCAGATGGAGGAAGGACAAAGCAGCAGCACTGGGTGACTCTTCATGATCCCAGCAGTAGCAGCTGTCAGCGGTAGCAAGAAGGGGAAAGGGTTGCTCCAGAGCCAAGCCAAACCCCTGCTGCCCTCATGCACTGCTCAGGATGGAGATTTTGGGGTGCCTGTGCTCAGACACAGAGGAAGATGCCTCTCACTTCCACTGTTGCCAAGCACAGGGAGGGGCTGGATCACAAAGCTCTGCAGCACAGCCTTCTGAAGCTTCCCTGGGAAGAACAGGGCCAGGGTCCCTGATTAGCAGCAAGTTCTCTTAGCATTCAAGGGCTTCCTGTGGCATTAGGCAGCGTTTCCAGCACAGTTCCAGCCCACGGCCTCTGCTGGTTGAAGCCACACAGCTCTGCCAGCAGCAGGGTCCCGTGCTTGCAAGCAGTCCCAGTTTTCTGGGATACGTTCTCCAGTCTGCAGTGACCACAGAGCAGCACTAGGAGAACCAGCACCCTTCAAAACAGCAGCACGGCAGTGGGCCCAAGGTGCTGGGTGACAAGCAGGTGTCACCAGTCTCGTTCTGAGGGCTCCCGGTAAGGCAGACCCAGTTGAATAAAGACATCTCTCTCAGTGGGAGTGGGTAGCGTATGGCCAGATGCCACCTTGACGCCTCCAGGGCCTCGCACCACAGCCGAGCTGAGGGCATGCTCCGAGAGGCTCATGCCCTTGGTCTTGGCCAGCGCCCGCATGGAGCGGTTGAAGTGAGCTGAGCCGGTGAAGTAGAGCAGGGCACAGGCGAACTCGCTGTAAGGTACCACGATGATGTCAAGCCGGCGGTGACGCTGCTCTGGCCCAGGGAGGCGGCACACCCCCAGGTACTTCTTCTGATCACCGTTGTCCTCCTGACTCACCAAGTCATCCGTAAGGAAGCCTGAGGAGAGAGGACAGGCAGAGAGAGCTGAAAGGAGAGACTGACACCCCCGCTCTGAACTCCCCGCTGTCCAGCCAGCAGCTGAGATGTCACATAATATACATAACACACATAATATACATAACATACATAACATACTGTGGGACCCTGAGGACAACGCAGCCTCAGCCCTGACAGCCTCAGGCAGACAGGAGAAGCCCCGCTTGGCTGCACAATGCCCCACGCTAAACAATGGCAGCGGAGCTACTCCTGGAGCAGGGCCAGGCCCAGGGGCAGTACTCTTAAGGACTTACAAGATGTCCTGTCCCTGGGGAAAGCCATCACCTGCCCTTCAACAAGTGCCACTCATCTCACTGCCTCCTTGGCTTGGCCACGCTAAGAACAGCCCTGAGCACCATGTGCCTGCCCCCCAGCCCTCTTACCGCTCCTGTGGAGGCTGTCAAGCAACTTGCTGAACACCCCACGGTGAGACTGTCCATCTGGGTGAGTGATCAGCACATCCACGTCTCCACAGGTGGGCTTTCCCCGACGGTAGGAGCCACACGCAACACACACAAGCCCGGGCTTCAGGGCCAGGGCAGCTTGTCTGACCTCCAAGGAGAGAAAGAGGGATGAGGAATCAGAGACTGGTCTCTTCCCACCCTTTCCATCAAGGCAGCGAAGAATCTTGTGCCTGTCTTGCAGCCTATCCTGCCTTTCCAGGATCTCCATACGGAGCAGATGCTTGGCAGGCATGGCTAACAGGCCCACCAAGGAAGCTGGCCTGTTGTCAGGAGCCACGTGAGCCAGTGTGGCCTCTGCTCAGCCCTGCAAGAGCCCAGCACACTGTCACACAACACAGTCATCTACGATGGTGCTACTATCAGTCACCAGCTCTTGGGGGCACTGGGCTGGAGCTGGGTTGGGACAAGGAGCAGGAAGATGTGGCAATGTTGAGGAAGTGAAGTATGGCACAACTTCTGGTTTCTGAGATGGCAGGAAATTTTTTCCAGCTCTCCTCTAGGCCAGGAGTGCAAAGCTCACCAGCTCTGCCTACCAAAAGAAACAGTTCAACACAAGATGATCACAGGTACTGTTTCAGAAACAGAAAAGGGCTCAAGGAGAGTCTTTCCAGCAGGACCCAACACAGCAGGAAATCTGCAAGTGTCCCTTTTGAGTCCACTCCTGCCAGGAGCTCTGCCTCTGCAGGAGAGCTGGGCTACATCTTTGTCAGCAACATGGACAGTGGAATTGAGGGCACCCTGAGTGAGTCTGCTGACGACATCAAGCTGTGTGGTGTGGTCAACATGCTGGATGGAGAGAATGCCATCCAGAGGGACCTGGATGGGCTGAAGAGGTGGGTCCATGCCAACCTCATGAAGTTCAACAAAGCCAAGTGCAAGGTCCTGCACCTTGGGAGGAACGATTCCAGGCACAAATACAGGCTGGGTGACAAGTGGATTGAGAGCAGCCCTGCAGAGAAGGACTTGGGGGTGCTGGTCGATGAAGTGCTGAACACGAGCTGGCAATAAAAGCCAACCATATCCTGGGCTGCATCAAGAAATGCGTTGCCAGCAGGTGGAGGGAAGTGATTCTGCCCCTCTACTCTGTTCTTCTGAGATTCCACCTAGAGTACTGTGTCCAGCTCTGGAGCCCCCAACACAAGAAGGACATGGATCTGTTGGAGAGGGTCCAGAGGAGGGCCACAGATGATCAGAGGGCTGGAGCATCCCTCCTGTGAGGACAGGCTGAGGGAGTTGGACCAGTTCAGCCTGGAGAAAAGGCTTTGGGGAGACCTTACAGCAGCCTTGCAGCACCTGAATGGGGCCTGCAGGAAAGCTGGGGAGGGACTTTTTATAAGGGTGTGTGGGGATAGGACAAGGGACAATGGTTTTAATCTAGAGTATGGTGGATTTAGAGTAGACATTAGGAAGAAGTTCTTTACTATGAGGGGTGTGAGACACTGGAACGGGTTGCCCAGAGAAGTTGTGGACGCCTCCTCCCTGGAAGTGTTTAAGACCAGGCTGAATGAGGCTCTGAGCAATGTGGTCTACTGGGAGGTCTAGTGGGGTTGGAACCTGATGATCTTTAAGGTCTCTTCCAGCTCAAGCCATTCTATGATTCTATGAAATGTCCCAGCATTTTAGGCCAAATGGATGCCAACGTGCTGCTGCCAGCCATCAGACCCATAACCAGAACCTCCCCCAATGCAGCCACCTCCAGGCTGCACCCCAGCTCCTGTTTTGTGCAGACAGCGCTAATTCTGATGGCTTCATTCATTAAATGCTTAAGAAAGGCTCCCCAGTCCTTGGACAGGAGCTAAGTATTCTTGGTCTGATTGTGCCAATCACCCTGCTGGCAGCAAATAATTAGGGGCTCAGCAATTCCCAGTGACGAGGCCATCACAGAGGCTTGGGTTCAGGAAGGCAGTGTCCATGCCCACAGCCCCTTGTCACTCTTGGGGGATCATCCTTCATTAGCAAGAGATAAACCCATTAACCTTTGCCCCAGAGGTGCTCCAAGAAGCCACAAGCCTTTCTCATGCGGAGCGAGCCCTCCTCTGGTGTCCTTGTCCCCCTTCTGGCTTTAAATGAAGATTTCTAGAAAACTCCCAGCCCCATCCGAGAGCCTAAAAGCTCCTCAGATCTCACTGTGACAGGCAGCAGAGACAGTGACTAATCCCTCATTCTCTCCCCTGGGCCTGGATCAGAGGTGTGTGTGTGTGTATGGAGGGGAGTGCAGTAATCCCATCAAGATAACAATAGACCCACCCCCAAGAGACAGTTCCTCAACCCAGCCTGCCTGGGAAAGGGACCACTCACCACCAAAACGGCTAATCTGGCACACAGGACTGACACCCCAGCAGGAGCCTGGCAGGAGCGTATTCTTCGTAGCCAGGCCCTGTGGCCGAGTGACACGGTCACGCTGGCTGCTGCTTCCATGGTGATCAGAGAGCACAGGGGTAGCAATGACAGTGTGTCCCTCAAGCTCTCTGCTCACATTAGGGTACAATGGCTTAGCACCCCATAATCCTGGAGCACCACGGTGTACTAGAGCAAGCAGCACCCATCTGTAACCTGGTCCCCTTCACTTCCAGCAGGGATGCCCACGCTCTGTCTGCCCACAGGGTGCTCACAGCTTCCTTTGGCGAAGCAGCACCAGGGAGACAGCTGAAAACAGATATCTCAGAGATGAGCGGCAGGGAAGAGGAGCTGGGAACCTGCTCACCCCACCACGCCGCACACAGGCTTTTTCAAAGCGGTGTATAGAACTGACACCTGTGAAGTATCTTCCTCCTCACCAGGCACTCAAACTGAACCTTCCCATGGGGCAGAGTAGGCGCTTTGTGTGCCCGTGTCCAAAAAGGGAACCCTAAGTACCGACCCTGCACAGAGGAGAGGCTGAAGAGCTCAGCTCTAAGAGCGAGGGACTTCTCCACAGCGTGCACCCTGCAGTTACTCTCCTCCGAGGGCCCAGGGCCGAGCTACTCACGGTCTGCTCTATCTCGGCAGCTTCCTCCCGAGGCATGCGCTCCAGGAAATCTGCGTAGTGCTTCAGTCCCACGGTTTGCTGGCTGGTCAGAGTCGCCTTGATGCGGATATCATCCAGTGTCCGGAAACCCTAGTGCAGACCACATGAGGATATTCAAACACCTACTGAGACTTTGCTCTCTAGATACTTTCAAGATCTGGGAAGATTGTATGTAACCTGTCTCGAGTCCAGGCCAGCCACAGCTTCTGAGACCACA
Organism: Baryphthengus martii; assembly: GCA_013396935.1. Taxonomy (NCBI): domain Eukaryota; kingdom Metazoa; phylum Chordata; class Aves; order Coraciiformes; family Momotidae; genus Baryphthengus; species Baryphthengus martii. The sequence continues at coordinate 7,914 of VWZK01000121.1, read as the reverse complement.
TGTGGAAATCATTTAGGACCTGGTTCCTAAAAGAAGGGATTTTGGCAATCCCTCTATTCTCTGCTCCAAAATTACTCTGAATCTTAACCAAGCCCGATAGAAGACTACTGTTCTTACGGCCCCATGTTCCTACAGCTTGAAGGAAAACCAGTAATGCAGATAAAGGAACAACAGCCAGAATATCTCAGTGAGGGAAACCTACAGCATGAATGCAACCGTATCTTTAAAGCAGCAAAGAACGCAGTCACAAACCAAATACTACCGGAAACCAGGCTTCCTTAGCCCTGTGCTCTGGAGACAAACGTTTTTTAAGGAAGGAACCCACCACCCCAGGTGAGTTCCTTCAACCTCATTTATACAGCTTCCAGACAAGATGGACGGCTGCTCTGACAGCTACAGGAGCCAGCTGGGCCAACACTAACTGTATGAGAAGGTTTCACAGCCAAGCCAACCGGTTCCGGTTCAAGCCTGGCTCTTGGCAGCGTCATAGCCATGAGCAGCAGGAGATGAGCTCCATGCAGTGATGCTAACAGAAGAGGCAGCCTGTCGCCCACTCCTCCCATCACACACCTTTGTCCTCTATCGCCACTCAAGCTCAAGTCTCAGCCACGTGCACTCCATTCTGCCCAAACGTACCCACAACGGGACCCAGCCTCACAGCTACTCCCATAAAACTAGATTGAAATCTCACCCGTGGATACTGGCAATTGGAAACTATTTGTGAAAGTAATTCTTCTACACTCAGCAGCAGTCACCAAATCGTAGTCTGAGAACCTCTTGTGTGAAGCATTAAAAACTTACCTGCTGGTACCACATCTGAGCTGTCTTGACCCCTGCTCCCCAGATGTTGGAAAATAACTCCAGCACAGGCACACTCTCACTGATGTGATCCAGCTTGCGAAGGTGCCCACTCTCCAAGATCTCCAGGATCTTCTCTGCCATCCGCTTTCCAATCCCAGGGATTTTACAGGCTTCCTAGTGAGAACCCAGAGCTGCTATTGGAAAAGTGAGGATCACAGACAAGCTGGGGAGCTGCTACCCACTCAGAGCCTTGTTAGCCACTTGATTGATGACTGGGAGGAAAACTACATAGGCTTACAAAAGCTACATTAATTCAATGCCAAGTGGAAAGGGACAAGCAGGCGGAAAAAGACTAAACACAGTGAAGGGCTAGGCTGTCACAGGCAATAAGACTCAGATCCAGTTAGTTTAGATACTATCTATCTTGAATGGTGGCCAGTTGCTAGTACTTAAGACGAAGGTGAAAACGTCCCTGCATTGTGCCTGGGGATGACATTTATCTCATGAGCACTCAGATCTGGCCCTAAAAGGCTTGGACTCCACTTCTCTATGTTATAAAAACACCCCAGGTGGTTACTGAATCCCAGCTCGTATTTGCTACACAACTCCATCAAAGTCACCACACAGGAAGCAATTCCCATGGCCTGAAGATAAGCTATTCCATGTACAGAAAGAGGAAGGGATCTAGGATGCTGAGTCTATCTCCCTGTTCCACCACCCTGGGAAGGTGCTTTACCTGGTAGGAGGTCACTGGTTTGTGGTAGCTCTTCAGCGCATTGATAGCTTTGGTGTAGCCCAGAGATCTCCACTTGTCCCCCTGGACAGAGTAGGCCTTTGCCAGCACCTCCAGCTTCTCTGTGATGCATTGGTTGTGATTCTTCTTCTTGCTGTGGGAGGACTGGGCACAAACCCACTTGCCAGCAGGCTTGGCCACTGTGGAAGAGCTGTCACTGGTCTCCTCTGATGATTTCACATGGTAGCGGCCAGAAATCAATGCTTCCAGATCTCCCTGGGTGACACTAGCATCTTCTCCTTCGCTACCTTCATCATCAGAGTCTTTCTTTAGGGAGAGGAAGAAAAGCAGCCATGTGAGAATAAATGCATGCTCCACCTATGTCCCCTTGGCACAAGCTGCTCCTGAGAGTAGGAAGCCAGGGCACGCAGTGCTCAAACGGCCACCTCCAGAAGAGGTTGTCTAGGTACACACCACAGCTCTTCATGCCTCAGGCTACACTTGCACCCCTTGAAGCTACATGAACATCTCATGAAGCAGAGGAGGCTACAGACTGCTGTCCACCTGCAATCCAAGCACAAACACACCTCCTGTAGTGAAGCCGCTGAGAACTAACTGAGATAAGATACTGGTTAAAGTGAGCAAGTGCTGCCAGCAGCATGGTATGAAAATGCTGAAATCCCTGCCTGGGGGAGATCCTAACTCCCTACTCTCACTGGGAAACCTCTCGTTGGTCTGGTGGTTGCAAAGATACTCTCACATTCAGACTCTGAACCTTCCACTTGTGATGCAGATGACAGGAGATAGGCACTGAGCTCTGTTACAGACACAAAATCTTAACATGGTAGCAAATTACAACCCCCTCATTTTCCCCATGGCTATCTGCAAGAGAAAAGGAGGAGGAAGGAATGACACAAAGGACTCCACATTCCTCAGTGACAGAAAAAAGAACCAATGTATACATTTGCTGATACCCTCAGCATTAGGATGCCTCTGTGTAGACTTAAGAAACAATGAGCCTTGGCTTCAGGTAACGAACAAAAGGGGATGGGAGTGGAAAGCCGCACAGAGGCTTTGGAGACTGCTTTGCTCACTGGGGTCTCCTTCTTTCCTGATGTATAAACACAGGAGTCCAGGAAGATCCAAGAGCTTCTATGCTCTGGTAATGCCCTGAACAGCACAGGGCTGTCTGGGATCAGTTCAGCAATAACATGGAGCACACAAGTCCTGTGAGGAGTTTCTGCAGTGTAAGTCATATCCTTACAACTTCTCATTCTGCTGGCCAAGGAGGCCTGGAGACACAGTTCCAGAAAGATATAGAGCTTAAGTCTTCAGAGAGAAGAGGCAGGATGTTTCCCTTTTGTAATCCTGCTTTTTAACTCTCAAAACTGGGTCAGACTGAGGATTTGGCAAACTAAAACAATTTTATTCGCCCTGAAACCCTTGAAACGTAACTCCCTTAAGACACTCTTCCCTTTAAGGGCAGCAAAGCCTCAGAGTTCAGATGGGTTAGTAAGCCCCTGAAAATCATTTAGGGAACATGTTGTCCAACCACAATGCAAACAACTCTGCAGCTGGAGCACACAGTCTCCATCCTCTCACCCAGCAGCGGCACAGAGGTGAAACAGCACACGAACCCCTGACTCTCTGCGCTTTGCCAACGGAGCTGACGGACTCTTTACAACAGTCAGTGTGAAACCAGCTGGTCCCATTAGCTCCTAAGACACCCCAGGATCCTAGAGCAGCTGACTAGCGGTGGGTGAGACCAGGACATGCATGGTTTGTCTGGAGCACAGCAGAGCCAGGATAGCAGCTGAAGCCCAGGAGCTGAGGCAATAAGTCACCTGAGAGGGAGGCAGGCAGGCAGCCTGGGGTAACAGCCCTGGGGTTTGGCCAGTGAATAACTGGCAACGCTTGCAAAGGCTGCATTGCAGAAAACTATCTACCACGTTCAGATGCCAGTCACACAGTGGTTGCTACAGTCTGACTGGTAACAGAGTCTGTCCTCACAGGAGTTTACATCCAAGCGCAGAACTCCCAGAGCAACCCCTGTTCAGTATGAAACGCTAGCACACTCATCATCTCCTAGAGAAAAATCATCCACCCAAGCTAGAAAAGCCTCTGTGCTTATGTGGAGGCTACTTCTAAGCTGAGATTTCAGCTTTACTCTTGTATCTAAGTCTCAGAAGGGGTTGGTACTGTCTTTAAAGTATATCCCGTGGGTTCTCTTCTTCTCCCGAGACTCAAGACTCGCATAGTCCTAAGCCTGGGACAGGGGATTTTCATGAAGTATCTGCAAATACTGCTTTTGTGCATAGACTAACAGAAAATATCATTGCTTTAGGGGATTTAGAAGGAAAAAAAAGACAATAAGCCTTCAGACTCTGGCTGCTGTCTGACCACCCAAAGTAAATGGGAGCAGAAAGCAGGGCAGATACCACAGGATCTGTAACAGTACAAAAGATCCCTTCTCCTGTTAAAGTGTGATATTTGTTAATAATAATTGCCACTAAATTAGTTACAAAAAACAACAAAGATGTTGCAAAGGTGATGCAGTAAAGAAGTAGCCAACTCTGCCTATATCACACTGGACAGTAAGTCTGGGAAGAAAAGATTCCCCTCCTTATATATATTCAAGAGAAATCCTAAAACGAAGGAGCTCTCAGGGTACTTCCAGTTAGGGTTGTGAAATAAAATTTGGGAATCTGCTAGAAAAGAGATGCCAGCAGTACAAGGCAGCTGCTGCTCTCAGAGGTCTGGGGTAACTTTGCTACAGATAGATTTGACCGATGTCAATGCGCAAAGAGAATTCAGCGAACTCAAGCGAAAATACAGAGAAAGGAAGGAAAGCTAAGAGCAGGTCAGAGAAGCTGACTCACAGCAGAGGCCACTAATAACCCAACACAGATATTTTAAGCACACCACCACAATCCTTCGGCTGGCAACCTGATCCACTGCACATGTGTCTGAACAGGGTGCTTGCCAAGGAGTGGAGAATGGGTCAGTACGGCTCAGGCAGGAACATGGGATGAAATATCAGAGACAGCTTCCTGAAAGAGAGAGATTCTCAGCCAGGGAATATTCCTTAAAAGGACACAAGGGGAAACATGATCACCAGAGTGAGTCTTGGCCTGATCAGAGTACCAGAACTGCTTCAGCTGGAATGGTTCTGATGGGAACAAGAATTTAAGGGGTGTTGTTTCTACTTTTAAGACCTAAAGGGACAAAGAGAAGCAGTAACCATACCATCAGCCTGAGTCAGTCAGCATCAACCCACTGAAACATCCAAAAGCCTTCCCTTTGCTGAGAAAATCTGGCATTTTATGCCTGCAGGGATGCTCTTCCCCAGGAAAAGTAGCATGCAGGAGCTGTTCACAAGAGGAAGGACTGTGTGAGAAGTCTCATCTCAGCCCGATGCTGCTGTCCAAGGGTGCCCTGGCCTCGCTGTGAGGAATCTCCCACCTGTGCTTCAGTATTTGGTTTCACTGCTCCCTCTTCTGATGGGGGCTGGATCTCTTTACTGCCCAGGACCTGCTGCTGCTGCTCCTGCTGCTGCTGCTCCTGCTGCTCTCTCCGCAGTTCTCCCTCCTCCAGGTACCTGCCATAGATCAGATGCTTAGCATAGGAGAAGGATGACTTCTCAGCCCCTGGAAGTGTGACTGAGAAATCCCTCTGCATGTTCTGAGATGGAATAAACAACCCATAGGAATTGTACTCCCTCATGTCACAGGTTAATTACTCTGGTTTAGCTCAGTTCCCCTGTTTCCATCCACCTCGCTGACCTGCAACTTCCACTGCTATCTACCTCACCCTTTCTCCAAAATTTTGTCAAAACACTTTGATCCTAACCTGTGGCTGCCTGCTACTTCATCCCTTCCTCCTCTTGTGTCAAGTTATCAATTCTCTCTGCTTTTCATCAGCAATAAGTAAGAAACAGCATTTCATCCGCAATAAGTAAGAAACAGAATTTCATCCTCAGCATTTTAAAAAACAAAATCTTATTATCACTGATGGATTAGGAAGAGGCACCTTTAGCACCCGTAGCAGGTGACAGGACTCCTCTTAGCACTTCTGAGTCCTATTCCATGTTTTGCTGCCCCACAGAAAGTCAGCTGGTCACAAAGTCACTAAATTTCACAGTCTGTACGGGGAAAAGTCTCTTTGAGTCATACCCACAGGAGCTGCAAGGAGTTCAGTCTAAGATTTTTGAGCAGAGGTCAAATTTTAGTGCTGCTCAGTTTAGGACAGCAGCACCGTAGGAAGGAACAGCAGCGTGGTATTTGCCTACCTGCAAGGGACAAAGACTCTGTAGCCAGCAGTACTCAGCAGCTTCTGCTCTCTGATGCAAGCACTCAGCCAGGATGCCCTCACCAGCTGCAACCCTGCAGGCAGCTTGCTTAGTTTAAGGAGCCGAAAGGCCCGACTGCAGTCCATGTCTTCAGCCACAATGACGTGCGTCACCTCCGGGGAGAGCTGGTTGTGCACAACGCCCCCATTCTGGACAATGTGCTTGTGGAAGATCTCCACTCTGGCCTGGCCGATGCCAGCTTGCAACACGTAGGCAGCGACTGGTTTCAGCCACTCTGCTGAGGAAAACACAGGGCCAGGAGATCAGTGACAAGAGAAACAGCGTCCCAAACCAACCAGGCTACATAACTCATGTAGGACTTGATGGCACCAACAGTGGCAGGTAGTCTTTGAGGGGCACCAGCTGGACATGCTCTCTAGAGAAAACGCACTTAGGGGTCAGACTTTCCAGCGCCTAGGGGAATAGCACCTCCAGTTAACAGGCTGAGGCACGAGCATTGTATTCTATATCACGGGCATGCAGGACTTACCCTCAGGCGTCTCTGTTCCTTCCTCTTTTGGGATCTTTGGAGGGATGCTTTTGCCTGAGTGATCCCTCACCTTCTTCCTCTTGGGAAAGGCTTTGACAATCCCTTGTAGCTCCATAGGACCAGTGGGAAGCTTAGCTGCAGCTGCTGAATAACAGTAAGAAAGAGGGAGGTTGCTTAGAACAGTGTTATGCAATCACATCAACTCATTCTGCTCACTGACTTTGTTGGTTTGATGTTTGGGGTTTTTTGATGTTGCCTTTCAAAAAATTGTTGCCCTGGGTGAGGCACCTGGAAACAAGAGCTTCAGCCCACAAGGTCAGAAAAACTCAAGTCAAAAACCACAAAAAAGACACTTAAGAAGACTCTGCTTGAGTATCTTAGAAACCGCTACACCTTAGCTCTTATAATAGAAGGTATTCTAACTACTTTAATATTTTGGAGCTCCTTGCTGCCCAGCCAACTTAAGAAACTTTATTTCCTAGACATTTCTTAAGCACATTCTCGTGAAAAGGAAGAGGGAATGCCTCTTCTGCCAGGCGGAAATCCAATCACTAACAAGAAAAGATAAAGCAGCTGATCAACACCAAGTGCTTCGTACAGCCACAGGAGGAAAAGCTCCAACTCAGATTCAGTCGAAAATAGCAAATTAGTAAAGATTAACCATCCAAATGTGATGTAGTTACAACTGTAGCTTTACTATCACAAACCTTACAAAGATGAACTCAGGAGCTTTAACTACCAGCCCAGGGTACCAGGAAGATCAGTTTTCCGTAGCCCAAACAAACACCCGAATCACTGTACATCCCAACAGCCCCTGCCACCCGGCTCCACTGTTAAGCCAGTGCAAACTTGAAGGTTTCCTCTTTATGCAGCACTTCATATTTTGCTTAAAGTTTTCTCATGCAGAAGCCAGCATAAAGCTTGGAAGACCTGAAAATGGTCTCATCTGTCTGTTTCTTCTCCCTGTGGTCATCTCATCCAAGCGCTAAACACAGTCCTCTGGGAGACCAACCCAGAGCTGGACCCAAGTCCTTGCTTCTGCACGGAGTGCAGCTTCAGAAACTCTGCTCCATTTCTAAATCTCAGCTTCACAGAAAAGTTTCTATTTTCAGGATATTTTGACCAAAAGAGGCCTCTGAAAACAGTAATACATTCTATTACACAAAGAAAAAAAAAAACAAAACAAATGACACCAAAAACACCACCAAGGTTCTCGGTACTCGAGTCCTCTTCAGGACTTGGATGAGCGTCTTTCTAGGGAGTATTTTAACTGCTCTAAATCAACTCGCACGCCAGGTACCAAGCTTGCCTTGCCAGCATCCCCAGGCCGGCCGCGAAGGCCCCGGGACGAGCCGGGCCCAAAACCTCGGGGGCGGGAAACGATTCCTCGAAACCTCGCGGCGGGGCCCGAGGCCGAGGAGGCGAAGGCAGGTTCCCCCCGCACCCCTAGTCCCGAGGAGAGGAAAGGTCCCCCCCAAACCGGACGAGGCGCAGATGGGCCCCGGAGCAGGGCCCCGCGGCGGCGCCGCGCTCACCTGCGAG
>VWZK01000119.1:23328-47613 GCA_013396935.1 Baryphthengus martii | reverse complement strand
GTCCTGCACAACATCCTGGTCTCCAAGCTCGTAANTCCTGGTCTCCAAGCTCGTAAAAAATGGGTTTGATGGATGGACCGCTTGGTGGATAAAGAATTGGCTTGATGGCCACACCCAAGCAGTGGCTGTCAATGAGTCTATGTCCAAGTGGAGGCCGGTGACAAGTGGAGTCCCTCAAGGATCAGTGCTGGGACCGGTCTTGTTTAACACCTTCGTCGGTGACATGGACAGTGGCATTGAGTGTGCCCTCAGCAAGTTTGCCGACAACACCAAACTGTGTGGTGCAGCTGACACGCTGGAGGGAAGGGATGCCATCCAGAGGCACCCTGACAGCTGGAGAGGTGGGCCTATGCCAACTTCCTGAGATTCAAAAAGACCAAGTGCAAGGTCTTGCATCTGGGTCGGGGCAATCCCAAGCACCGATATAGGCTGGGCAGTGCCTGGCTTGAGAGCAGCTCTGAAGAGAAGGACTTGGGGATGCTGGTGGGCAGGAAGCTCAACATAAGCCGTCAGTGCATGCGTGCATCCCAGAAAGCCAACTGTATCCTGGGCTGCATCAAAAGAAGTATGGCCAGCAGGCCAGGGGAGGTGATTCTCCCCCTCTACTCCACTTCTGTGAGACCCCACCTGGGGTACAGCATCCACTTCTGGAGTCCCTATTACAAGAAAGATCTGGACATGCTGGAATGTGTCCAGAGAAGGGCCACGAGGATGATCAGAGGGCTGAAACACCTCTCCTATGAAGACAGGCTGAGAGAGTTGGGGTTATTCAGTCTGGAGAAGAGAAGGCTCTGAGGAGACCTTATTGTGGCCTTCCAGCATCTGAAGGGGGCCGACAAGAAAGCTGGGGAGGGACTTTTTAGGATGTTGAGTCGTGATAGGACAAGGAGGAATGGATTCAAACTAGAGGAGGGTAGATCTAGATAGGATGTTCAGAAGAAATTCTTCACCATGCGGGTGGTGAGACACTGGAACAGGTTGCCCAGAGAGGTGGTGGAAGCCCCATCCCTGGAAGCTTTTAAGGCCAGGCTGGATGGGGCTCTGGTCAACCTGGTCTAGTAGGAGATGTCCCTGCCCATGGCAGGGGGGTTGGAACTTGATGATCTTCAAGGTCCCTTCCAACTCTGATGATTCAATGATTTTATGATAAGAGAGGGCTGGAAGAATGGCCATATGAGCAAGTCTAACTTCAGCATTTTGTAACCTGAGGGGTTTTGCAGCTCAATGTCCTTTCAACCTCTTCTGTTATGTCTTTAACCGAATATAACTTTAGAGAAGACAAATTGATGCTTTCCTTCATGAGGATCCATTCTGACCAACAAGGTAGCTCCCTCCTCAGACTCAGGTGCAGTTACTCCTTCCCTTAGGTTACAAAGCAGAGTCTACACCTCTCTCATGAAACCTGAAGCTCCAAATGTGTGGAGCAAGGTAACATGCAGCATAGGAATCCTGAGATACTTTTGCAAGCACCTAAATGCTTTTTGAGCATTTGCACACTAATAATTAATTAGTGCAAAAAGTAACACATTGGGCACAATTAAGTATTTTAGAAATCTTGTTCTAACATTTCCTGCAATTTAAAGCTAGGAAGCCAGCTACAAAACAAGCATGGAAAATTTTAGCTAAACTGAATTAAGTTACAGAACACTGAAAACAAGGATTCTTACCAAAGCAGCTATAGCTACAGGCATCACAGCCAACTCCATCTTCTTCAACACAGCACAACTCCTCTCAACCACACAGCTGTTCATCACACCTAATATAATCACAGTTATATAACCAGCTCCAGTAGAAGGCACTTGATATAAATGTTGATGTCATGGTGATTTTTAAAAACGTTTCTATTAACATTCTGTCTCCAGCTTTCCCAGCTGGCTGACTGCAGACCATTTCTGGTCTAAACCAAGATGGTCTAGTTCCTCCCTGCAGAGCTTTCCCATGTATCTTAATAATAATTCATAACATTTCTATTGCACCTTTTACTTTGACTCCCACTGACATACTCAGCTGTGACTTTCAGAGCAGCTGTAATACTGCTGTATTTTTGATTGCCTTCAGGATACACCAGGGCAACATTTGTAGGGAAAAGAAATATATTTTGCTAGACCAAATTAAGATGATTATAAAAAATGGACCATCTTGCAGTCACACAAGGACTTCCTCACAAATTCTGCTGTATTGTCTCTACTACAGTTATGAAAATGTCCGTTTGATGGCACCCTGGCCAGAAGATTCAATTGCTTGGGAATACAGCCTAACAAGGTTGCAGGAGTTAAAAGTTTGTAGAGAATTTATATTTAGAACTAGGAGCAAAATCTAATCAAACTAGAAACATGTTTTCAAAAGCACCTTTCTTCTCCCTCTTGGCATTAGCCTCTTCTCTGACCTTTTTCACCTTTTGAGATATATACATAGATCGAGGAGTAACTATTTAGGTTTTATGCAAAATATTAAGAGACCAAGAAATACATGTCAGAACAAATAAAAGAATTTAGAAAGAGGAGAAAATAGGACCAAATCACTTTGCAGATCTGCTCCTAGCATTCCCCCTCCACCCCTCCAGTTTCAGGAACAAATACATCAAGCAATCACACGCTTACATAAATCAGCCTATGTCTAGTAGTGTATATACAAGGCCAAAATACATTGAGCAAACATCCGTGAATATAGTCTAAAAAGTTCTAAAAGGATTTTGCTTTTGGCATGGATGTAAAGTGCTAGAAAGTAAGAAACAAGTATGCTTAGAAGAGGTGGATTGCAGGTTTCTTCTATGGCCCCAGAAGCACCTCTCCAGCCCCCCGCAGTTGACTTCTACAACCAATCAGTTCAACTTCCAAGATTTCAGCCAAAACTGGCATCTCTGCTGAGACTGTGAAGGATCATGCAGGATGCAGGCACCTGCGCAACTTAAAAAAAACATTTTACATTTGTGAGGTCATTTAATTAGATGACTGCCATCTTTTGTCACCATTGAACTAAGGTCACTGAATCAGGAGCTTAAAATATAATGGTTTCTTTATCTCTCTGTCCAGATTCAAGGTTTTAAGGCCATCGTGGCTTTTATGTAAGCAAATATGAAATGCTGCCAACAGAGCAGTCATTTTATTGCTGTGCAACAAAAAGGTTGCCTCTGCATGTTCAAAATCAGATACGGGGAGAAATGTCTCAAAATGCACATATGTCTATGAAATCAGTCATTTTGCATCTTCCTTCTTAAGCCTATTCAATTCATTTCAGTATCATATATGCTTCCCACACTTGTGAGACCTTTGCCCCCGTGTATGCAATGAAGAAGAAGTACACCTAGGATTGACTGTTAAGCAACACCTAACTATAATAGCCAGCATATTCCACTAAAAGCCAGTTCATATGACCTTCTGTATCTTTGTAATAATCAAGCCAGGAACACTCCTGCTAAGCCATCTGTTCCTATAATGAAAGCAGCAACATAAGGACATTGAAGAATGCAAGCTGTGTCTTAGCACTTTGGTTCTACTTGCGCCAAGGCAGCAGACGGTCATGTTGTGTGTTCATAAAGGCACCAATGCAACAGACTCTGCCTAATTTCAGCTGAATGTAGTAGCCAGACTGTGTTAAAAACAACTGTGTCAGTCATAATAGCAATAACAATGATGATAACAGTAGTAACAGACCACAAGAGAGCACTGCCATATATAATGGCTTTTCTTATTTTCTAACAGTCATTCCCTTTACTTACATTGCACTATAGACCTTTATCTCTGTTTTCAAAGGGTTGCTAAAGTGTTTCACCTTAATCAAGTACTACCTTCATCTGGACTGAAAGTTAGAAGAGATAAAAAAGTGGAAGAAACACAGACCTTATGGTGCCAGAATTAAGTACTTCATAGGCCGTATTTTCAGGCTGCAATCTTCAGGCTCTTGAGGGTGAGAAAAAAATGCCCACACATGGGTACTATATATATAAATCTTGTTGGATACACTTAAAAAAAAAAAAATCAAGTAGTAGGTCTCAGATCTTCAGCTCCTTCTTTATATTAGGAACACAACTCAGCCTTGCACCCAACTTGCTGCAAGTCCATGTGCTTTGGACATGACCTGTGTGCATCACGTTCGGTCATTCCACAACTATATAATGTCTGTATAATGGACTGTATCTCACACACTTTCCATGTCTTTGACAGGACTGATAGGCAAGTCTGACAGGGAGGCTTCCTCTGTTGTGTATTGGTATGTGGTATATCGCAGAATAACAGAAGTATTGAGGTTGGAAGAGACCATCTTGATCATCTAGTCCAATGCCTCGGCTCAGGCAGAGTCAGCTAGAGCAGGCTGCGCAGGACTGTAGCCAGTCAGGTTTTGTATATCTCCACAGATATCACCTCTGTGGGCAACCAGTGCTCAGTGACCCGCACAGTAAAAGTGTTTCCTGATGTTCAGACGGAACCGCAGGGGGTTTCCATTTGTGCCCATTGCCTCTTGCACTATCACTGGGCGCCATTGAAAAGAACCTGTCTCTGTCTTCTTTGCTCTCTCTCATCAGTTCATTTTTATACATCAATAAGACCTCTCCTCAGCCTTCTCCAGGATGAACAATATCAGTTCTCTCAGCCTCTCCTCACATGCCACATGCCACAGTCTTTCTCTCTTCTTAATGCAGCCCAGGATACCATTGGCCCTCTTTGCTGCAAGGGCACATTGCTGGCTCATGGTCAACTTGTTGTCCACCAGGACCCCAAGCTGCTTCTCTGCAGAACTGCTTTCCATCCAGTTGGTTCCAAGCTGACTAATAGGATTTGTATCTGAAAATGAATTCCCCTTTAAAATGTGTGTCCACGTAAAACCAGACTTGGATGTAAAGGATGCAGAAATATAAAAAAAAAAAGTATTTTAGACTAGGCCATGCAGTGGAATTTGTTGCAGCTGACTATGAAGTGTTGATGAGTCAAACATGAGACTTAATGTGGAGAGCTCAGCTTGCACTACCCTGACTTAAAACATTCCTCTCAGACATTCACAAAGGGTCAGAACATGCAGCTAGTCTTCTCCTTTGGAAACATTTTCCTGTTGTAGTTTGATAAGATTCAGTTCTCTCCTGTACAACAAGAGAAGATAAATTTCCAGTGAATGCTACAAGGTTTTATGTCTCCTATAAAATAACACTGATCGCTACTTTGCATACCCGTTGTCACACACACAAACGAAACTTTCAAACGAAACCTTGATTCCCGGATCTGGCCAAGGAAGAAGTGAATCTTTGATTGCTACATTCAGAATGTAGCAAATCCTTTAAAATATTTTGTTTTCAAAGGCAAATGGTAGGTAGTCTTTTGCAGTCTAGAGTGTCTTCTGGATTCTTTACTTGATATCCACATTGCTTTTGTAATTATAAATACTTCTGCTGTTAAGTCACTCATAACTTGAAGTCAGAGCCAAAGCACACTACATCTTTCACATCTTCTGGCTCAATTACCCTATCACACATGGAGACAGACAAGGAAGCTACAGAATTTATAACTAAGGGAAAGAAGAACACATTCCCAATGACCCAGCATGCCATATTTTTTTCAGGACCCCAAATCAAATTGATCTTCCAAATCTCAAAGTGAGAAGGTTCCGCCCTCTCCTGCAACTGCCCCTTGATGGCCACAGCAGCTGCAATCTCTGAGTGCTCCTAGGACAGAGATGGCAAAGAAATATTTGCAACTGCAAGAGATGCAGGTGACAAAGGCTGTCAGAATTTCATCTCTTCTGCAGAGCTCTCATGTATGGAATATGATTGTGATCTCAAAACATACTGTTACCAGAATGAAACAAAAGACTTATGTCACAATCCAGGTTTTTCTATAAGAATTTTCTCAATGAGAACGAGTGGGAAAAAAGTCAAGAAAAAATGTAGCTATGTTGCACTCTTGCTGAATGCCTTGCAGAGGAAAGCAGGAATATATATGGTCACTGATAGTTTTTTGGAGTTTTTTTGCACAGAAAGCTCCAGCAATGGACATGTTTACGGATTAGACAGATGCAAAACAGCAGACTGAGGTTAAAAACGTAAAAGCCAAAGTGCATGATTCACATTACTTCCACAGTTCTCTCTCAAAGTAAAATTCTACTCAAAATCAGATTAACTCTTTTGTTGAAAAATGAATGCAGGATTGATTACCAATGACCTCAATGCATCTCAAAGGACTGTACCTAGTACAAGGACAGACTGGAAGCTACAAATGATCAGATCCCCCTTCCAAGAGACTTAGAAAAGAGTGATTTAGAGAGGCTTAGTCTTCAAGAAGCACTCAAAACAAAGAATAGCTTGAGTCTTGAGGGTATTTCTAAAGAAAAATGTGCTTTATTTCAGATATTTCACAATTTAAATCTTTAACATCTTACCAACTCCAGACCCATTATACAAGGCAGAACTTTCCAGAATCAGAAACAGAAGAGAAAGAAACCAGGAGTACAAAAGAAACCATTTATAAAACCAAACTGTTGTATCAAATAGATACAGGGCATTAAGGAAACTGAGGCAGGAGACCAGCTCCACTAATTCCTTCAGCCTACACAAACACATGCCCAAAAGATGAAACTATCATCTTCTACATGCTGTATCTATTCTGTACCATTGTTATTTTGAAGTAGTCAGGTCTTTTGCCTAAGGAGCCTTCCCAGCTGGCAGTGCACATACAGAAGACACACTCATGTAGGCTTTGAAAAAGGGAGAGTTGTTCAGTATGAATAATCAGTCTTAAGAACTGTCACCTGCTCTGGTGGAGTGAATAGAAGATTCACGCTTAAATAAATATAACTTGTTTGGCTTAGGAAATCATTGCCTCCAGCAAATGCTTGAGTATATATTTACATGAAGAACTAAAGAATGCGTAGGTAGAATAGAATATTCCACTCCATTCAACAAGTATATTGCATGAAAACTCCACAAACACAAGATTGAAGTAATGTTAAGATTATCTCACTGCCTATTAAAAACCCGCAATTTTGCTATTAAACTTGATGTTTGGAGCAAGATTCATCAATGGTCGAACAAGAGGTGAATCGACTCATATGATGCGTTTTATTTTCAGTAGCAACGGATACATGATCTCAGCCAGAGGCTGTGGTAGAGGTTCTCAGTTCAGAGTCAGCACCCAGAGGACAAAGCCAAGAGTCAGGAGCTGGACTCAAAAGCAAGATGACAACCTTAAGAGCTACTATTACTAAAAGAGCAAAAGAATGCAGGCACTGCCCTTGTTCAGCAGACATCCACATCTATGAGCAGCTCTGCAGACAGAGTAAGCATAACTGAATAGTGCAGCTGAAGAGAAGATGAGTCCTCTCATGGGCTTAGCTCAGGGGATCAGACTGTAGTTCCGGTTCTTAAAATTAAAAAGAAACCTTTTTAGCTCATTCAACTTTTAGCATATACAGCATTATCTACTGATAAATAACCTTTATAACATACAGGCATAAGAGGAACGTTTACTAACAAACTGTTAGATTTAATATTTTCATGGTTGTAGCTGACTATGCAACTTGAACTTTATATTAAAATACAGTGCTTGTGCACAGTATGTCTCTTGGTATTTGCCTTGGGTTTTTTTAAGTATGTTGTTAAGTGAAAAATGTCTTGCTGTATAAACTGAAGATGCTGAACACAGTAAGCTATTGTCAGTCTTAAAATACATACTAACTTTTCTAACTGCTACAATGCATAAATAGATATTTAGCGTGTTTAAAAGCAGATTATTTATACAGCAGTTTGTAAAACACCCTATAACATCAATACCATTTTCATGCAAATTTGTACTAAATGTCTTTTAAAATTATACTCCTTTTGTCTGATATTCTTATACAAAAGTAAAACAGTTCAGAGAGCAAAGTGCTGTTTAGCTATGTAGTTTTTCATCTACATAGTTAATCTACACAATTCTAATCAACATCAGTTTTGTAAATATAACAGGCCAAATTCAGCTGTGTTATAAATCCAGAGCTGTCATAATATTCTGTAATTAAGATTTCCTGCCTTTGCAGAAGACTGGGCAGTTGGTCAGCTTTTAAAGAGGTTGCAGTACAGTGGCCAGAAGTCATTCTCCACTAATGCTGCCATATAATTAAGGTGTCTTAAGACAAGATCCAGTTTCAAAAGTTGATGTAAAATTACGAATTTAATGGACTTTTACTAGAAATTTGGGGTAGACTAACTCTGAAAAATGAAGGCCTTTGATTAAGCCAGTGGTCTCCGGTGCTTCTTTTACGTAATAACATTTGATCTTAGGATGCCACCTCATGTGGCAAAGACTTTAAATCAAATGGGAAAATGAACGCTTAGAGGACAAACTCTGGAACCAAAAAGAAACACAGAGCATCAGTTGTCCATATAAACTGTAGTCACAATACAGCCTTCAGAGAGACCAAGGCTCTCTTGTCCTCAGTTTTATAAGGAACAGCATCAGATATGGCAGAAAAAAATCGCTGTGTAGGCAATAGCCTACTAGGACTGAAGTCTAGTGAAAAGAAATACCAATTTCTAAACAAGCATTAGGATTAAGGCAAAGAAAATTGAAAAGTGAGCTAAATTTGACATTTTAAAATGCTTTCAATATCTATATACTACCTCTAGAAGTATGATCTTCCAAGGAAAATTTGGAAAGTAAATTCCTCTACTTGATTGTGACATTTTACTTCTGATACAATCCAAAGCACTCTCTTTGCCAGTTCAGTATCGGCTTGTCCTTCAAAACTGACAGCAATTATTAGGAATTACCCTCAAATGACCTAGGGCTATGAAACAGATATCTCATGAGAGTACATTAAGAGAAGGTGTTCAGGTGAAAGCAACTGCAGATTTGGAGCTAAGTGATGACCTATTGAAAGAAGAAGGATTGATGATCAAGTACAAATTCCTGTTGCACTCAGCCCTCTTGAACATATAACCATTCAATATTCATTTTTGATTTTTTTACAAGTCAGCTTTCCAAATCTGTGCTCCTATTTCTGTCTGCATAACTTTGCATTCTGTATTACACATGTATAAAGAACAGGATTAGCGTGTACAAGTATATTTTTTTCCTCAAGCAATGCGTAAAGGAGAGGATGTTCACATATGTGTAAGGAAGGCGTATGTGTGAGCATTCATCCATATTAACATTTTTGGTTTGTCAGTGGCTAGGTCTGCAAGCAGTCAGAAGACAGGTTGAGACGCAACAAGGAAATCTGTCCCATCTGCAAAACCGAATCAATCATTTGCTGTCAACAGAGATTTAGCTCACAAAGTGCTTGAGTCTTACAACCTGCTATTGTCTTAAAGGCCACACTGTTAAAGAAAATTACATAAATTAAGTCACTTCTCGCCACAGCAGTACATCCTTTATCTAAATATTTAATAGACAAACAAACAAACAAAACCCACAGCTGTCCAAAACTGTTAGCATCCAGGTCTGTAACTCAATGAGCAGTGCTAAAACTCAGGTGGCTGGGAGCCTTTCCTCAACCTGCCTCACCCATATCAGAGATACTATCTGTTGTTTTTTTCCTGCCAGCTCAGGTTTGTGGGTTTTTTAGTGTGTACTGCAGTTGACATAATTTCTTATCTCTGAAGAGTATAGAGAAAGAAGTCTTCAGAATTTTGCTTCTCTGCCTGTTCAGGGGATCTGAGAAAGCAGAACAGATGGGCAAAGTAGCATGTGCAAAAGTATTTCCGAACCCAGCAATTCACTCAGTAGAAGACCTAGAAGAGACACTTCAGCTGTCACATTCCCTAAGGTATCAGATAACATTTTCAGTACTGGTTTTTTTGTTGTATTGTTTTGTGGGATTTTTTAATTAATCATAGGCATTTCAACATATTAAGCCTAAAATGAAAATATCTGTGGGACTCTTGCCATTGACAGCGTTCTGTTACTCCAAGAAACCAAAAGACTCTGCCCACTGGGTGACAATTTATAACCTTCTAGAAAAGGGCTTGGATTATGGTGTGACTCCAGAGCTGCCCAATTCTGCTAATAGAAACCACTACAATTAGCACGGGGAGGGTACAACCAAGCTCTGTACCCACCATGGTACTTTATTTCCTGAGTCTGGGTAGCTCCTCAGAAGAAAAAGGATTTACATTCTGGCAGCATTTAACACCCACAGACCTTGACAGATTTAGCAAGAGGTTCAGTGATTCAGTACACAGAGGATGAATTACAAATAGTGACGTGGCTAAATTGCCTCCACTGTGTCTCTAAACAGTGACAACCTCAAAGCAGCCACTTATAATACTTGAAAACTACCCGTGCAATTGCAATTGCATGTCCACAAGCAAAGGTCATGAAGCATCCCCTGAACATGAACATAACAAGGCCAGGAAAAAGACAACCTGTCAAAAAATCCTGATTGTGCAGGTAGTTGCTGAACAAAACAGTATTTCCTATTCCAGGCACTACAACTTTTAAAAGGAATGAGTCAAGAAAGCAAGAAGCAAGAGGCAGAGCAATAGCTCAGAGGCATCACTGTGCCCCAGGATATCATATGATAGGTACAGAAGAGCTCAAATATACAGAGACACTAATTCTACTTCCACTACCTGCAATCAGTATGTTGGTTCTGAGATAAAACAAATATCCATAATCAATACTGAAGGAATGCTGGACTGTGCCTCATATACTTGATCAAGAAATAATTCATCCCTGTGCAAAGTTTACCCTTGTAATTCTGCCAAGGTCAGTGTCACTTTAGGTTATCAGCTGCTGGAAGTGCTGGATAAGTTAAAACTGCCTAGAGCAAGCTTTAAACTTACATACTTGACTTCTTCAACAAAATGTCTGGATCTTACTGGATCTGAGTTTGCAATCCCCTGATAACACAAGGCACATTCTTCCCCTGTATTCCTTATTTCCTGTCCTTTCTTCTGTTTTTGGCTCAGATATATCTTCCATATGTACAGGACGAGGCTTGATTACAGAGTACATATTAATATCACTCAGTTGACATTCACCATCATATGTCTTTCTTAAGAAATAATTCAAATTAGATTTATATACTTGTAAGTATTTTTCCAGAGAAAGGTTTCTGTATGTGCATTTTTCTCATTGTGATTAAAAAGAAATAAAAATCATTCCCTCAATTTAATGTACAAGCAGTAATATCTTTAGCAAATATGCTCCATCACCATTATGAGCTCCAGTCTAAGACCTAAACCACATTTAACCTGAATGCAGGTTTTTGCATTGGTCATACTCTTAGCAAGTATCTCAAAGGCAGTAGCACCTCTCTGCTTTGTCCCGTACCTTCACAGTAGCTCAGGGCCTTTGTTTCACTGAAGATTTATGGACTTTAAGTTTACTCCAGTGCCTAAGTCAGTTCTAAAGCAGTTTTTAACCCCCAAAGCCACTTAACCTCTTTTTAAGATGCAAGCATGGGGTTTTTTTCTTCCAAATCTGACAGTACTTTTACTTAGAAATGCAGTATTAGAAAGTGGAACTGCTTGGGTGTCACAGCACTGATTAATGATCAGTTAATTTCCCAGGTAACCTTGGCAGGAACACAGAGGCCATACAACCTGCTAGGCTTGCAGCACTCTACAAGACTAGGAACAAAAGCTTTCAGAAATCAGTGTAATTTTCCAAACTGAATCTGCATCAGTTACGCCACCGGAAAAAGTGATTCTTCCCTATTATAACAGTATTATTGAAGGTTTCACCTCTGAAAATTATTATTTGAACATAAAATAATTAGCTTTCTGAAGGGAAATGGACAAAATATATATGCACTTAAGAACTGGGCACTGATCAGACCTTGGTTTCAAAACTCAGTAGGATAGCTCAGCAATAAAGAAAATTAACAAAAAAAGAGTCAAGACTGAAATTTCCATTACAACTAGGAAGAAAAGGGAAGGTATACATAGACCTCTGAATAGTACATTCCTCGATCCCTTTTTTCCCCGTCTAGTACATCTCTGTCTTTTTTATTTCTGGTTTGTTTGTTTTTTGTTTTCTTTTTTCTGGCATTTCAGATCAAGGCAAATGGTTATGAAGTATTTGTAAAGAATTTTTTAAGATAAACCAGATGATCTGTAGAAGACTGCATAGGAGGAAAGTTACAAAAGAAACATATTAAACATATTGTAGCTTCCCAGAGAATCTCCCAGAAAAGGCACCAGTCCACCTGTTCATTTTATTTTCAGGTAAGCACTTTTTAAAAATAGGTCAGAGGAGGAGATAAGCATGGACTGACAAGGCTGTAAGGGAGCAAGAATGAATGGTCTTCAGATTCTGAAAGGAGAGGCTGTATATTCAACGAGAAAGACCAGCACCATCTTGTCTTCTAGAAATACGAGATTTTCTTCATCCTGTCATGTAAACTGAGATGAAGTGAGAACTGTTTCATAAGGACAAATCTCTTAATCTCATACAGCCTCCACTCAGTCTTACCGCCTGCATTCCCAAGGTCAAGTGTAGGAGATAGAATAGAGAATCCAACTTTGCTCTTGTAGGAAATTTGGCAGTGCTGCTGGTGATCAGGGCACCCATGGCCTGAATGACTGCATCAGAGCAAGAAGAGAAATTCACAGGAGAAATGGAAAGCTGAAGAATAGGAAAACCCCTACATCATCCTATTTCCAAAGACATTCAGATCAGGGGAAAAAACAGCAAATGGTATTTCCAAACTAACAAATAATAGCATCATGTTAACATTCACAGCAAGCTGCCGGTCTCATTGGCTCCTGAAACACTGCTGCAGCTCCTTGTGCTGCTTTGGTTTTGTACTTTGGGAGAGATTTTATAACAGAATCACTTCACTGCAAAGACAGAAAAAAAATCAGTATATGGAAAATATTTTTTTCTAACAATATATGTATAGATACACTATCAAGTAACTTTTTCCTCTGCATCAAAACAACCAAAGAATTAAATTGAGGTTAAGTGTGGCAAAAAGTGACCATAACAACAGCAAACGCTAAGATGACTACACAGTTGCAACTGGGATCTGTTACAGTGTTTCCTTGGAAAAAAATAATTATCAGGGTTCAGATCAGAACTATACCTATTTCCTCTGAAAGTTTACGTTTTTAAATCATAACTTTAAAAGAGACAGAACAGCAAATATAGTGAATTTCTTACCTGTGATATTAATGGACTGTGGCAAAATCTCTTTACGTGACATAATCCTGAGCTACTTTAAATGAGTGGCCCCTTATAATTTCTGTATATTCTAACAATGGTAGCATTCTATAAAAATGTTTAAAATCCAGTATTTTTCAGTCTGCTTTATCAAGTTATATCCCCATAAACTTAGCCTGTCTGACATACTAATTTTCTGAACAGCATAGATCTACTTGCTCTAAGTACAAGGTTTCTCAGCCTGTTGGAAGAATCAAGAAAACTCTACCACATGCAGAATCCAGAGTTAAAAAATGCAGCTGTTAGTAGCATCCAGACAACAACCTCCTATCGCATCCAGGCTACTGTAAAAAGGCATCTTTCATCCTGGTTTTGACAAAATTCCTCTCCCCACAGTGAATGTAATTTATCTCATGGATTTCTCTTTGAAATGTGGAATGAAGTCCTCTGTAATGTTATGGTATATAAAATAAAAATGAAACAGAATCTAAATATACCCAACACTATTCTGATCTCCATCCCTGACATGAATCCAATATCATTCGTGCATCCAAAGAGAAGCATTAGAGGCAACGCTCATTCATTTTGCAGTGTAAAAAGCAACCTTGTAAATGTTAAGAGTAAGCATAAGAACCTTGAAATGATTCGATGACTGGTGTATTTTTTACAATTTCATGCTGTTTTGATTTTTTTTTTCTTATTCTTATCCAGCATCTATGCAGATATGTATCTTTCTATCTCCATATAAGATCAACAAGGGAATGCCTAAGTGCATCAGTGCAAAGACCCCTCCTTCATCCCTTCTTTACAGCCAGATGTTCTGCGATTTCATGTGCTCATTCCTGCAATTTCCTCCCCTGCACCCCTTACAGCTAATGAGCAGTGCAGTGTCCCATCACGACCTAACTTCAAAGAGATCATAGGTATAATGGAGTTGGGCTTCATCTATACATGTTTTGCCATAATCTGTATATATTGTTCGGTGACTATTTTCAACGGAATATTCTTTTTGGACTAAAACATCCTAGCCTCTGCAAACCAACTTAGTCACGACAAAAATCAGTCCTAGATTGCATCTTTCTTGTGCTGGTCTTCAAGACAGAGGCACTGGATAAGGGCAACAGCGACAGATGACGCACAGGCTGTCAACAGAGAATGGCTCTGCTAGGTCTGAAAGATGGATTCTTCCATTTGGGCAACCATTTCTGAGTGTCATTCTTCAAAAAGAGAAAGGGCTAAAGCCTGAAACAATAACCCTGCTCTTTGGGACATGCATCATGGAGCCAAGTGAGAAGGGAGAGTTTTAAAATTGGGTACAGCACTGGGAGACGTATCTGAATACTGTCAAAAGACCAGACTACAGCAGTATAGTTTGCATCGGGGCACACAAGACATAAAAGAGGGGTGCCATCACAACAAGGTGTGTTAATTAAAGATTCTGTTGCATCCAATAAATCTACACTATTGATGCTTCTAGACAAGAAGTATAGCTTCTTTGTTTTGTTTCTTGCCTGATGCTGTGACTGAAGGACTTGCTGAGGAGCTCCAAGGGAGCTGGGACACCAAATGACAGCACCTGGGCTAGCTACAGCCATGGGAGGTGAGAAGGTTGTGCTGTCGCAACTGGGTCATAAACTCCACCTCACCCATGTAGCTCCAGGTGGTGTAACCTGAAATTACATTTCATAGAAAGAGAAGTTGTATCCTCTATACTTCTTCCCTGGCCTCATAGAAGAGCCTCAAGTCCCAGAGAAGGGAGCAAGAAAAGGAGTACAAAAAAGAGAGCATGTGCTTGTACAGGTCAGCAAAGGGAAGACCTGCCCAGGATGATTATCTCTGAAGCTAAGGAGAGATAGAGCAGGAGATAATGTTGCACTCACAGCAATGTGGTGCTCCCCTAGAATGGCCGTGACTGTACTTTCTGGGGGCCATGGTCCCTCTTCAGAGGACAGGAAGATGTTCTGCATTTTACAAGACCAAAACAAATGTCTGTGTATTCTCATTTTTACTATTGCTCATGATAACACCATTTAATCTTAATTCCTTGAAGATTACTGCAAAATTGGCAATTGAAATCAAGCTATAAATCCAATTTACAGGAGACCAAATTATTTATTATTTATTTTCAATTCTAAGCGGATCATTTGTGTTTTCTCTGAGTAATATGATGTGTGCAAAATAGCCCTAAAAATGTCAACTAAGTGGAGAGAAACAGAAAAATGACTGCCTGTCTCATAAGTACCCATGGCTTTCAGAATATGCAATTCAGAATCATCATTACACAAACATAGGAATAGCATGGTAGGCTTACACAGAGTATTAGATATAGATAAAAGACCTATTCTGTGTCATGAAGTTCTTGCAGCTAAAAGATTTACTCAAGCTAGGAGTACTGTTGACTTCAATCCTCACACCATCATGGTCTTCTTGCTAATGCAGCTCTTAGTGTTGCTCTAAATCTCTCAAACTTCCATTTTAGCCTAACAAAGCAACTCTTCCCCACACACTAGTATGCCCCATGTCTCCCTGTGTCACTCCAGATTCCTGAATGACTTTCCGGATGCCCATCATCAGCACTTATTTTACTGGGAACAGGAACTCAGGCACTGGAGGTGACAGCTGTTGTACCTGCTTCTAAAAATTCCTGTTAGAATTGTTTATTTACAAACACACATGGAAGTCTTAAGCTACTGACTGGCTTTTGTGTGGATCTAATCTATTACCATGGGGCTATTCAGTATATGCAAGTTCACTCAGTCTACAGAAATAAAATACGAATTCACTTGGGTGCAATTTAGTGTGGCAATAACCATACTGTTTACATCATGATCAAGTACAAAGAGTTGGTCTAATATCCCCAAGGAGAACAGACTGTGTAAATAAGCATCTTTTATAGGAGGGCTCTGAGATTTGTTCCTGGTTATTTCCAATCGTGTCTTTGGAAAATCCTTGCAAACACTTCCAATCTAGCAAGGCAAAGCTGACCTTTTCAATAGCTGCTGGTAAGATACCTGATCTTGTGTTACATGCAAACTTAGCTGTGACCTTAACTAAGCTCGAAAAATGTTGTTCCACTCTGAAGAATGGGAACAGCTCCTTCTACGTTAGTAGCAACACATGAGCACAGGGCAGTTACTGCTAAACCGTAGCTCCCAGGCCGTTAACTAGTATCTAACTTTTCAGAGATGCTTTGCTAGGCTGGATCAGTCAGGATCCTTCCCACTCTGACCCAGGAAAATGGTAGCAGCAGTCAAGATGGCCAAAGACATAGGACTGGTGGATTTGCACAGTGGAGGTAGTAATGTTTGGGAATCCCACACTAGAGACACAAAACCTCAGAGAGTCCTATGTAACAGCAAAGAAGATTCAAATTAGACTTCAGAAAAAAACTTTTTGATGTTTAGAAGAATCAAGCACTGGGGATAGATACTCAGGGAGACTGCAGAGTTTCCAACAAAGTCTTGAATGATAACTTCCAAGAGGTATGGATGTGGGTCCTGTTCTGGGCAGGAGGATGAACTACAAGCGCTTCTGAGGTCTTTTCCAGTCCTGTTTCTGTGTTTCTGTTCTCAAGCCTATCATCCCATCTCCAGAATGATGGAAATGAATTTTTCATTCCATACTTTTTTTTAGTGTACGCATCCACTGGTGCTAACGACAGAATCAAGAACAGGATGCCATGTTTACAGGCCTCCACTTCTGAGGACCTTCTCTCTCCCAGCACGTATGGGAACAATTCTCTTGAATCTATATGATGTTCTCCAGTCTCCTGACAGATCAACAACTACGTGTGCTGCTGCCTTTTGGCAGTAGCAAAAGAGAAGATATGAAGTCTTTGCGTTTTCAAAGACAACCTCTGCTTTTTAGCACCTTCTCTACGTCTCAGGAATGAGAGTCCAGAGAGTCCTCTGATTCATGTGTCTGCTGTATCCTTCTTTTTCTTTACAAGAAACTTTATTTTTAGGAAACTATCTCACGATACCCTTGATAACTCAACTTCTATGTAATCTAACCCTTAGTAACCTAACCTATTTTCTTCTTCAGTCTATTGTAAGTCCTGTTTCCTCTTCTCAGTTTCCAAGCAAACATGTCTTTTTTTTTTCAGATTTTGTCAATTTTTACTAAGTGCAGAATTTGGCTTTACAGAGAAGCTCTGCTGCACTCATAGCCCTGGTATGCTTCCCAGCTCTGCACAGCTTCACCACCTGCAACAAGCAAAAGAAACAACGAGGGACCAGGCCCTATACCTATTTCATTCTTCTACATCATTTACACTACACCTTATGGTTTCATGAGCAAGTAGCTGTAAGGTGAACTCGTTTTTTTACAGAAGCATGTTATACATCCCCTGATTTCTAAACTGCAATGGGCAGTATAAGGCAATGGCACTTTATGTCACAGTCTGTGTCGAGCTACCTAGTCATGCAATGCTCTTCTCCTCTTTAACTGCTCAAGTATGTTAGAATTATTTAAAAATCACATGCAATGCTTTCCAAATGTTGTCCTTTCATGTAAACTATGATCACAACCACATGATTTAGCAAGGCAGAAATATCATTCCTATTAATAGGCGCTTTGCATTATGAGAAGCTGCATGATAGCACTTTGCAGTGCTCAGCTCTAACGTACAACATTTTCTTATTTTTTATTATTCAGAAGAAGGTGTTTTGAGTGTCTGGAAAATGCCATGTGCTATCTCAGACATAAGGGATTCAGACAAATCATACTGGAAAAACTCCCTCTGTGATTTGCTTAAGTAGCAATTTACGTGAATAGGAAGTTTGCTGTTCATTTCAGTTAGGAAAGAGTCACAGCCAAAAAATCCGATTACAAAGGCCGTATCATACAAATGTGGATTAGGGATTTCCCTGAATTCTATTTACAGAAGGAAGTGCTGGATGAAGATCCAGAGGATCTATGGCAAGATCTATTTCTTTTGTGAAATGTCTCTTGTAAGTCATTTAATCTTTCTACAGTCATCTCCCCATCCATGAAGGGACATAATAAAACTTACTTTCCTTTATAAAGTGCTTTGAGCTCTATGGATGAGAAGGGCTATATTTAAACAAGTCACATTTTTATAACTATTGATACTATTAACCTAACACAAGCAAGAATGTTTGTCAAATTATGGTGGTTTTTTTTCTTTTAATGTGGTATGCTTAGCTAAAGTAAGCAGTGGCACTGGCAGAGAAGTCCCATATATCACTTTTTAAAGTTGGTCATACTGACAAAAACAAGGCTTGTTTAATACATAAATGTTCCTGATAAATTCTGGAAATTCCTGTAGAGCAAAAGCTTTGTAAAATCCTTTTAGTAACAAGCAGAAGAGCAACCTAGGATGGACACTACCCGATTTAAAACCTGATGCAATTCAGGGGTCACCCATCATGAGTGTGACAACACATCCAACGCATTTTCCCTACGGGAGCTCAATGGGCACAGATGGCACCAACCATCGCTTCCACTGTTTTCAGCACATGGAGAGAGAAATACCCCGATTTGTGTAAATCCCATCAGCAGCCCAGCTGTTCAGGAAAAGCCACCGGTAGCCCCCTTTGAAAAACAGGCAGCCAAACTTGGTGTGGACAGAAGCAATGGGCTAAGATAGTCAGAAGGTATGCATGGATGTTAAAAGCTGCTGCTATAAACCACTCCACTGTGAAATTCAGTAGATGTACAGCTTGTAATTGGTTTCATAAGGCTATGCTTGTGCCACGATGAAGAAAGTAGCTGATAAGATGTAAAACCAGGTGAGGAGATGTTGGTTTCACAGTTAAATTGCTGCATTTGATAAGTCCCCTTAATATGTTAGCAAAGCAAATTTTTACCCTCCCTGAATCAAATTGTGCACACTACTTTGCTTTATCCCTCAAGCTAATTTTCTGACCGAGCTATGTTCACCGCTAAAAGCAGTACAGTTTTTCATTCACCAGCATACAGCAAATACAATTCAGGCTGCACTTGCTTGTCCTTTTCATGTTTAATCCCCTCACTGAAATGCACAGCGCAAGTACAAGGTTTTCTACTTCTAATGATGTGCATTTTGTTGTAAAAAAACCCAAATCACAATCAGAGGTAGACAATATTTAGAAAAAAAATGAAGCACATGACTGTTGAAAAAAATCATAAGAGGCTGTTAAAGTCAAAAAACATAACATCTTCCTAATTCTGGTAAGAATATTTAATTATTAATCCACATGGCAACAACAACAAAAATCACGTATGTTAAAAAACCCTCTAATTTGGTAAATTTTAGCTTACAATTTGTTAAAATCCTTAATTCTCACTCCTGTAACATATTCTTTGGGAGGTTCTCAAACTACTGCATAACATGCCCATGGAATACGTCGCTAATCTACTTTACAGATGAGAAAAGTTAAGCAAAGCATAATTAACTCATTCTTCTGAAGTTGTAATCATCCCTAATAAAGAGATCAAAGATACTTTAGTGTAATTCTGGGAGTACGGGAGCAAAATAGAGGAGCGAAGTTAACCTCAGTCTCCAAATCAGAGATAAACCTCTTTCTTGCAGGGTGCTATGGAACTGATATGAAATTAATCTATCAAATATGCCCATCTCTTGCAAGACTGTGAGCAGAAGGATGTTCAACTCGTACAAGAGATGAGCTGCCTCCATCCTATGATGCCACTGGCCTTGCCGCTTGCAGTCAGGACAGCAACGAGATGATACTTAACTACCAACTTAAGGCTGCAAGAGGTGAATGGAGGTTGTACAAGGTACATCTGGGATTGAAAATAAGATCATATCACTGTAGGAAAAATCTGCTCCTCACAAAACACTGAGCTTCTCCAATCAGATGGAGGTTAAAAACAAACCTGCAAAATAACTGATGATTTCATGAAATACACAGAGAACTCAAGGCTGAAATGTTTACTTAGCTTGATAAATGAAACAGATGCACTGAGAGAGAGAGTGAGTAAAATATATTGACTACACACTTAACAAGAGGGTATCAGAAGATCTGTTTTTTTCAGAAAACCTTCTTTATAACCTCAAAAGTGTATGCAAGGAAGTTAGGGAGAACCTTTAGATGGCTTCTCTTGTCAGAAACAGCTGCAGGCTGACAAAAAGTAAGCACTATGGTGGGCCTACGTCATCATCAGCACACACACAAACATTTATTACCCCAAGGAAACAAATTTACCATCTTCAGAAACCTGAGGGATATGCTTTTAGTAGACACTATGTCCAAAGGCAGTGGTTAGGTGCTATAACCAAGGTATAACCAAGACTTCAATAAAATGCGATAAAATCACAGAGAAGTAAAAATTCAGCTTTGCTCTAGAAAAACGTCACCAGTATTCTGCAGGGTATCAGTAGCATTCAATATAATGTATGAAGGCTTCACAACATGCCAGATTTCTTTACTCTCACACAAGATGTATAGCACTTCCCATTTTAAAAACACCCACCAATGTGCAGGGATGTTGCCTGCAGGACATGCGACCAGGGAAAACCAACAAATGGATTGCAACGCCAAAAAATACACTAAGATGGGATGGGAACGACTGGCCAGGTAGTAGCCCTGCAGGAACAAGCATGGGAGCTACAGGGAATCAGACGCTGAATATAAACCATATGTCACATAATGACAGCAAAGGTACCCAAGATGCCTGACGTGGAGTAGAGCCTCTAAGGCTTGGGCAGCTATCCCTCAGCTCTCTTCAGCACTGGCGAGGCTTCTGAGCAGTGTATTCCACAGAGGTGTGGCTCCATGGTGGCAAATTCATGGTCTGAATGACCAACAATCTAGACTTAGGAAAAGTTTGGAGAAAGTAGAATCATGTAGTCCTTGGAGAAACTGGACCAGCATTTCTGCAGCAGATGAGCGAAGAAATAGAACTAAAGACAGCTAGAAAGCTGAGAAGCAGCAGCTCTGCTGAATGTCTGACGTGAACAAGGTGAGAAATAGCAGTCTTCAACAGCAGCAAGGATGCTTCAGGTTAGACGTTAGGAAAAACTTAGTGGAAAGGGTGATGAAGCACTGGCAGAGGGTGCTTAAAGGAGAAGTGGAGACTTCTCAAGATTAAACCAACATCTTGCAAGAAGAAAACAAGTACACCGGACACTGCTTGAGGCCAGACGAGGTGGCAGCCCATAGCCCTGTCCAAATCTCTGGAGATGCATGGTGCAGCCCTGAGCCTCTCTGTGGGGTCACGCAGAAAATATTGCAGAAGACCATAGCTCACGCAACAGACCTAGGACAACAAAGCAGACAGGTGCCCAGGGAGACAACAAAATTCTAAGGCCACATAACAAAGCTCTAAACTAGAAGCTTACTGAACTTTGCTTCTCCCTCTCCTTTCAGATTTCCCTCCCTCCCCCATAATTTGAGATGTAGAAATATATTCTTACAGGTACTACCTCCATACTACATGCATAACAGTGAACTCCACAATGCCTTAAAACTGTGAAACAACTTGTCAGTAGCTCCATATACTTGTGCACTTCATTTTTCCTTTTACTAGCATTCCCATCTTGCTCCTACTTCTCCCTCCCCGTGGAATTATAGTGGAAAGCAAGATAAACAAACATGCTAGATGAAAGCCACAAGCTGAACTATCAGACATTCGGTATCAGCAGAGTTAACTACATCAGGGAGGAATAAGTTATATTGATAACTGAAAAATTTGTTCATTTGAGTTCACTTCCACAGCAAATTTTCTGTTAGAGCCACTTTTGAGAAAGTCAGAACGTAATAAACAGTTATTCTCTCTCTGTAGGGTTAGCGACAAAAAAAAAAAAAAAAAAAGCGTTATAAGTAGTATTGATTTGGGGTGAAATGGTAGAACGTGACAATCAATAGCGTTTAGTCAGATGTAAAATAGGAGTCACACAAGTCATGACAGGATTATTACAGGAGCCAAATCCTGGTATCAGCTAAGGAAAGGAGGAAGCTATAAATGGGATCCAAAATATAAGCTGTGGATTGCTCTCTCTATACAAAAAATAACCCTAAACTATTAATTTTCATTTTTTAATATGCAAGATAGTTTTATTTCAGCATATTGTCACTGCTGTTTTTCTAAAGTTTTTGAAACAAATGCTTCCCACCTCCATAGTATTTTCATTAAATGTCATCAAAGCTCTTTCCAGATCCCTGAGAGAAGTATGATTATCCTTATTTAACAGATAATGAGAAGACAGAAAGAAATTGGAGCTACATTTTCCAAAGCAGTCAGTAATGCCAGGTGCCTTCTGTCTGGATACACAAATCCATAAAGTGCGAGTTCTGCAGAATCAAGATTTTCAAAGGTCCCAGGAAACCACAACTTTGGTCGATGTCAACGGCTGCTTATAAGTTCTCAAACTCTGGGTCACAGGCTGGGAAGCCAAAAGCTGAGCCTTCACAACAAGCTGTGTAAGCACTGTAAACTCACTCACAGATGCAAATGAAGAAGCATCCTAATTCGCAGTCAATTCTAATTACAAAGCTCATTATTTTTACCACTTGAATGACTTGGGGTGAAAAAAAAACAACCGGCCACCACATATTCTATCATATGAAAGATCTGTACATTTACCAGCGTTTATACAGTGAGCACAATCACATTGGAAAAATAATAGCAATAGTAACTTAAGAACAGCAATGAAAATTTTTTCACTGGTTATTTTACCCATGGACAGTCATTCAATATATTACCTTTTCCTAGACTCTCGACCAAAAAAAAATAAAATAATCCTTGAAATATCCTAAAATGTCTTACAAATGGAATTTGATATAGAATTAGTCACACTATCAAGGTGAAATGCAGCTGTGTTAATAATGATCAACATCATACAAGAATTTATTGCAGACTGTGATGTAAACTACTACATTCTAGGGAGACATAAACCATATTTTTGAAGAACCTCTTCCACTAATCAGCTAAATAAATGCCAACAACCAAACTGCAGGATATACATTGCCTCAGGGAGGAGGGGGCATTGGGATGCTCTCATTTTTGCTAATCGAGCCATAAGAAAGAGGTTAGAGAAGGACAGGAGTTCACACAACTCCAGTTGTGAGGGAGGCACAGGACACACAGAACGGCATCACTACACTAAAATGCAAGCTGGCTGGGAAACCAAGGGTAACGCAGTTGCAGAGGAAAAAAAAAAACAAGCCATTGATTTCTAAAGAGGGATTTGTAGAGACTGCAACAGTTTAGAAGCTTGTTTAGCTTGGAATCACATTTGCAGTCACAGGATTTCTATTGGAAAATGGCATTTTCTTCTTCACATACGAAATTAGGACTGAATCACATCAGGAAAAGATGACCAAGATGATATTTTGAGGTCCTCTTCAGCCGTATTTCTGCAAGTCTATGTTCAGTGACAGAAAACACATCTGGATCGGAGCTGCTTGGGGTTAGGTATTCAAGTTAGAAAATTTCCGCATAAGTCTTTGGTGTGAGAAGAAGCCCAGGCAGTTTTTATATTGGACTCTGCCTGCCATTAGTGATGCGATTCAGTCATAAAATGGCTTATTCCCTCAACACAAATATATAATACCATGCCAGAGAGAAATGTGAAGCTGCTCTCATTACCACAGCTAAGTTCATTTTACAGCAAAGCAGTTTACTTTAAGACTTTTCCAGCAATCCAAGTCTAATTATGAAATTAATTTAAAGCGATTTTGTAATTAAACGTACCTGCTGGAAATATCTCACAAGGCTCAATAATTTAAAACGGTAGTGTAAAAATGTAATTAAAATGAAAAAGGCCAAATAAGGCTGGGTCGCTCCTCCACGAGGAGACTGCTGAAGGACGTTGCATTTTCAGGCACAAATCGCCACCTTCCTTTCCCCAGCTGCACGGGGATTTAGCACTAAGAGTCAGCTGAGAGATGTCCGAGCGGACCGCGGTGGGGGAAGGCTTTTTTTTTAAAAAAAACCAAAATACTAAATTACGCTGTTTCAAAATCATGTTGTACTTACATACAGCTACTATTCCCTAGCTGGGGTGAGGCTCCCTCCTCCCGAGGATCCCCACTCTGGGTGCGAGAGGCTAAGGGTAGGGGTGGGCTGGAGTGAGGGGGGGGGTTGAGGACGGACCGGTACTTCGCTCCCCTCGGAGGGAGCCGGGTGAAGGAGCAGGAGGAAGTTTCCCCGCTTCCCGGGGCTTCGGGGGCGACGGGGGAGGGGGTGGCTCTGGTTGGGAACGGGACCGGAGCCGGGGCCGGGGCCACTCACTCACCGTTCGCCG
>VWZK01000119.1:0-23192 GCA_013396935.1 Baryphthengus martii | reverse complement strand
TCGGCACGGCACGGCACGGCACGGCACGGCACGGCACGGCACAGCGCGGGTGTCCCGCCGGGTGGCAGCCAGGGTGAGGGGGATGCCAGCTGGGAGCCCGGACGGGAGTAGCTCTCAATGACCCGCTCCAGGGGTGCGCAGACACTTTCAAGAGCAGAGAAAAGCGAAGTTAAGGCTTTTGCTCCTGGTAGTTTCTGGACGTTTTCACTTCAAAAGGGTGGGTGGCTCTGAGGGAGCATCTTGAAGGTGCCCTACGCTTCATCAG
This sequence comes from Baryphthengus martii, assembly GCA_013396935.1. NCBI lineage: Eukaryota > Metazoa > Chordata > Aves > Coraciiformes > Momotidae > Baryphthengus > Baryphthengus martii. Next base: position 22,927 of record VWZK01000119.1, on the reverse strand, counting down.
GTAGACATAATGTCAGATGTGATGTACGATTTGTCAGCGCTGATGCCGATGCCGCATCATTCAGTTTGTGGGAGTGAGGAAGGTGTATTACAGAGCGCTGCCGTTGGGGAAAGGCAGTATACCCGAGCCTGCTGGCTGAAGCAATTTGCCTGTTAGGAACCAGCACCCAGCTGGATTTAGTCCATCTGTGAAATTCACTGCCATGAATCCCTCCACTGAATTGGAGACTGTCTGGTGGTTTAAATAGCTGTGGTATAGCTCCATGTTTCTTGGTGATGTTCACAGTGCACTGAGGTAGGGGTATTGCCCCTCTATCCTCATCTGGGCATTGCAGGCCTTCCCTTGCTCAGAGGTAGCAGAAGGTGTCCTCTAGCTGAGGAGGTTGCATAGATGCTGTCTGTGAAGCCCATTGAGGTGTGCAGCACACTCTTTGGGACACAGTGAGTGGAAGAAAAGTGGGGACAAGAGAACACACATTACTGAAAAAAAATGGGCTCAATGCAAACCCATATCCAAAGGTACGAAGGCTCCTGCTAACAGCATATGGAAATAGCACACCCTGATACTTCAAAGTTAATAGTCAGTATTGGTAAAGGTATATGTACAGCTGGAGTTGCTTTCAAGTGTCTCAACTACCTGATGCTAACTCCTCTGAGTTAAAATCTAAGGCTATTCGGGAGGGATTTTGGCTCAAATCAGTGAATCATGTATCAGTTCAAAGGGCAGTGTAAGAAGTCTAGTTTTTTACCTCTTTACTCTCCCCTGGAGAAAATGGGCATCTCACAGTGAAACACAGGTCTTTCATTAAGAAAGGAAAAGTATGTGGCCAATTTTCAGCTAAGAGAGTGTTTTCCCTCTGAGATACATTTACTGCTCCTTTTAAACAGGAAAAGTTGGTAACTGCAGAGCCTTTTCGCCTGGGCATCGTTTCCTGACTGGGTGAGTTTTCAGCTCCCCATCCAGCCCAAAGAGGGAGGTCAGATTAGTAACAGCTCTCTTAAGCTGAACGAATACAACATAGGCAAAATTACGTGATAGAGATGGTTCTTCTGAGCCAATAAAGCTCTTGGCTACTACAAGTGTGAGGACAGAGCAGTAATGCAGCAATTCCTAGTATCTGTAATAGGAAAATCTTTATTTTTATGTCACTGATTTGAGAGCTTTAATTTTTGAAATCAAAATAGCAAAGATAATGTCCCTAGCGAGCTAGTGCTACTCTTGTTTTGCACCAATTAAAAGGCAAAGAGCTGGATGCAAAGTCTGCATTCAACCTGCATGAGGGCATTACATCTGGATACATACCAAGTTTCCAAGGAGGAAGAGACAAACGAAATAATGTCTGTCAATGTTGGTCGGTACGACTTAACACTTGTTTCTACCATTTGCCCCTATCCCCACATGTGTGTGGCTGTGCTCCTGACACCAATCAGCCTGAGGAAGGACAACCAAGCACTGTAGGCATCCATCAGCCCCCCTAGGTGAGTGGGAGTACCACCCCTCCGATCAGCACCAGGAAATCAATGTCTGCTTGTGTAGTGGCTCTTCTTCAAAATCTTGTTTGATTGTAAAAATTCGCCTCTTGCTGAGCAGTGTGTGGATGTAGGATGCAAGAAGGCGACAGCGGCCAAAGGGCTGGGGGCGCTGGTCCCCAGCAAGTGAAGGAGGTTCGCGGGCATCCCTCTCAGCCAAGAGCAGGGAAGGGCTTCTGCAGCCCAGGAAAGGCCAAACTGATTGAGGAGCAGCAAGAAGTGGAGGAGTATGGAGCCTGAGGCAAGCTCAACCACAGAGAGGCAGAGGGGAAGGAGCTACTCTGCTTTGACTTGGACTTTTCTGGAAGTGGTAGATTGCCTGAAGGGCTGCTGCAGCTCAGTGACCAAGCTGACATACATAATCAATTTTAGTGCATCCTCCTGAGCTGAAGTGGGGCCAGAGCAGCGATCAACAGGCTGGACCTAAAGCTCTGAGCTGCTGTTACAGAGCACAGACTGTAAAATACAGGAGGATTTGTCCCTTGATTATCCCCCTTAGAGTTTCATAGCCACAGATTTTGTGATTTTTATGCCTTCCTGAACTTGGTTGTCTTTCCACTATATATATTAAGCAAGTTTATAGCCATGCCTCAGACCTGTAGAGACTAACCTTGAATTGCATCCCGTGGGGATAACCCCTCGCCAGCCCTGGCACAGACAGGCTGGAAACAAGTCAGAAAAATGACGTGACTTTTTTCCTCCATACATCCTCATGGAGCTGCCTCCATCTCCCTACAGTGCTTCTAAAAAAATGCCTCTTGTTAGCAGCTGTCTCCCAGAAGTAAGATGAAAAGCACCAGTGCTCATCTGCACCCACCAGAAGCAGGTTCCTGTCACTCAGACACATAAACATCAAAACAGCACTGCCGATAGTGATGGGAGCGGGGTCGAGGGGGGGGTGTGTGTGTGTGTGGGGGGGTGAGCATAGCTCTGTTTCACCGCTGTGGGTCATGGGTGCCGCCATGTGGTAAGAGGTGTTTCTGGCCAGCTTCACCCCTGTTGGAAGAAGACTTCAGCTCCCCTCCAGCTGGTACACACAGCAGGCTTCTGGATGCTTCTGGCAAGTGTAGGGTGGGCATCCCAGCTAGATTCTGGCTGTTCGTGGGCTTACAGCTTATCTTCACCCAAAGCTTTGTAACCTTCTTCACAAGTAAAACGTTTTGTATACATTTGAAGTTACAAGATCTTATTTTTATCTTGCGATACACACTCATTTATTTAATTCTGCTATTTTTATCTTCTCTGTGCATTCATTTATCTTATTCTGAGATCCATACTGGATAAAAGGCAAAAAAAAATTGAAAAATGCAGCTAAATGCATCCAACCCGAAAAGTGATCCCCCGCTCCAAGCCAAGTGGCAAGAACAGTAACAGTGACTCTCTTCAGTACCAGAGAAGATGAAGACCATTTGAATTCTAAGCAGCATTTGGCCCCGAGTCCTTAAGACAATATAGTAATTTTCTCTGTGCATGAGGGTGTAAGAAGTGCTGTTCAAAGCAGTGTGTGCAATATGATAGCCTATGCCATCACCAGTCCAAGTGGTGCTCTTACAAGTATGAACCTGATTGTTGCGTGGCTGGTGCCGTGATACCAGAAAGCACTGGAGGATGCTCAAGAATGCAAAGCCAGCACATAAGGGGAACCAAACTTGGTGATTCACACTGCTTATTGGGAAGGTGGGTGGACTAAATTATTTCCAGACCTGCAGACAGGTATTGTTTCAAAGGGAACAAATTCATTCACTCCAACAAAGAGCTAGGGATTGAATTAATATAAGGGTAGAGAGGCCAACATGGGACCAAGACTTGTGAGTGAAAATAGAGGAAACACCCAAAGAGCTGCTCAGTATCAAGGGTAGGAGTCAGATGGAGAGGTGGCTTTTAAGTCCAGATTTGCAACACAGCTCTGCTCCCGTAACTGAAGCAGCTATTTCTTAACCTGCAATATTCCCAAATTTATTTGGTTCTTCCCTTTTTACCTGAAGCCTTTGGACACACACTTATCGCACTTACTGCAGCAGTCTCCCAAGAGCAGCATCTCAATAGAGTGAGCCGCCCGAGGGCCAGGAGACACACATGGGGCTGTATGTGACCTCCACTGTAAGGGCACCCCTTAATGCCGTCCAGTTCCATCTTTCCATAGAACACATTGTGAAAACCAGGTCAGAGTAATGTGGTTCTGCCCACATTTGCTGGACAACATAACAGTTGGAGCTCTCATCCAGGAGACGGGAAAACAAATTCCTCGGTCTGAAGGAGCTCAAACCTATATCTCTTTGCTTTTGTCAGCGTACAGACACTATAGATACCGAGGCTACTTCTACATATGCACATTAAAGAGTTCTAGGACACCAAATCTCTTTTCTCTGTATTGTCAAATTCTTACCACAGCGCTACCTTACACTCCACTTCACCTCAGTGCATGAGAGTGATTGTGGGCACCTTTAATTTGCTAGCAAAAATGCAACTCAAAATGTGGCACAGTACGTCTTTGGGCAATTGAGTGTTTGAGTGGTTTTATGTATCTCATTAAGATATTCCCTCTCCATGCTCAAAGATAAGGTTGGAGGAGTTGTCCTCATGATGTGGCTGTTGAGTGGGTACATTTCATCCATTACTTAGATTTCAGCAAGGGTGAAGAGGATGTAGCTGTGATTATAGCTGAGGGTAGTGAGAGAATTTATTTGTAATAGTGTGAGACTGTAGAAAAGACACCAGGGCAGGTTAGTTGCAGTTGAATGTGTATAGGGGTGGTTGGTCCATGAGGAAAAGGATACCTTAATGTAGAAGTCTGCAATTATTTTAAAATATAAAATGGCAAACACTAGCATTGAGATTTGGCTGATAGAACACCATTCTAGGCTGTAAGTATCTATTGTTGCAATACATCCTTCAGACCTTATGGCCACAGACCAGCTTCCTTTTTCATTAGTCACAAGAACTATTGCTCCCCAGCCCCTCTAGTCCACAGGTGTCATGTTGTTAAACACAATTCTCCATGTAAAATTAAGAAAAATAATTCAGGCATTATCCAACAAAGTGCAGAGGTGTGTTAAAGGGAGTTCTGAATGCCTTGTAAGGCATAAAACTATTAAGGACTAAGATTTTATAATGACCTTGTCATGTCCTTATGACAGATAATAGCCTAAGGTAAGTGGGATTTCTTGCATTCTTAACAGGCTCAAGTTTTGAAGCATTTTCAAATAAACACATGATTGCTGCTTTTACTGGTCTTTTAAATCCCCTTGTAAATCAGAAAATACATTCGGGCAATTTCTTCATAGCTGGAGTATGCTGTATTTCTCTTTTCATTCAGAAATATTAATGGCCTGATATTTCACAAAAGTAAGGTGTGAATTGGTAACGTGGGGAGGTGCATATTATTAAACCATTTATTCAAAAACCATCTGTATATTCTTAAAAGTTTTTAATCTTCTTAGGTCTTAATGTTGATGTCTTACTGTTAATATTCAGGAGTGAACGAGTTTCTGAGTATTTTCCAATCTATTGCCAAGTGTGCTCATGTCCCTACCAGAGTATGACCTTCACCATGAGATTGCCTTTGCTTGGCACTGCAAAAGGTTATCCCCCACACCTCCCTAGGTAGATCTGTATCGGAAATCTTGATTTCATCACTTCTTTTCATTCCTATCTAAAAAGGCCAGCTTTGTCACCTGGGTCTGCCTGAAGAAGGTGATTGCCATCCACTCAGTAATTGCAGGGATTGAAGGAAAGCAATTATTCTAAGCGGAATACTTTAAAGTGATTGCTTAGAAGAGAGGCTTGCCTCATAATTGTGCTTTCAAGAACAGGTATGCAATTAAGAGGATAATTATTTTGGTAAATTCAGAGCCACTAACAATTATGATGGCTCAAGAAAAGCAGCCCTAAATTTATTGAGTCCTGATTCTACAGATGCTAAGAGCTGGCTGCTTTCAACTCCCACCAAATTCAAATGAGAGTGGAAGGCACTCAGTTTTTCCGGATTTAAGAAGAGACTTTCCCTTCCCAAAACTTAATCACTCCTGTTTGCAGGTGGGGAGGTGGGAGTCAGGGAAACCTGAAGAAAATGACAGGAGTATGAAAGGAAAATTCTTTTTCCTTCACTGAGCTATTGGCACCGACAGTCATAAAACCACATCTGGGACCAGTACATAAACATTAATAACCAGCCATCAGTGTAGTTTTACCAATTAGTGATAATTACATTTCATTAGAAAAACTGGCAGCATAAAGAGGGTGGTGTTTGAACTACTTTGTTTCCTACTGGCCTACATAACTAATGAAAAGTTTTAATTAACATAAAGCTATATTTTTTATTTCCATCGACATAGTTTAGATGAGATTATAGAAAAAAAATCATACCTGGCTAATTGGAGAACTGGACTACATCACACTTACTGGGAGCTCTGTTCTTCAGTTGAACACATCAAGATTTTTGTACTTTTCTGATAATAGCCAAACAGTACTTGCATCTCCCCAAATGACTACATTTGGCCCTTGCTTTCCATTAGACAGTAATTTCCAGTAGAACAATGTGAAGTGAAACAATTTCAGGACCTGGAACAACTTAAATCAGCTATCAGTGCTTTTCTTTTCTTTCCTCCTGGACAAGAAGCAGCTATCAAATGCAAAATGCGATAGGCAGTGTTTGATTTTAATATTGTCCTAAGCATGAATGGGTACTCATCACCCTTAAGTGTGTATTGGGTTCGGCTAAGATGGAGTTAATGTTCCCCATAGAAGCTCTTATGGTGCTGTGCTTTGTACTGGGAGGTAGATAAGATGCTGGTGTAGTGGCTGCTGCTGAGCAGTGCTTGCACAGCACCAAGGTTGTCTTTCCAACATCTTCTCCACCCAGTGAAATGGAGTGACCAAGGTCTTGCAAGGGGACACAGTCAGGATAGCTGACTCAAACTGATCAAAGAGATATTCCACACCGTGTGATGTCAGCTCAAGTATAAAAGGGAGAGAAAGGAGGAGGAGGGTGGGGGCATCCGTTTGAGAAGACGTTTGTTCTCTGAGCAACCGCTACGCGTACTGGAGCCCTGCTTCCCACGAAAGGCCAGACATTGCCTGCTAATGGGAAGTAGAGAATAAAATCTTGTTTTGCTTTGATTCGCGTGCATGGCCTTGCTTTTCCCTGTTAAGCTGCCTTTATCACCACCCACGAGAGCTTCCCATCTTATTCTCCCCTCCTTGTTGTGCTGAGGGAAGTGGAGGGGGATGTGGAGAGATCGAGTGACTTGGTAGGCACCTGGCACTCTGCCAAGGTCAACCCACCACATGTGTAAACTCATGATTAGTTTTTCTATGCCCACAGCACACTTGACAGTTAATTTTCTTTGTATACCTGAAGTTCTGCATAAGAGGACCCAGTGTCTTTCACTTGCAGCTCACAAATCCATTGCTCACTGAAGGCTGGTCTGTGTAAATTTAGGTGCTCAGCTCCATACCTTTTTCCCAATGTTAACGTTCCTGAATCACATCTCCCATCCCTTTTCAGTAGTCTGGGAGAAGCAGCCAGGAGCAGAATGAGGAGGGACATATCCAACTGCCACTGAACCTTTGGTGTGAGCAGCACAGGGACAGTAAGGCACAAATTCCTTCCTTCCTACCACTGCTTGACCTTACAGCTACGAGCAAGTCATTTGGACTCAGCTCCCCAAAAAGGTGCTTAAATTCAAAATGTCATTCTCCAGACCCCTGTTTAGCTGCAATGTAACTCAAAGACACGTCACTATTTCTTAGCAAAAATTCCCACAGTTTGCGGGTGTGTTTCAGGATTTGGGCTCAGCCTTGGCAACAGGGACCTTGTGTTTGCCTTAGGGAGTGCTGTACCTTTATGTGATGTATTAACAGGAGCATGTAAGCTAGCAAGGTGCTTCCAATAAGGTCTCTCAAACCAGAAGGGATGTGCCTTCCCTTATCCAGACCGAGCAGCTGATCTTTCCACCCAGGTGTAGAAGAAACCTGCTTCCACAGCCCATGGGATCCAGACTCTAGTGTCTCATGTCTCAGCAGGGTTTGTGTAGACACAGTGTGTTTGCCTAGAAGCACTTAATTAACCATGTAGAAAAGGAAAAATATGTGTTCTACCTTTTTCTTGGCATAAAGAGCAGCTTTACATATTCCTTCAAGACACCAGGAAAAAAGAAGTGGAGTCCCCATGAGGGAGGGGAATGAAAGAGCTGAAGCACATTTGTTCACACATGTTCTTTGGAAGGCTGCAGCATAAATAGAGCTGCTGTTTCAGAACCCTTCCAATGCAAATACCTGTTTACTTTACAGTCCTGGAAACAAAATAACAGAAAAAGGTAAAATGTCAAAATTTTATAGTGCTATATAATAGCTAAATCATTGAGACTTTTTTATATTGCATCCTAATTAAATGCCATGTAAACCCTTAACTTCACAACACATGATCACATGAATTCAGTAAGAAATGATTTCCGTGCATTTTTCTGTTTCTTTATAGAGACACAGCAGTTCATGTTAACTTCATTCCATAGCAAAGACATGCAAAAAGCTACAAAAGATAGATTTTTTTTGTAACTTGCTTTGGCATCTGTTCTGATGCACATAGCAAAAAACACAGTATCAACCTGGAAAACTTTTAGAAAAATCCACAATGTAAAGCAACAGCCAGATAGTGTGAATTAATTCAGCCAGAAGAAAGAGACCAGAAAGATAAACAGCGCTCAGCATTAGCAGACTTTGAAGAAGCAAAGACTGGGATAAATTGTTCTCATCTCTAATTTCCATGTTTGTTTTCTACCTTTTTTTCCATGTAGCCACAAAAAATAACTTGATTCAGCTGTAGTAACAATTACCACTGGGTTATGTCCCTTGTATCAGTTCTTTATTTGGCTCTCAGTTTGGCAACAGTTGAGGTTCATTCAGGTTTCAATCCTTGCACGGGATTCTTCTTTCCTCTTCGTGCTTCATTTTAGTAGCTGAATAGCTGTCAGCTTTTACCAGATGAGATGATAACAAATCCAATACTGTGTAGAAAAAACACGATCACCATTCCTGCATACTGTTGCCACCCTGAAATTCATAGCAACAACAGAATTAGCTTTAAGAGACTAGTTTGGATTAGTTATTCTTCATAAAAAAATCCCAAACCCTAAACAGAACAAACAAAACAAAGAACGTCAGCAGCTCTTAAAAGAGGGGCAGTGTAAGAAGGTCAGGATAAGTCCGTGCCAGACCTGTTGGTGTGTGACTTTGGTGGGAGTCTCTCCCCTCTGTAGCCCATGGAGAGGAAAGTGAGTTGAGGGCTACTGAAGGATGGAGCAGGGGGTGAGAACAGAGAGCAGGGTTAGAATCAGGGATTGTTATCCTGTAACAATCTGTTTGGGAACAGAAGGCAGGAGAGAGGGAGCAAGCTCTCTCTAGCCTGCAGGAGCGGGCAGCAGTCTGCCAATGACAGCAGTGTGGACTGGAAAAACCTCTGAAACGATGCTGCCTTTATCTTTTCTTCATGGTTCTGCTTTCTTTACACAAGGTCTACTGCCCTCTCCAGAGACTACAGCTACCCAGAGAAAGGGCTGAAACTCTACTCAGCTACACAGAGGAAGGACTTCTTTCTTTTTTTTTGTAAGATGTCTTTCAGGTATTTGGAATAGTCTAATTCTTCATACTCGCTAATGAAATCCATCCATATCTAGTCTTCATCAACAGGTTAATTGTCATTGTATTAATCATTCCTTTTTATTAAGTTTAGCATCATTTAAAAGTTTTGCCCTTCTTTGTGCTTAGGTGTTAAGATTATATTATATATATGAGGTAATTGTTTTCTTTAAAGTGTAGAATACAAACTGAAACATAACCTGATTTCTCTGTTATAGCAACATCACACTTGAGGTGCATAAAGCTTTAGATACTATATACATGAATGGGACCATGTATGGTGATGATGACAGCAAGAGGTCTAGATGACAGGCTTTGAAAAATCTAATACTGATTAGATCTTTATATGATCAGACCTTTTATGTGTCTCTGACATTCATCTCAGTTGCCCAGTGTATTTTGTATCCTGAAGCATATTAATGTTTGGTTAAATCTAAGTTTCCAGAAGGTCAGCTAGTTGTCTTGTGGCAGTTTGTTATTTACTTACTTACAACTATCCATCTTGAATTTATCAACTCCTGCTCATAAACAATTGTTTCTCAGAGCATTTTCTGCCTGGACTTAAGAGTCCCTTCATAACTGTACTTTTCCCCATGAAAATATGTCAATATCACATTCCAAACATTTCACAAAATTGTTTAAGGTAAGTTCAGCAGACTAAGCTCTCTATATTTCTCATTCCAAGTGTGTTAAACAGCAGCTTGTTTGAGCAGCTCCAGGGCCACCTGGCACAGGAAGAGAGCAAGCAGGTGCAAGATGCTCAGATGACAGGAACACTCCCAGCTGCCTGAGCATGTGATCTGGACCTGTTCAAGCCACCACTGTGCTCCCCGCTGCTGCAGCAGTCAAGGAAAAACATAGCTGGGCAGAGATAACCTCAGATGGGCTTGTTCCTGTCCTGCCAGCAGCGAGGAGAAGGGGGCTTTTGAGTCCCCACGCTTGCTAGCCACTGCCACCAGCTCAGCTCTGTCAAGGAGGGAGAAGCCTGTACTAGGAGAAAGGGCAGGGAGAAATGGACAGTCCTCTCTGGAAAGGTGGTTCCTTTTCTTCGGAGCAACAAGCATCAGGCTTGCTTTGCTGTGGAGAATCTTTCAGTAGCCTGCAACCCTTTTCAAAGGGATTACTCCACGCCAGGTGATGACAGCCACCAACTCCAATGCTGGCGTTCTACGGATTTTCCACTGTCCTGCAGAGTGGTAGCTCCCTACAAAGTTCCTAATGAAAATCCCAAACTGTCTTGTGCTCAGCGAGTAAGGCACTGAAAGAATTCACTGCCATGTCTTTTTGTCCCCTCTCCATTCACCACACTTCATCATCTATAATTGATTGTTATGTTATTTTTTTAATTGATTGAACGTTTCTGCTTATTCCTAATTCCTACTTTCAGTTTTTCACAGAGTCTGGATGGCCTTTCAGGCAATGCTGTCATATTTCTAGGTACTGGAATCACAGCTTTTTGACTATTTAATGAGTCTTGAAAGATCTCACACTTCTCCATCACATTTGCCCCTTCTGATTTTTTTCTGATTCAGTCTTACAGTTTTTTTCTTCATTTTGGGGAAACTAGTTCTTCTGAAGCACTAAAAATGTATAAAGGTCTGTTCTCTTTTTGCTCATTTTGAATATTAGCAAGCAGTGAATATCATTCACTGGTTGACCACTTAGCTTTACCTGTCGCAGAAGAGTGCAGAATAGATCCGGTGCAGACTGGGTGTTCTAGGTTAGGAAGTTACCCTTGTAGCTTTTAGAAAAAAAATGCCTTTAAAATAGTCTCAAAGGATATTGCAATTCTTTCCATAACACAAAGCTTGTGAAGAAAAGAGGAATTTTGTTGCAATTAATTTGAATCTAGGAGTTCTTGTTCAGTCCATTAGAGTCAAGTCAAATTATTTTCCTAATATTTGAGACTGTTTGGGTAGCAGGTTGTATTTCAGCTGATGGTTTATTTATGCAGCTGAGGAACGAGATTATTTATGACAGCAAATGTGGGATAGATTGTAAAATTTTACTTATACCCAAAATTAAATCACAAAACTTCTCCCTGTATTTTATTCAGAAGCTTCCTTCCTAATATATTATTTAGCAAATATAACAGTATCTCATTATATGTGGTCTTTGCCCCAAAGAGTTTGCAGTCTCTTTCAGACACCAAAGATTTTTTTTGCAGAGGAAAGTGTAATGTAATTAGTTTTGAAATAAACAGACATCATTTCAGATTAGAGAGGGTGCACTTTAATTAAGGCATCATCAAGAAACCTTCGTCTGCAAGGCACACATTCTGCAGCAGCGATGGCAAAGATGTTATGTGAAGGACTTCACTGAAAGCAGAAACCACTCCTCTTAGATTATGACAGTGAAACAATTTCACCTCTGCCTAGGCCATAGGTCCAACAACAAAACAAAGAATAGTGATTTCAGAAGCCACATGTTATGTTTATTCCTCCTTACAATATAATGAGTGCACTTTCCTGCGGTTTGATTTTGCTAGGAACTGAAACCATTAAGGCGCACGGTCCTCAGGCAGAGTTAGAGCAGAGTTAGAATTATTCCACCACAGTTCAATGCAATTTATCATGTCTCATAATGCCTGAATACAGGCAGTCCATGAATGCAAACGAGAAGAATAATTTCATTAAATTATTTTTATAACTGCATAATTTTAATAATTAAAACCGTAACTTATACTGATTCAAGAGTGAGCAGAATATTATACTAATGCACTGCACTTATTAAATTTTTAAGGTCGACTAGTAAATTTGAGGGTGATGCAAGCCACAGTTAGAAAGCTTTGAGGAGAATAATGGTAGAACAGCATTTTGATACAAATATATTTATGGGAATTGTCTCTCCAAACTCTGGTGGGAACAGATGGGGTTTTTCACATACCTGACTTTATGGCTATTTTGCTCTGCTTCAGATGTTTCTGAGGCACAGGTGTTTCTAGGCAACATTTGCTGAATTCCCAGAGGAAAAATACCAGCATAAAAAAAGCAAAAAAAAAAAGCTGCCTGACCCAGGAGCTGTACTGAATTAGCCTGTTGTCTAGTCCTTTAGTTATTCAAGCCCAAATAAATATGCGTATTTATTTCTTTGGGCTTTTGGTCAAGCTTTTAGGTTATGACCTGCAAAAGCAGTGAGAAACCCAAACCGAGCAAAGCCTGAGATAATACATAAGGAAGCATTGAAAATAAGTTGCTCATCACATACTGATGATCTTCCTTCCACAGTCTTCATAAGCATACACAAGACATGGAAAACAAATGCAACAAAGCATACTAATTACATGAAAATCCTGATTTTATGTATGTTTTATCTTGCTAAAAAAACCTGCCTATCCCACAAAAATACACGTAAGCGAGCAGGGTTCTGTACAGATTTAATCACAGTGTCTGGCCTCAGGAGAAAGAGAGAAGTCATCTCACCTTTCATAATTCATTAGAAACGTCAGTTAGACAGTACAATTGATTCAGAAGAGTATATGACACTTTTTTTCATTGTCTCTTCTTTATTTCTTTGCCAGAAAGCTCTTATATCTCAACTTCTTACAAGACTGTTAAATTACTAGTCAGAAGAACAAACTTTTCAAAAGATTTAGAGGTTTTACCTCCTGGATTATATACCACGGTGATTTAATGTTAAAATGTTGCAGTTCTGACTAGGGCAATTTCATCCGTAAGAATTTACGTCCTACTCAGAATATATCTTAAATGATGATTATAGTTATCTCACAAGTTGTTCTGTGAGTGGGGAGATTGATGCTCTGTCCATGTCCATGAAGCCCCCTCCCATCCCAGACACCCCATCTCTCAGCCTTTTTCAGCAGCCCCTGGCTGTGGCAGAGCTACAAACATTCCAACCGTTGCCACTGATGCCACACAAAACCTGCAAGGGATTCTATGTGTAAAACCAGCAGGCACAAAAGAAAAAACAATGGGTTAATTGTCCTGGTAGAGACAGGTTTTCTTTTTCCCGATGTCTTCAGAAGTCTGTTTGTTCTCACTGCTGTCATCCAAGCAAGAGCAAGTTTGTCATGACAGCTTTAGACATCTGCTGGAGACCAAGACCACAAGTCTTTTGTAAATCATGGGGATTTGCCTTTGACCTCAGTGGTTAAAGGATTGTCATCAAAATTTTTAGGCTCTCTGCTTGCTCCTGTTTGTACTCACACAGGTCATGTTGATGATTATACCTGACACGTAAGTATACATACCAGCATCACAAACAGAAGTTCCAGCTGAAAGTTTACATATCACACTCTCACCTTTTCTGTGTTCTGCTAGGAGTATGAATAAACAAATAATAAAGAAAAATATATGGCTGCAGAAGACTGAGTACAGTGGGGCAAAACTGTTTTCAAACCCTGGAATCACTCTCTGGAGCTATGCAGCTGAAGTAAGTGGATTTACACTCCAGTAGATTAGAGCAGATCTAGTTCCTGAATTGTCACCCATATCTGCCTCTTATTGTCATGGTTGCACTATACTGTTTAAAAGTGTTGGCGAATCATACCTCCATTTAACACTGTCCACAGATCTGACATTTCAACTGTACAACAAAGAGATTTTAGCTGCTGCTAAATTTATCCTCTATTCTTTAAGAAAAAAAAGGGTGTTCATTGCCCTAGCGTTTTGCTAAGCAGCATCCACGTGCTGCTCACTCACTGTAGCACTGATTTCACTTCAACTCTGATCAAGCAATGTCCTGAATGGCTTTAAATAAGGAGAAATGCAAAGTTGCTTCTAATCTTCCTAATAGCAGGATAAATCAAGAATCTCCCTGTAAATGTTTAGCTTCAATGGACAGCAACCATTAAATTAACTCCTACAACGGGAAATAGTATCTAATTATACACTACTGGAGTCACCATAAACTCTTATATCTTGGTTTTCAGGTGCAATTTTTTTTGTCATTAATTGAAAAATGGAAGAGCTCCCACACTCCAAGAAATTAAACTGGTTAATTCTGGATGAATTCTCTTTGCATTTAGACTAGCCCTGCTCATCACTGGAAGGTTTGCTGCTGACTTTGTTTACGAGAGACTGCAATAATTAATTTCCTGTTACTTTCCAGTGACAATGGGTTAACCTATTTATGGATCTGAGGGAAGACTCCAGCTGTAAAAAGAAAAGCAGAACCACAGTGAGCATTACCATTGTGAGCACCAAGGAGATCTGAGAGTCTGCTGCCTGAACAGAGACTCTGCAAGTGGCTATTACCACGTAAAGTATATTAAAAAAAAAAAAATCAAAAAAAAAAATCAAGGTTTCATGGCATGCTCAGTTGCCTAGAATTACAGATTGGAAAGTTAAAGGCTTGCATAGTCACCAGTAAAATAAAAGCTTCTGTGCATAACAGAAGAAATAATTGACCGCTGTGAAGTATTTGTAGGAGAAATAATCTTCAATCTCATTCAGACTACAGGAGGGAATCCTTTAAAAGCAAATCACATTATAGTGTTTACGCTTATGTCTTGCATAACTGTCTTGTATAAAGTTTGACTCTGATGAGAAGGAAAGCTGTAGGAGGAATGATTATCTGTTTATTTTCAGAAACTGGTGGATCATTTCTATGATGAAAACAGTATAGAAGCCTGCTTGAAAGATACTAGCTCTGACATACAGCTCACTCCTCTCATTGTCTTCTAGAAGCACCTAAGTCTTGAGATAAATCTGAAAGTGCTTTAATTTCCTTAGGAAAATGAGCAAACTCAACTCTGCAATGATAAGTTTGATACTGAAAGCTCAACAAGCTACAGTACAAAATCCTTTTGTGGCAGTATTTGGGTTTATGTCTTAAGGTGCAGTCACCGATGAATCTGTCACAGCAAAGTGGCTATGTCATCCTCTACGAAGCAGTCTGACATGCATTCATTGTGAGAGAAGCCAGCAAGCTGCTAAGTCTCTCTTCACTCTCTCCCCATTAATAGCAAAAAAAAAATCCAATCCAAGTCTCAATACTAAACAAAACACAAATTTATTTCTACATTTAACTTAAATAAGGATTTAATACCTTACAAGATGTCATATCCAGCAGCACAAAAAAGCTTAAAGCAGAAAACACAAATAAATCAACTCACATCCAGGTACAAAAGAATGCTATTATGCATGTGCAGTTCAATAACACTCATTCAAATAACTTCTGGAAACACTCCCCACCTTCTGCTCTGAATGTCAGCACAAAGAGCAGAAAGGTTACTTCATATTTTTCTCAATCTCATGTAGTTGGGCTTGAAGAGAATAAGGTGTTTTCTAGATAGCTTGGACAGAATACCCAAAATTTAAATCCATACAGAGTCGTTAGGCATCTTGGAAAACTAGCTTTTTCCCTCTTCATCTTTAGTATTTTGTCTACAGTTAATAACGAAGATCTCATCCTCCCTAGTTCTGCGGTGTTGGTCTTCTAGACAATGCCCTACAGATTTGCTGGACTGAGACATAAGTCTCTGGCTTCTTGTAATGTGTATCACTGTTCTCACTTCTATGATGATACTCACTGTGTAGATGAATGTTTTTCTGTGTCGTAGCAGGGAATCTGAATAGCTCAGTACTCAGATCATTCCTTTCCTTTCAAAATCTGTATGGCTGACTTATATGACAGAAAACAAATCTTTTATATTTAAAAAGAGTAAACTAAAATGGCCACAGTGGTATGGTGAAATGGATTTGTTTTTATAACAGGTATGTTGTTTGCAACAACCATTTCAGTAGAAAGATAATTGGATGAGCTTGTATGCTATTAATTCCTTCTAATTGTGGAAAAGCCTAGTGCATCAATTAATAATGAATTTTACTTTCACTTTATATGATGAGCTTGAGGTTTTTTCAGTTGAATCCCTAAACAGCAGAGTTCAGACAAACTGGCCATGCTGAGTCATAACAACTCAAAGGTTGAGCGGGCAGAAAAGTAATTATCCCCTGGCCCTCACTATAGATCAAGTCTCTCTGGGCAGAGGTTGGTGAGTATGACTAAACAACAACAGAAATCTTATCCATTCAGATCATTCCATCCAGCTACTGCTCTAGGGATAAAGTAATGATCCCAGACTCCAATCTTCATATTGCTGCTTTCAGTTTTAAAGTAACAAGGTATAATCTGAACAGGTAACCTTTTTACATCACGGCATCGGGCAAATCGTATCTGCTTTGTCTAAGATATTTTCAGCCATGAGCAATCACATACTTTATCAAATTAGTGTGGTTGCATCTTTAAGGGCCGTGCAGCTAACATTCAAGGCAAGTAACATCAGTGGAGCAGTTCACTGTAAACCAGATATTTCAAAGTGCTCACGCCTCCTCTTGCATGTTCAACAGTTGGAATCTGACTCTTTTGCAAAAAAATTCTCTCTGTTCTTCTTTTGACACTGGTCATCAGACCTGGCATGCAACCCAGCACTTAGAGCAAAATTGTGATGTACTGTGGTCTGGGCAATTCTATTAGTAAAGTTCTAAGAAAAAGAATCACAAACCTTGAGAAACTTCAGACCCTGTGTTTCATGAGTCTGAAAGATGTGGCGTAAAAGGCGGCTATGAATAGAGTATGGGAATAGAATCAAGTAATGCAGCCTCTGAACTATTCTCCATTATCTTGCCCTACTCAAGAAGGCACGTGGCTATTTCTAAAGGTGGGAGTCTTGGGTCACATCACTCAGCCCAGCAGCCTGGATCCTGCCTCTGTTACACAAGAGTGAAGCACCAGCAGTTAGAGAGAACGCCCTGGTGTACTGGGAGAGGTCTGTATAGTTCATCTTTGCAGTCCTTGCTTAGGGAAGAGTGAACCAACTCTATATATGCTCCAAGCTAGAATACAGACATGATGCAATCTCTCAGCAGAATTTAATCATACAGGCCTGTTTCATTAATCCAGGCTTCCAGACAGATCTGAACACCAGACAAGTTCTCATACAAGAACAAATAGACGTTCTGGCCACAAATGAGAGGAAAATGCTCTTATGCTATTATATCTTTTAGCATTAAACAACTGCTGCTTGCTTGTGCCTGGCATTTGTAAAGGTCTCAGAAACAATAAATCCTCTGCTTTAATATCAGCTTTGCTTTAGCTTCCTCTTACAACCTCAACCGATTTATCCATTCTTCACATCCAAGCTATTGACTCCCAGGTATAGAGGAGCATAGAGATACATAACCCATAGACGCTGGTCATGTTTGGAAAATGATGTTGCATTCTGCACTATAACCCACAGAGGGTCTTTTACCACACACAGAGAACACAAGAGCAAAGGTTCCTGATCAAGCTGAGCCATCCGTTGTGCATGGAGTCTTGTTTCCTGGTAACATCTTGCAGCCCATATAACGAAAAACCAGCATCCAGAACTGTAAGTAGTATCTCCTGGATAGCAAGAATTTGCAGCTAGAGAAAAGGCTGTTATTTGATACAATATTCAGGCACTGCTTAGTATTTTGGTCTAGTTTTGTTTGGGAAGACATGTCATAGATAAAGTCTCATCAGCAACAGACATCAGCTGCTGCACAGGAACAGGAGGTTTTTAGGTGATCAGCTGCACTGGGAATAATTTGAAGAGATGAGAGTTAATTAGTTCAGGGTAAATCAAGAAGGGATCTGATTAGCCGGAGTACTAAAAGCCAATTATTTCCAGAGCACAGCTAAATGGCTTTACAAAGCTAAGAAAAGATAGTCTCTGATAGCTTTTCAAACACATGAGCTCTGATCACCAAGAAAATGACCTCTTCTTGCCCTTCCCCAGAAAATTTAGTTCTGGATGAGGGTAGATTCAGGACGGATTTTGCAATTTTAAAAATTTCTGCACCCACTCATGAGAAGGCTTGAATGTGGAGAAGAACATCACTATGAAGCAGGATTTTTTTTAGAACTACTGTTCAAAGCAAACTGATCATCCTTGCGAAGTCAAATTGTTCCTTCTTGAAATGGAATTTGCACTCAGGCAATCTGACCACCCGGGGAACAGCATCAGGCTAGCCTCCTACCAGATAGTCCCCTCGTCTTTGTATTTAACTAAAAACCTGACTAGTTTCTTCCCATGGACTGTATATTAAGATATTCAAGAACTCTGCTTGTGGTCTTAGCCCATAGCTGAAACATTATGAAGTGCATTTCTGACCATTTAAACACATTCAATATCTTGCATAACATTTATATAAAAATAAAAGGAGAGTCAAGGCAGGCAAAGCTAAGAATGCGAGCAAGAGGTGGACCATCTGTGGGCCGGTGTGTGACTGGTTCTGTGGCTGGCAACACAATTCCAGCTGGACCTGTCAGCTCCTTTCTTGTAAGCATGCTGTCAATGCAAATTGACAGGAATCCCTGGAATTCGAGCCTTACTACATATTCCCTTATGCAACGCTAATTGTTCACAACAGGACAGATACTGCAAGAGAGGATGTTTGATTAATTGCATATCAAATTGCATCCAAGCTGAAAACCAGCCACAGCAGAGGCAGCATGCAATTTCAGATAGGATGAAATGGGATCGTGTGAATGCTTGAACTCGGCCACTTAGGTTCTGCTTGAATTCTCAGTGTAAATGCCTATCAGAATTTGCAAGGCCACAAGCTGATGCTCTGCATGAATGCGAATTGCGTCTGTAGCGTGTGTGGAACTGTCTTGTACAATGCATGAGAATAGCCACACGGAGTCATACCAAAGGTTTACTGAGCTCAGCATCCTGTCTCTGAGTCTGAACAGTGAAGGCTGTGTAGAAAAAAAAAAGGTAAGAAACAGGATAAGCACAGCATCCTCCTTCTCCTGCTGTACCCTCTATCTACTAACAGTCACTGGTTCAGGGATTTCTGGAGGCTATCCCTGCTTCCCAAAGCTGAATAGCTCTGAGAGAAAGGTCTCTCAGAGCTTCCCTGCTTCTGTTTAATTACTTCTTTAGCCCATTCATACTTGTGATATCGAAAACGTCCTGTGGCAAGGAGGTTCACAATTTAATTATGTATTGTGTGCAGATGTTCTTCCTTTCATTTATTATGATTAACAATTTCATGTGTTGCCTACTAATTCCTGAGTTATAGAAAGGGCGAAAACTCTTTCCTTAGTAATTTTTGCAGTTTTCACTTCCTCCTGTAGATTGCTGTGTATTAGCTGGAGAAAACTAAACCTTGAATTGACTCATCTCAAATATTAGGATGATAAGAGATCACATCTATTTGTTAACTTCCAGATGCATCTTTATAGTAGGCATGTTCTGAATTCCAGGTATAATAAATGGTCTCTGTAGTGTTCAGGCTTTGAATACAAATTATAGCATGAATCCACCTCAAGCATTATTATCCATTGGGCTACTGGGATTTAGAAACTCTTTGTATCTTGTCTGGTTACTATGGCCATTCTTAAAGTCTGTCATTTCTATGCTTTGTACCAGACCTGTAAGGCTATCTTTGGATTGCCTTCAAAAAAGTATATAATTTCAATGAAAATTTCTCCACAATCAGACACAGAGATTTCAGCACTCAGATGTGAAGACCAAAAAAACCCAAAATGCTTGGATCTAACAGAAAGAGAAAAACAAACCTGTTCCCCCTTTTTCCTTGTCTTCACAGACAACATTGTGCAAAATGGGGCTAAGAAGGTCTCCCTTTGCAACTGAGCCATGAAGCTCTAATGAACCAGCAAGGCTGAAGGTGGCTGCTCAGTACAGTGTACCCTCACAGTCACCTCCAGCATGGCTCCAGGACACAGAAGAGGGGAAGGATCACCTCCCTCCACTTACTGAGTCCCCCTTGCCTTAGGTTTCACTGCTGCTTCCTGGCCTCCCACCAGACTTGGTGCCACTATTTATCGCCCTCTAAATCCAGCCTCTCAGCCAGTTTTTCTATTTGGAGCCTATTTGATGTTTGCTTTCTTGCACTCCTCCAGCACATCTGCCTTTTAGAGTGGCCCCACAAGTGCATCTGCCCTATCCCTGCTGTAGTTTAACTTCTGCTAACAGCTAAACACCATGTAGCCACTTACTCACCACATTCCCCCACACTGTCCTCTGGGATGGGAGAATTGGGAGGATGAAAAGAAAGGTGAGACCCCAGGGGCTGAGATAAGGACAATTTCATAGAACAACACAAAGAAAACAATGGTACTCATTAAACAATATACAAAGCACATATATATGATAAAATCATAGAATCATAGAATAATTAAGGTTAGAAAAAAACCTCTAGGATCATCAACTCAACGTGCTATTCAATAGCTCCATGATCACTAGACCATGCCCTGAAGTGCCATATCCAATTGCACTTTGAACACCTCCAGGGATGGTGACTCCACCACTTCCCTGGGAAGCCTGTTCCAATGCCTAATCACTCTTTCAGTAAAGAAATTCTTCCTAATGTCCAATCTAAACCTTCCCTGGCACAGTTTTAGGCCATTACCTCTTGTCTAAAACTGTTACGGAAATGTTTGTGTGCTTGGCCTTAGTTTAGGTGGGATTTTTTTTCCAAGTCTCTCCAAGAATGTGATTGTGACCACTACAGCAAGCATTTAATATGATGTGCAGGCTCTGTGGTCATTACTCTCAATAAAAAAGAGAGAAAAAGAGGCAGATACATGCAGAGCGGACACTGTTGAATGCCAAGAAGTCAAGTTGAGCTTGGATGAGCAGAGCCTTTGACTTGCAGCCAGCCCTACATACTAAAGAGCACTGGTGTGAACCAGTCCCTGCAAACATCAGACACATCACATTGCATATAGCTGCAGTGTCCTTCATTGAAATTTGATTTTGAAACACCCAGAAAAGCCCAAGAGCAACTGGAAGAGAAATTTTAGATGAACCTGTCATTGTAGCTATTTAAAATTTGAATTCACCTTGTGTTTGAGAATGTTATTTCCCTAAGTTGTGTTCGTGGTGACCACTACGAAAATGTTCATCCAGGGCATTATTTTTTTTCTTGCATTACTTACTATCACTGTACTATCTAGAAAGTGAACAGAGATACAGGAGGAGACCTGCACAAGGTCTGGGTAGGCTGGTGGTGTGGAAATGGCAAAAGTACAAAAACAGTTTGGAAAAGATGAGTCTGGTGTAAACAGGAGAGATTTGAATGACAAAGATATTGCGAGTGTTTATATCAAGGCTGAAATGAAAACACAGTGTCAAGACTATTTAATTTCTTCCTTTTACTCTTAATACTGGCAATGATGTGGCTTGAAAATGCAATTACTTTGACCTTAAACATTGTGCTGTACTTCAGATGCACTATAGTTGATACTCTCTTTAGGGTTTTTTAACTTCTGATTATTATTGCTTACACTTGCACTTCTACTCTTTCTCCTTCTCAATTTAACTGCCATTTATTTGTGATACCATCCACCTTTGAGCAGCCAGGATGTCTCTTCTGAGCAATATTCCCAAAGCAACTTTCACTGAGGTTTAGGAGCACAATTCTTCCTTAGTCTAGCCATAACTGCCTCTATTTATTACAAGAAGGTACAAATACTATTTTCAGACAAGCTCATGAACCCTAAGAAGAGGCATGCAGCATTTTGTACAAAACTATTACTGTAGCCAGCCTCCTCCACTTGCATGTTGGTTAGCTTTAGGGGGTAGGTCGAAGTCAGTCCCATACACAAGGCTCTGTGACATGCCACAGTTCTCTCCAGCTGAGCAGGACTTCCCAGGGAGTATACAGGGCTGGCTAGCGCTGTTGCGCTCGATAGTCTGGTACACACTGGGGTAAGAAAACTCATTTTGCTGAAAAGCTTCAAAGATACAGGCATCAATCATGAGGTGTTTTGAGTGCCCCTGTGAGGCACTGCGTCACATCAGCCCTGACAATCTGGAGCCAACATCTTACCCTCAGACCCTTTCTGACCATGGAGATTTGAATACACCCTCTAGATTTAAACTGCAAGACTGAAACTGGTTCTGCTTGCTTGAGTAGATCAGTCTCAGGCGAGGATATGGCAAAAATCCTATATGGAAAAGAAAGCACATGAAAACTATGAGGCCCAGGGAACAGAAGAAAGAGAAAGGCTCTTTGTAACGCCACAAACAAGACCACTCTTCCTGTGTGGAGTGGCTGAGGAACAGCATATATCTCAAATGAGAACAAGTCCGAAGAGGAGCGACTGAAGAAACTGAGATTGTTTAGTTTGGAGAAGAGGAGGCTGAGGAGAGACCTTACTGTGCTCTACAACTGCCTGAAAGGAGGTTGTAGCGAAGTGACTGCCGGCTTCTTTTCTCAAGTAAATAATGACAGGACAAGAGGAAATGGCATGAAATTGCAGGAGGGGACGCTTAGATGAGATAGTAGGAAGAATTTCTTTAGCGAAAGAGTAGTGAATTCTGGGAAAGGGCTGCTCAGGGCTGTGGCAGACCCATGATCCTTGAAGTTATTAAAAAACCATGTAGATGAGACACTTCAGGACACGGGATGGTGAGCGGTATTTGGGGTTTTGTGGGGTGCTTTATTTTGTTCGATAAAGTGAAAAGGGCTCAAAATAGTAAACATCTCGGGACTGATTTCCCAGGAAATGTGCTAGCCCTGAATACTCTTGCTCATTCCACAGTCCCCTTGCAACTCTTTCGTAGCCCCAAGACATTTGGATCTGACACCTTTATTTAGTTCTCAAACCATGTTGTGCTCATAACGTGCGTTATTTTTCTCCCCTAAATGATAATGTGCTCCAAATTGAAACCACCTAGGTATTGCTCCCCCAGGAAAAACAGAAGCCCTGAATTCTCTTGCTCATTCTGATACTCTGCTGCCAGAGTGTTAACAAACCCAAGAGATTTCTACCTGCCACCTGGCTTTAGGCCTCAAACCATG